>APFE031528264.1:6982-23389 GCA_000404065.3 Pinus taeda
GTAAGGTGTACCTGCGTACCCCTTATTTTCTTCAATATTTGATAGCTGATCATCAATCTCTACTACTGACTTGAAGTACTGTGATCTATCACCTGAATGGGTTGCCATCAAGGACAACACTTTAGCCATAATGCCAACACACCCAACACTCAAACACTAGATAAATGACATAGTCAAACATTTAAGCACAAAGTAGATGACATAATCAAGCTCATGCCTTAATGTAGCACAATGAATCCATATTAGCATCGTATAAATTCACAACATATCACATAAAAAAAAAATAAGGTCATGATATCCATAATAGTCACTAGCTAACATATTCACATCATAAGCTAATAAACATTTGTCATTCATGCCTAACAATCACATATGTATGATCAATCTAGATTAGTACAACACAATGTCACAAATAAGTCAACTCATACATGAATGCCATAACCCTAACCATTTGCATAGGCCAATCCAATTTAGCATGATACATGTTGTTGTAGCATTTTTTGGTTTTGGTAAGTTATAATAAATTTGTCCAAAAAATCAAAATATTTTTCAAAAAAATGTTAAGCTAGGATATGGACAAAAAGAATACTAAATAAAAAATGTTAGGAAATATTTTGATAAATATGTCCATATCAAAGAAAATGTTAGAATAGATGCCCTAAAAAATGAAGGCAAAAATAAAATGTTAGGTTAGAGAGAAAAGCAAAAGCAATAAAATCATGAAAGTGTGCAAGTCTAAGTGCCACTACTTTTACTTTATTATGCAAAATAATGGTCGTGTGCAGCTTGTCATAAGTGCCACAACCCATGATAGTCAAATAGTTTAATCTTGACTAGTTCATGCTTTAAATTTCATGTTTATAGTTAGAGAATAAAGATCTAGCCAAATTGTTTAATCTTGGCAGATTAGTAGTTAGGTAGAGAATAATAAGGAGCTCATTAGTTTAATCTGAGCCCTTGGATGTTATAACGTTAGAATTAGATAGTTTGCTTTTCAAAAGAAAAAGGAAAGAAAAGGGTTTTCTAGCCTAAATGCACCCAATTAAGTGAAAAAAAAATGTTAGGATAAGTAAAGGGTAGGTAGAAGAAAGGTTGCAAAAGTACAAAGTTGATTGAAGTATAAGCACATTTATCATGCTTAATCCAATGTTTCAGCGTGCAGGAGCAGTTATGAAAGTGAAAATATGTTCACAAGTTGATTTGGTTAACTTCCCCTCATTCCATTTCATCCCCCACTATATACTTACTAGTTTCCTCATTATCCCATCATTTCCTAAGAAAATACCCTTTTCCCTTCATTTTCACCCTTGCCCTTTAGTTTCACACATTTTCCTAGAAAATTACCCTCTAAAGGTCATTTCCCTACCCAAACCACTTTTCCCTAGCGTGAAACCCTTTCCCCCTTGAAAAAATCACTTTCCCCTTATTAATTTCCCTATTTTTCCTAAAAAACCAATAAATACCCCTTATCCTAACTTTTATTCCCTCCTCCGCTTTATTTAATTAAACTCCACCCTTCATGTTTTTCCTGACAAAATGCCTAAAAACCCATAAAGACCCTTTAGCCTAAGTTTTCTCTCCCCCTGCTTTATTTTAAAAAATCTCTACGATATTCACATTTTCTCGATATATAAAATCGTTTAACCCACCCCCTTAGTGTGGTTAACAAACCCTGTCGTATTTAACCTTGGTCCCACTCCATAAACTCGTCCATTATATTTTTAACCCGCCTTATTCATTATTTAATTACAGTTAAGTGTAAATAATCCTCCCGAGCCCCGTTAATCTCTGCCTGATTCACCTCCGTGCAACTTCACCACGCGATAGCCGTTAGATCTTTCACCCCCAGATCTAATGATGTGAATCCATATCGTGCGCTCCTGATGTCCAACCTTTACAAGCTCGAGAGCATGCAAGATTTGTGGTTTTTCTTAGGCCACTTATGGTTACGTGGTAGCGTTATGTTAACTCGCGTGCTCTCCAAAAAATATCTCCCTTCACTCAAAAGCGATGTGATGGCCTCCAAAACCACCTCCTTGTGTAGGCCAAAACCATCCACTATTCATTTATCGATTTCCATGCCAATTCTAGCTATTACTCGTTAAAACATCGAAGACCCTCGTTTTCGCTCTTTTCATCGATTTACGTAGTGAAACCTGCCTAACCCTTCCTGCACCAGCCTGAACTTCTACAACCCAATTCGATCTCTTATTACCTTCAAAACACTACCAGGACTTCGTCCACACACTTTCCTATTCCCCAAAGCCATTATCACCTCCCTGCCAACCTGTGTTTTTATTAACTATTGGTTTATTTTTACAGGTGATCATATAAGACCTGGACAAACAATTTTTATACTAGTTAAAAACCTGTTTCTTCTAGATTCTCAAGAAATGTATTCAAAAGGCTTCATTTAGCAGGAGTTTTGTGTACAAACAGAAAATCAAGTTTAAACTAGGAACATAGCAGAAGGAAACAATTTACACAGTGGCTGTTAAAATGGAGATAGATTAGCCACAACATATTCACCTTTTTAGATGAAGTCAAATAGGTCTTTTAGTAAAATTCACTTTGACTAAAGACATAAATGTAGGATAAGAGTAACAGATACCAGATGATGTGATTTACTGTGACTGGTAAAAGTAAAAGCAAGTGATAGAGCATTCATGGAAAAAGACTAAACAAAGGATATTGACAGGTCA
This sequence comes from Pinus taeda, assembly GCA_000404065.3. NCBI lineage: Eukaryota > Viridiplantae > Streptophyta > Pinopsida > Pinales > Pinaceae > Pinus > Pinus taeda. The sequence continues at coordinate 9,685 of APFE031528264.1, forward strand.
AAAAAATTAGAATGTATCAGATGAAAGGTCATAAGTAAATATGACATCCAGCGTGAAAATAAAACAACATTCAGCTTTTGAAGGAACAATCAACCAGCTTAAATTTTTTTTAGTTATTTTCAGTGATAGTCACCAACAACACAGCATCAAAATAGCGCCAGATCAACTAGCAATCTTTATTTTTGATTCTATAATAATCTACTTTTGTAAAAACAATTTAGGATATTTTCTTAGTTCTACTGTTGTATAAATAACTCTCTTCACAGGTTATTATGGGTTTCACCCTTGATAAAGCATTTGAAAACATTTTGATGTACTTGACTTTTTTGGATCCTTAATACAAAGCAAAGGATTTTGAATTCTGTTTTACACAATTTTTGTTTCGTGTAAGTTTTTCCAGTATTACTCATTATGTTTTTCTTCATATTATTATGTCTTATAGAGATAACTAGGTAGGAATAATTGGGTTTCAATCTATTCTTATAAGCTCCTGAAGTGATAATCTATAAAGAGAATGAATTAACGGACTGTATGTTTAATTAATTCCCTCTGAATCATTAAATCATCAGCATATTTTGTAAACTTAAGCATATTCTCTTGAACCTTCTGAACATTGTTTAAAGGTTTTCATACTTATGATTATTTAATTTTCAATAAGAAAATTGTGATAATCATATTATTTCTATGTTTCTGCTCACCACCATACAAGCTATATCATTGTGTGAAATTTTATATCAACCCTTTGCTTTGATATTAATATTATTCACAAGGTTAGGCATTGCAGTGTTACATCTGTTTCATTCATTGGTCCTCCAAATTAAAACAAAACCCCCAAAACAATTATCTTAGATGCTTTGGCATGATAACTAACCATTATCATCTCAGAGATACAACATCAATCTGGCGTTGTTGTCAGGGAATTTGAATTTCATTAAGTTTTTGTAGGGCAATGATATTAATTCTATTCCTTTAAGGTGATTAAAGGTATAGAAAGGTTAAAATACTTCATGTGGCGACTCCACTAGCCCAAATTGGCACCTTTTAAGCACAACATATCTCATTCAGAATCTGACTTAGGTAATCCTCTGTCAAATCCTGAAAAAATTATGAGAAAAGCCAGTTCTAAAAGAAGACATCAACCATCTTCTTCTTCCTCTTCAGCCTTACAATCTAAAGATTTAGTATCATTTGATCCTTATAGTAATATTCCATCCGATCCTAATTGGACACAAATACCTCCTAGGGTTTCTGAACTATTAGATAGGGGAGTTGATTTAAATTCAACTTTCCTCATTCATTCTTTTGAAACACATCAAGGACCCCCTCTACTACCAAGATCACCTAAAACTGAGTCTGACTTGGGTGTTCATTTACCTGAATACAAACCCACAGATTTCATATCCCCTACCACTTATTCATTTCCTTCCACTTCTGAACGACCTGAAGCTTCTACCTCTAAACAACCTGAAGAGACCCTCTCTATTTATTCAAATCCACTCTTTGAAACAAAAGAGGTTATTCATTCACAAGTCCCAAAGTTAGTTCTTAAGACTCATTTAAAGTTATTCAGGAGATCCCCTCCTTCTTCACCTCCACATAGTCACACAGCCCCTCAATCATCTTCTTCTACCTCTTCTTCATCTTCTTCTTCATAATCCACACAAACACCTCATACACCACCTTCTACTATGGCATTCCAACCTATTGTACATGCTAGATATGCAACTTTAGTCTTACTTGCTAACCTCAATGCATTCCCAGCTCTAGTCCCTCAGCTGAGGACCATCTTCAAGGTTTTCTAGACTTTGCAGACAACATGAACATCGAACAAGAAAATGTTTACATGAGATTGTTTGTACAATCACTTGAAGGAAATGTAAGAATCTGGTTTAGGCAGTTACCTGTAAATTCCATTAGAAATTAGGAAGAGCTTACAAACATATTTAAAAATCAATGGGGTGTAAAGAAATATCATCTTTACTTTCTGACTAAGTTTGATGAACTTAAAAGAAACTTTGGTGAAACTGTATCAGATTTTATCAAAAGATTCAATAAACTTTATCATAAGATGCCCCCTGATTGTAAACCCCCTGTAGCAATAGCTAAGTCTAGGTTTTCTAAATCCTTTGATGATGATTTTGATGTAATTCTAAGAGAGCACTTCAATAACTCTTGAAGATATGCAAAAAAATGCTATAGAGGTGGAAGCAAATAGGGCTACTTTGACTTCCTTGAAAGCTAAAGAGGAAAAGGCCCAAAGAAAACTCAAATCTATTCAAGAAGCCCTCCAGTTCCTCTAATTCTTCTAAGACTAAAACAGAAGATTCTAAAATAGAAGAAATAAATTCTCTTCTTAGAAATCTATCTAATAGAATTTCCAAGATTGAGACTCAATCTAGGAAAGTTCAACAAACAGTTACTAAACACCAAAATAAAAATCAAGGTTAGTATAAAAGGAATACACAATTACAAATTCTTCATAGAACTAGTAATGATCAGCAGGTTCCCACTCCTTTACTAATAGATGACCAACAACTTGAAGAAAATAATATGACTATTACTGAAGATATCAATAACATGGATACTTCTTCTAATCAAATAGTTATTATTCCTATCTCATAACAAAATCAGGTTCAAGAGGATCAAGAATCCTCACAGGTTTCTAAATACCATGCCTTCCCTAAATTTTTAATTGCAGAGTTGAACAAGAGATATGATCTTAGGCCTAGACTTGGCCTTGGAAGACCTCCTAAGGAGACTCCAATAATTGAACCTCATATCAAAGCTGCTGAAACTTAAACAATTGTTATTCGACCATTAAATCAATCAACTGATACTGCTCAAAATGATAAAAATGCTTTGACTACATTTAATGTTGAAAAAGAGTTAGAAAGAGATAAAATCCAAATTCCACTTTCAAAACTTTCCAAAAACCTTGGGTATAAAAATCAAGTCTCCAAATGGATACAAAACACCTCGGTTGATGCTGAAAGTGATATCATTAGTCTGCAAGATGAAAAACCAGCAACCGTCTTTGGTCATAGCTCAAATATGATAGATGAAATAGTGCCTCCTTTTTATGTAACTCTTAAGACAAATGATTCCATGTTATAAAATTGTATGCTTGATTCTGGAGCATCACATAACCTCATCCCAAAAAATATCATGGACCACTTGAAACTTGACATAACTAGATCCTATCATGACTTGTACACCTTTGATTCTAAAATGGTTCCCTACTTAGGATTGATTAAGATTTAGCAGTCACCCTTGCCCAAATTCTAGTGAAAAGATTAGTGCTTGATATAGTTGTCACAGATATTCCTCCAAAATTTGGAATGCTCCTTTTTAGGTCTTGTTGTGCCAAACTAGGGGGAACTCTTCAGATGGATATGTCTTATGCCACTATTCTAGTTTATGGGGGAGAACAATTAAGGTTATATAGAGAGGTAAGATTTGTGCACATTGTTTGCAAAACAGACCAGCCAAGGAACCATCCCATTTATGCAATTGATCGGGATTGTGGTTGCTTTCAACTCTCTTCAAACCAAATACATGAAACTCAAGTTTAAATAGAAGATGTAATTGAAAGTCCTGCACCAAATCAAACTGATGTATGGAAACTATTTTTTGATGGTTCTTGTACAAAATATGGAGCAGGAGCTGGGGTAGTTTTAATTTCACCAGAAAAAGAAAATATCACCCAATCATGCAAACTCAACTTCGAAGTTACAAATAATGTGGTTGAATATGAAGCTTTCCTTTTGGGACTATAATTAGCCAAAGGCTTAAAGGTCCAAAACTTAAGTGTTTTTACTGATTCAGAACTTATTTTCAAACAAGTGAGAAATATTTTCTAGACTAATCATCCTAGACTTAAGTCTTATCGAAATGAAGTTTGGGATTCAGTTGAAAACTTATTTGATGCTTTTAATTTGACTTATATTCCAACAAATCAGAATATTCATGCAGATGCCTTAGCTGTTTCTACTAGTTCATTTAAAATTCCTGATTAGACCAATGTACTCTATCAAATACAAGTCAAGTACAGACCATCCATACTAGACAATCTAAAACACTGGAAGATATTTGAATATGATGAACATTTGAAATATTTTCTGTAGGTTATAGATTAATTTTTAGTTCTACAAATTGATGAAGATAGAAAAAATAAATGAAAATACAAATGGAAATGATTCTTCAAATTTCAATTCAAAAATTTCTAGTCATGACATTATTAAATTGTCTAACAATTTTATTCCCAAAGGCCTCATTCCTTTAGAAAATTTGTTTGATCAAAATGATGTCCTCTGAAACTCTCAGTCCATTTCTTCACAAGATGACAATGAAAAAATTAATATTGGAGCAAATGATAATATTGAAAACATCAAAATCTGTGCATCTCTAGATCATGAGATTAAAGCTCAATATCTTTAGTTACTTCCAAATTATAAGGATGTTTTGCATGCACCTATGTTGATCTAAAAACCTATGTTACTTCATTAATGCATCATAAGATTCCTTTAAAGCTAGAAGCAGTTCCTTATCAATAGAAAATTAGGAGGATCAATCCATCCCTTCTACCAACTATAGAAAAGGAAATTAAGAAAATGCTAGATGCCAGATCATTCTCCCTCTTAGATATTCTAATTGGGTTGCAAATTTAGTTTTTGTTAGAAAGAAGAATGGATAAATTAGACTTTGTGTGGACTTTAGAAATTTGAACAAAGCATCATTAAAGGATAAATATCCTTTGCCCAAAATGGATCAGTTACTTCAAATGGTTTCAGGAGCACAAAGACTTTCTATGCTTGATGGTTTATCAAGCTATAATCAGGTAAATGTTGATTCAGCAGACATAGAGAAGATAACCTTTACTACACCTTGGGGTACATTCACGCATGCTAGAATGCCATTTGGCTTATCCAATGCTAGAGCAACATTTCAGAGAACTATGGATGTAGCTTTTGTGGGTCAGGTAAATAACTTTGTGGTCATTTATCTTGATGACATAACTGTTTTTTCTACATCCGATCAGAAACATCTAAAGCACTTGATGAAGTTTTTTGACAGGTGTAGAAAATTCAGAATATCATTGAATCCTAAAAAGTCTCTGTTTGGTATCAAATAAGGAAAATTGTTGGGCCATATAATTTCAGAAAACAGAGTGGTGATTGGTCCCAAGCGTGTGTCTACCATTAAAACATTGACCTTACCTAGAAACAAGAAGGAGATTCAAGCTTTTCTAGCAAGATTAATTTTTTAAGGAGATTCAACCCAAATTATGCTAAGATTGTAAAATATATAACTGACATGCTCTGAAAAGATCATGAAGTTAAATGGACTATCTCTTCCAGGCATGCATTTGATCAGATCAAGAAAGCTATCTCTGAAGCTCCCACCTTGGCCAGCCCTAATTACACTAAACCATTCAATATCTTTTCCTTTGCCTCAGAAACAACCCTTGTTGTTGTTCTATTACAAAAGAATGAAGATTCCCATGACCAACCCATAGCCTTTTCAGTAAGGTTATGAGAGATGTCGAGCATAAGTATGGCATAATTGAGAAGCAAACCTATGACCTTATTTAAGCCCTGAAATCATTCAGGATGTATGTCCTACATTCTCCTATTATTGCTTATGTTCCTAACAATTTTGTGAAAACCGTTTTAACTCAACCAGACACTAATGGAAAGAGAGGTAGATGGATCACTCAAATATTGGAGTTTGATCAAACTATCAAAACTACAAAGCTAGTTAAAGGATGAGGATTAGCTAAACTTGTAGCTGAATCCAACTGTAAAGTGCTTGGAATCAATTCTATTTTAGAGAGACAAGGGAAGAATCTACAAGAACCTTCTCAAAAGAAGAATACACAAGAACCCTCTTTCCTTGCAGAAAGGGAGAATCCACAAGAACCTTCCCTTCATCCTGATGAGGAGAATCCACAAGAAACTTCCCTTCATCCTGAAGAAGAGAATCCACAAGAACCATTACCTTCAAATAAGATCCACCATTTATACATTGATGACAAATTTCTGTTGTCAAATTTGTACCAAGACATTGTAAATTTCTTGATCCATTTTGAATGTCTAGCAACATCCTCCAAAAGCCAGTGTAAAGTTCTCAAACTGAAAGAAGTCAAGTACTGTATCATAAATGCAAATTTGTATTGGAAAGACCCACTAAATATTTTGTTATTATGTTTAACAAAATCAGAAACTGAAGGAATCATTAACTGGTTTCATACAGGATTTTGTGGAGGACATTATGCTTGGAGAGAAACAACATATAAGATATTAATGGGAGGATTTTATTGGCCAACATTTTTCTTACAAGTAGGAGCAAAGGTCAGAGGTTGTGTTCCTTGTCAAATGTTTGTTGGTAAGAAAAAATTAGCAGCTCTTCCACTGGTTCCATCAATAGTCTCAAAACCTTTTCTCCAATGGGGATTATATTTTATTGGAGATATTCATCATACTTCAAGTAATTAGCATAGATGGATCCTCACTGCAATGGACTACTTCACTAAATGGGTCGAAGCAATTCTAGTGAGAAATGCTATTGATTCAGTAGCAATCAAATTTATTGAAGAGAACATATTATCTAGATTTGGTTGCCCAACTCAAATTGTCACTGATAATGCAACAGCTTTTTCTAGTGTTAAAATGATTGAGTTTTGCCAGAAATATCATATTTTGTTACATTATTCAACTCCATATTACCCACAAGGTAATGGCCTTACAAAATCCTCAAAGTTTGGTAAAGGTAATAAAAAAGACTCTAACAGATCATAAAAAGAGTTGGGACTCATTTAATTTATGTGGTATGGGAAAATAGAATTACTCCAAAGAGATCTACTAGAAAATCTCCTTTCCAGTTAGTTTATTAGAAAGATGCAATCTTCCTTACCAACTTGGCCTTCCCTGTTTTAAAATTATTGTAGGATTCAATAGATGAACATGATGATTTTTCAAGAAGAATAAATCAGATTATTGAACTAAATGAAAACAGAGATGAAGTTCAATACAAATTGAAAAAGTATCAGAATAAGATGAAGAGCCTATTTGACAGAAGAGCCAGGGAAAGGGACTTCAAGGAAGGTGATCTAGTTCTAATATGGGATTCCATGAGAGAAGAAAAGGGAAAACATGGCAAGTTTGACAACCTGTGGTTTGGACTTTTAGCAATTGCCGAAGTGAATGGAAACAACACTTTTGTGCTACAAAATATTGAGGGGCTATATTCCACTTATATTATAAATGGAAGGTTTCTCAAACATTACATTCAGTATTGAGAAGTTGAAATAGATTTCATTACTACCATTTTAAAAACTCAGGTTTCTTTTACTTTTCGAGCTATCAGTGTGATTTTTTACAGCAAAAGACTCCATAGCCCAAGGAGAAGGCACATGGAACTGGAGGTTCTCTGCATTCTACAGAGAAAGCAGTCCCTAGATGGAACCAATGTTGTAGCATTTTTTGGTTTTGGTAAGTTAGAATAAATTAGTCCAAAAAATGAAAGTATTTTTCAAAAAAATGTTAAGCTAGGATATGGAAAAAAAAATACTAAATAAAAATGTTAGGAAATATTTTGATAAATATGTCCATATCAAAGAAAATGTTAGAATAGATGCCCTAAAAAATGAAATCAAAAATAAAAAGTTAGGTTAGAGAGAAAAGCAAAAAGCAATAAAATCATGAAAGTGTGCAAGTCCAAGTGCCACTACTTTTTACTTTATTATGCAAAATAATGGTTGTGTGCAGCTTGTCATAAATACCACAACCCACGATAGTCAAATAGTTTAATCTTGACTAGTTCATGCTTTAAATTTCATGTTTATAGTTAGAGAATAAAGATCTAGCCAAACTATTTAATCTTGGCAGATTAGTAGTTAGATAGAGAATAATAAGGAGCTCATCAATTTAATCTGAGCCCTTGGATGTTATAAAGTTACAATTAAATAGTTTTCTTTTCAAAAGAAAAAGGAAAGAAAAGGGCATGCTAGCCTAAATGCAACCAATTAAGTGAAGAGAAAATTTTAGGATAAGTAAAGGGTAAGTAGAAGAAAGGTTGCAGAAGTACAAAGTTGATTGAAGCATAAGCACATTTATCATGCTTAATGTAATGTTTTAGTGTGCAAGAGTAGTTGTGAAAGTGAAAAGATGTTCACAAGTTGATTTGGTTAACTTCCCCTCATTTCATTTCATCCCCCACTATATACTTACTAATTTCCTCATTATCTCATCATTTCCTAAGAAAATACCATTTTCCCTTCATTTCACCCTTTCCCTTTGGTTTCACACATTTTCCTAACAAATTACCCTTTAAAGGTCATTTCCCTACCCAAAACCACTTTTCCCTAGTGTCAAACCCTTTCCCCGCTAAAAAAATCACTTTCCCCTTCCTAAAAAACCCCATAAATATCCCTTATCCTAACTTTTATTCCCCCCTCCACTTTATTTAATTAAATTTCGCCCTTCATGTTTTTCCCGACAAAACACCTAAAAAACCCATAAAGACCCTTTAGCCTAAGTTTTGTCTCCCCCGCTTTATTTTAACAAATCTCCACGATATTCACATTTTTCCGATATATAAAATCTTTTGACCCACCCCCTTGGTGTGGTTAACAAACCCCACCGTATTTAACCCTGGTCCCACTCCATAAACCCATCCATTATATTTTTAACCTGCCTTATTCATTATTTAATTACAGTTAAGTGTAATTAATCCTCCCGGGCCTCGCTAATCTCTGCCTGATTCACCTTCGTGAAACTTCACCACACAATAGCCATTAGATCTTTCACCCCCAGATCTAACGACATAAAGCCATATCGCACGCTCCCGATGTCCGACCTTTACAAGCCCGAGAGCATGCGAGATTCATGGTTTTGCTCTGGCCCCTTGTGGTTACGTGGCAGATTTACATTAACTCGTGTGCTCTCCAAAAATACCACCCTTCACTCAAAAGCGGTGTGATGGCCTCTGAAACCATCTCCCCGTGTAAGCTGAAACCATCCACTGTTCATTTATCTATTTCCGCGCCAATTCTAGTCGTTACCCGTTAAAACGCCGAAGACCCTCGTTTTCGCTCATTTCACCCTTTTACACAGTGAAACCTGCGTAACCCTTCCGGTGCCACCCTGAACCTCTGTAACCCAATTCGACCTTTGATTACCTTCAAAACACTACCAAGACTTCACCCACACACTTTCCTATTCCCTAAAGCCATTATCACCTCCCTGCCAACCTGTGTTTTTATTAACTATTGGTTTATTTTTACAGGTGATCATATAAGACCTGGACAAACTGATCTAGATTTAAACAGGAACGCAAAAAAATACAGAGATAACCATATACATAAAGATGTAGTGGAAATAATGCTTCATTTAATTAATGGAAAATACTGAAATATGCTTACAACCAGAAATGGAAATAAACCAGCTAGGGTGATGGTATCTTATCTCTGAGAAAAGATGTGGTGGCTACATGCCTCTGAACTGTGTTACAATGAGGCTCAAAGGCCTATTTATTGTTGAGAAACAATGGAAAACCCTTCACATTCCAAAACCGACCCTTAGAAGATGAAACGCCAAATTGTGGGCCCCGTTTTGGGTAAATTGGTCCATCAATTTCCCGGGGTCGTAACTTTGGCATACGATCTCCGTTTGACGCGTATGATAGCTCGTTAGAAAGATCTATCCGAGAACTACCACTTTGGGAAGGAAAACATCGGTCCATGGACCCATGTTGCCCCCAGATTTCCCAAAAAACGTCGTTTAGGGCCTCAAAACGGCTCCGGAAGTTCAGGAACCGAAAAAACTGCTAAAAATAGTAAATTGTGCTACAATTACGGAAACTGAAAAACTGAAAGAGACAGTTGCGGGGGTCCAAATGGGATAGGTGGGTGGCCACCAACATCCACCTGGATCAACAAAGTCCCTAACTTGTCCCACAAAGCCTTTGCTGTAGCTTCCCCTAATACATTTAGCAATACTGAATCTGAGACACACAATCGTATTGTTCTCTTTTCCTTCCGATCCAACTTCTTCCATTCTTCATCGAACACTACCGTTGGTTTAGTACCCGGATCTACCGCGATCCACTAATCTTTATCCACCAATAGATCCTCCATCTTGAGTTTCCACAACTCAAAACTTTGACCATTAAATTTATCGATCTCTATTTTTCCACTGCTCGCCATTTTCTTTCACCAACATAATCGATCTCGCAAATCTCCCATTGAACAAGGTCTACCACAGGCCCGAGTGAAACCCCTTAGCAACAAAGGTGTCCCCTTGAAGCCAAAATTGCTCTTATACCAAATGTAGGTTTAACCCCATACAAACATTACTTGCATACGAATTCTAAAACATAGAAAATAAAAAATGCGAGAGCATAACACATAAAACACATATACACAGAGATTTTTCCTTGGATCCCAAAACCGGGACTACCAACTTGATTTTTCATTATGTTCCTTTCAATGTTACAACACATATTTATACATGCCGAAGCATCCAATACCATGGACCGAAAACCATCGCATCCAAGAAAACATGTGTGAAAATCATGCACAAAACCATAGGTGGGTCCGTCCAACCTAACATAGGGTCCAAAACCAAAAGTGGGGTTACGGGTGCCCTTCAAACCCCCTGTTAACTACGTGGAAAGAATATAACACAATCCAACAAATACCTCATATAACAGTATATATAGGGACGAATAATAAAGAATAAGGCATCAAGCAAAGGATGTATTGGATCAGACCTATGATTATGTGATACTTTTGTGGTATGTATTTTATAAGAAAGACAAGGCTGTGAAGTTGTGTGCACAGAGGCCTGGGTCTGCAGCTGAGTGCGCAGACCGTCTACAGCTTAGTGCGCAGACACCCTGCAGTTGTGTGTGTAGGGAGGAACTATTTGTTGAACTAAATTTCATATTATAAGAAAGGGTTCTTGTCGATGTAGTCCCACATTGGGATGAACCATGGTAAAATCTGTGTCTTAGTATTCATTTACTTATTATCTGCACTTTATTTCAATATTGTACATTTTATGAGTGTTTATGTTATGTAATGAAGATAATTATGAGAAGTGATGTATAAGTATGAAGTAATTTGTTAAGGCAAAGTTTTTTTATAAGAATTAAAGCATAAAAGGAAGACAATAGTGCCACAATGCAGTATCCCTCAGGCTATAGAAATATGGTTTTGTAACCTTCCATAATCACTTTGGTGAGACTGCGATCTGCCTGCAGATCATTACCGAGAGGGCCAGTGGTTGAGGGTTTTGTCAGTGCACAACACACTTTGAACCTGGGTCCAACCCACCTAAGCCAACAAATGGTTCCATTTTCGGGACCGAGATCTATTTGAGGGATATGTTTTGGAATCCAACGAAGAAAGAAATTCAACAGTGGGTAGAAAAGAAGGAACACAAATTTGCAGATCAGGAGAACATAAACCCTAAATTGCCATCTAAAAGGTGGTTGGAAAAGTATATCTTTGAAGATTAGTATGAAATAATCTTTGGTTCATTTCACATCGAGCTATACGAGTGGATCTCAAGATTGACAGAGATAAATAATTGTTTAAAAGAAGATGAACTTAAGCATTGGAATTCAAAATTGATACAACAACTCATGAACACTGATAACAAAATTTCAAAAGTTGTTGATTTGGGTTGACAACATTTTAGGAGGATTTATTGCTGAGTTCGAATTAGAATCAATGGTGTCCTACAGTGAAGTTGAACGAAAGTTTTTCAAGGGGTCACGAGGTAAGTACTTGAGATCTTTGAAATTCTCGATTAAAATGCTTTTGTTCGAAAAAGAAATTCTTTGAATTGTTGGGTTATGTTATATTCTTTCCACAACTAGCCCACGTAGTTAACCGAGGGGTTAGAAGGGGGGCAGAGCCCCCCCTTCATTGTGCTGATTGTGTAGTGGGGGGAGTCATAGGGGCTTTGAGGGGTGTAGGTAACCCCACTCTAAGGGGTCTGGGGCAGCACCCCAAATTTTTGTTTTGTTTTGGACCCTATATTAGGTTGGGCGGACCTACCTATGGTTTTGTGCATGCTTTTTGCACATGGTTTTGGATGTGATGGTTTTTGGTCCATGGTTTTGGATGCGATGGTTTTCGGTCCATGGTATTGGATGCTTCAGCATGTATAAATATGTATTGTAACATTGAAAGGAACATAATGAAAAATCAAGCTAGTAGTCCCGGTTTTTGGATCCAAGGAAAAATCTCTTTGTACGTATGTTTTATGTGTTATGCTCTCGCATTGTTTATTTTTTGTGTTCTAGAATTCATATGCAAGTAATTTTTGTACGGGGTTAAAACCTACATTTGGTTTTAGAGCTATTTTGGCTTCAACGAGATGCCTTTGTTGCTGAGGGGATTCGATCGGGCCTATGGTAGACCCCGTTCAGTGGGAGATCTGCGGGATCGATTCTGGTGGTGAAAGAAGATGGTGAGCAGTGGAAAGATAGGGATTGAGAAATTTAATGGTCAGAGTTTTGAGTTGTGGAAACTAAAAATGGAGGATTTGTTGGTAGATAAAGATCAGTGGATCATCATAGATCCGGGTACTAAACCAACATGAGTGTTTGATAAAGAATGGAAGAAGTTGGATCAGAAGGCAAAGAGTATAATACAATTGTGTGTCTTAGATTCAGTATTGTTGAATGTATCAGGGAAAGCTACGACGAAGGCTTTGTGGGACAAGTTAGGGACTTTGTACTAATCTAAGTCTTTGGTGAATAAACTATTCCTACAAAAAAAGTTGTATGACTTGAGGATGAAAGATGGAGACTCGGTGAGGGAGCATCTGAATGCATTTAATAATGTGGTAAGTCAGTTATCATCTGTTTATATCAAAATCTCAGATGAAGATAAGTGCATTAGTTTGTTGTGTTCTCTACCAGATTTGTGGGATAGTCTGGTTATTGCAATAGGTAGCAATGCAACTGCCTTGCAGTTTGATGAAATAGTCTCATCCTTGCTGACAGAGGAGATGAGACGGAAAAATATGGAGAGCCATAATTGTGATGCCTTGTCTGTACGAGGATGGTCCCAGAACAGAAAAAAATCAAGTCATCGAGTGGGATATCTAAATCTAGAGGGAGATCTAAATCTCCAGGAAAGCCTGTAAAGGTGGTCTGTTGGAAATGCAGAAAGGAAGGGCATTAAAAAAGGGACTGTAAATCTAAAGCTCTTGATAAAGGAAAGGGATCTGATGATGCTCCTTCTGTAGAGGCAAAAACAACCTTAGATGAAGGTGGGGATGTGTATTTGGATTCTTCAAGTACACATGTAGATCATGAGGCATGGTTGATTGACTCAGGTGCATCCTTTCACTTCACTCCCCATAGAGAGTGGTTCTACGAGTATGAGAAAAATGATGGTGGTGATGTCTTCTTAGGAGATGATAGGAAGCTAGAATCATTGGTCGCAGAAAAGTAAAGTTGAAGTTGCAAGGTGGAAGGGTTAGAACCCTTCCGGGTGTTCTGCATATTCCTGCGTTGGCCAGAAATCTGATTTATGAGAGCAAGTTGGATGATGCAGGTGTAAAGACAATGTTCGAGAAGGATACCTGCAAGATGGTTTGAGGAGCACTGGTATTGATGCAGGGAGTTCGGATTGGAACTTTGTACAAGCTGCAAGGTAGCATTGTTGTTGACGGGTGCAATAGTTCTA
>APFE031528264.1:25762-59968 GCA_000404065.3 Pinus taeda
CTGTAGTGGCACTATCAACTACAGAGGCAGAATACATGGAAGCCACTCATGCAAGAAAGGAAGCAGTTTGGTTGCAGATATTGTGTTCAAGTATGGGGTTAGTACAGGGAGCTATAAGGATAGACTGTGACATCCAAAGTGCAATTTTCTTGGCAAAGAACCCTACATATCATTTAAAGGCAAAGCACATTGATGTTCAATATCACTTTGTGAGGGATATGATAGAAGACAAAAAGGTGTTGCTGGTAAAGGTGGAAACTTTGAAGAATACTGCAGATGCATTGACAAAATCTATGAGCTCTGAGACGTTCTCTTGGTGTAGAGAAACAATGGGTGTTGCAGGGTTGGATAAATGACTAATATCTCTTGTGGCCCCTTGTGGAAAGAAAGCAACAAGTGGGAGAATGTTGGGTTGTGTTATATTCTTGCCACGACTAGCCCACGTAGTTAACCGAGGGGTTAGAAGAGGGGCGAAGCCCCCCCTTCGTTGTGCCAATTGCGTAGTTGGGGGAGTCACAGGGGGTTTGAGGGGTGTAGGTAACCCCACTCTATGGTGTTCGAGGTAGCGCCCCAGAAAATTTTGGTTTTGGCGCCTATATTAGGTTAGGTCGACCTACCTATGTTTTTGTGCATGTTTTTCACACATGGCTTTGGACGCGATGGTTTTCAGTCCATGGTTTTGGACGTGATGGTTTTTTGTCCATGGTATTGGATGCTTTGGCATGTATAAATATGTATTGTAACATTGAAAGGAACATAATGAAAAATCAAGCTGGTAGTCTCGGTTTTGGGATCCAGGGGAAAATCTCTTTGTATATGTGTTTTATGTGTTATGCTCTCACATTGTTTTTTTCTGTGTTCTAGAATTCGTATGTAGGTAATTTCTATACAGGGTTAAAACCTACACATATGCAGTCTGATTAGTAGATTACGTTTGGAAAAATATTTGAAGAAGAGACTGGCACAACGCGAAGTGGAAAAATGTATAGAGTAGACACTAAGAAGAGATCTCGCGGCCAAGATCTAAAAATTTTCATAGATACTGACTATAGCCCTCTGTTGAGTGAATCTAAAGGTGAAGAAAACCCCCTTGATAATCCCGAAGGGACTCCACAGTATTCACCCTTTCAACCTAAAAGTGCATTGAAGCCCGAATCTAACCAGATTCATTTTTTTTTTGGTTTTCCCTACCACTCAACCCCCACACCCCCCACTCCTCTCCTTACGAATCCCCATCCTCCTCCCCCTCCCCCTGCACCCTCGAGAAGAAAGATGGTTGATGATATTAAGTTGCCAATATTTAAAGGAACTAGATCAAAGGATCCAGAGCAGTTTTGGTTCTTATGGGAAGCAGTATGGACTACGAAGTAGGTCCATGATGAAAATACGAAAAAGGAGAAGCTAACCACAACATTCATAGATTTAGCATTAAATTGGTATATGAAAAAATTCAAGCAACTAGATTAGGTCTTACGTGGACATTAAATCAACATTGGTAAAATAATTCAAGAACCAAAATCCGAGTTGTGGTGCATCATAGAACTAAAGGAGATAAAACAAAGGTCGACTAATTCAGTATGGGAATTTGATCAAAGGTTCAAAGTATTTTTGGATCAGGTCAGCTTCAATATAGCTCTGCAGCAGCACAAGGAATGTTTTATAGCTACATTGCTACCACACATCAAATTACCTTTTGTTGGGATAGGGTCCCCAGGGTCAATTTTGGATTAGTTAACCAATTTTTGAGAAATATTTTGTAAAGAATATAAAGCCTTCACGAAATGTGGAAGAGGAGTGCACAACTAAGTACGAGTCAAAGGGGCTTTAGCCCATTATTTGGGTAAGTAATAGGTCAGCTTTGAGACTCACCCATTGGTCACGTGCCATGGTATTGTATTGAAAAATCTATATATAGTTGATTCATAGCGAGTCTAAGCAGGAACAGAGTCAAGATAAAATATTGTTTTGGGAAAGTTCTAAGGCAGGAAAGCTCTATTTCCTGTACTTAGGCAAAATGGGAAGGCTCCTGCAACTGAGTGCACGACGATCTTGGCAAGTCCGCAGCTAAGTATGTGGGCCCCTGCAACTGAGTGTGTCGAGTGGAAATGTCTGTATTTTGAATGTTGAACCTAATAAAAATTGATTTTGGACTGAATACCTTGAATCTAAATCTTATTCTTAATTCTATTCATGTTATGTTTTATCATACAATGATATGTTTTCTATGGAATAATGTGTAATCATTGCATGAACTTATTGAATCTTTAATATTTATGCATGGACTAAGTAATTATCTATTTTTGCGAAGATAAAAGGTTAAATCTATTATGATTTCTGTTGAATCAGCTAGATCTGCGCAAAGACATATCTAGGGTTACTATTTAGTGCACGAAAGTCGATAGTCTGCTTCTTTTAGTTATATAACATCTTATCGCAGACCTTCACGAAGGTCTAAGAGCCGTTTACTTAGAGTTGCAGTAGTGGACCATAGAAGGATACTGATATGCGTGAAGGAAGATTTGAACTACAAGGGCTTAAGATCACTTATCACATGGTCTCTGAATGCAAAAACCTAGTTCTAGCAACCCCCAATACTTCTTCGAGTGAGACTGCATCCCGCGCTATGTAGATTGTTGCCGAAAGGGCTAGTAGTTAGGGTTTTGTTGGTTGGCACAAACAACTCTGAACCTAGGTCAGGCCCCCTTAAGCCAACAAATGGTTTTGTTTTTGGGACTAGGATCTATCTAAGAGATGTGCGATAAATGTTTTCCTACGAAGAAAGAGATTGATAGATGGATTGATCGAAATGTGAACATGATCATAGCTCAAGAGAACAGGAGCCCTAAATTATCCAAGGAACAATGGTTGTAGAGATTTTTGTACACAGACGAAACCGACGCATTCTTCTGTTTCTTCCCTGACAAACTACATGAGTGGTTGTCTAAATTGGCCAATAGTCAAGGGATGTGGAGGCTTGATAGTCCTTTAGTGTGGACTCCTCAACTGGTATGATGTCTGGAGGCATAAGAAAGTAATATCACATGGGTTGTGGATCACTGTATTGATCACACACTTGGAAGTTTTGTGACTTATTTCATGATCAATAGAAATATCAGCTATAGCGAAGCAGAATGAAGGCTCTTTAAGGCACCGTGAGGTAAGTATTTGAAATCATTAAATACTTTGATTAAAATGTTGTTATGTGAAAATAGGGTTGTGCTGTTACCTTGATGTTTGGGGCTATGCGAAGCAGGAGATTCTTTAGAAGAAACGAAGGATCAAGCTCAGAGTATAGTCCGCTCATTGAACCCCCTTCAAGTGACAACAAAGGGATGGTGCCGACTATGCCGCAAAGCACAGTTCAGTTAATTACATAGGGTATCTTGAAGATACCTCACCCATCCACTCGACCTCCACCTCCACCTCATACACCTACACCTTCACCCCCTTCACCTCCACTTCCACCATTCAACATTGCAAAAGTGATGAAGATGCTGATTTTTAAAGGAGCAGGAAGCGAAGATCTCAAGTACCTCTAGTTTGTTGTATGGGCTGTATGGAAGACACAACAGATTACGAATGATAACATCAAGAAAGCGTATCTAGTTACAGCCTTACAGGATCGAGCATTGACATGGTACGTCAAGTATTGCACTGATAACTCCACCGCAAAATTGGCAGAGACCCAACAAGCTTTAAACAAGGAGTTTAGAAAACCTAAGTCAGAGGCACAGTCGGTAACCGAGTTTAAGGAAATTTGACAAAATGTAGATGAGACGCCTTGGGATTTTGATCAGAGGTTGAAATGTCTAATTAGGCAAGCCAATATGATAATTACAGATTCCCAACATTGCAACTGGTATATAACATCGCTCTTGCCACACTTGAGAGTGCCTCTGTCACAACAAAAGATAGAAATGCAAGCAGAAGCTTTGGAAATTGTGATGAGGTTGTATGCTTCACCCATACATGATATGAACCTAGAAGTGCAACAGATTCACTCACAGTTGGAAAGCCTACACTTAGAGTTATAGAACCTAAAGAAAGGAAAGGAAGGCCAGGTAGAGGTACACGCTAAAGTCTGGTGTTTGAAATGCAAGAGCCATGGACATGATAAGGATCATTGCCCAATCTATAAGATCTATATTATTGGGGGAGGTCTTGTCCCCCTGAAACCAGACAATAACGTTAGGATGAGCGTGGGAGCTGTGCTGTGGTGTGTACAGAAGTGTGTACAGACCCCTCAGCAATTATTTTGCAATTTCTATAAATATGTGGGACATGGTGAGCGCCATTGTAGGATTTACGAGCTAATGATGGATGGAACCCCCACCTACCAAATGCAGGCAGAGAACCGGCCTTAGGATCAAGGCCTAGGAGCAACACATGGAGGATTCCAACACCGAGGATGAGGAAGAGGGGGCAGAACTAGTCGAGGGTGCGGGCAAGTAATTCGCTATAACTATGGTGAAGCAGGGCACTTTGTGTGAGATTGTACAAATTGAATGCATCCGTTGTGTCAATGTTGTCGACAGTTTGACCATGTGATAGAGGAATGTCCGGTCCTTATGGAAAAAATATAAGAAAAGAAGGTGTAGCCCCAATAGCCTACATAGAACATTAAAATGATGAGGGCATAGCCTCGCGAAGAAGATCATAGCGTAAATATAGTGACAAGAGGTGGTATGACGACTGGTGTAGGTAAAGGCAACTAACTTGATAATGATGGGTGGGTACGTAAGGCTTTTGAGAAGGAAGTAGATTTTGATCTTAACCGCACCAAATAAACCTTGATGGAATCAAAGAATAACTTCGTTGAGGCCTCCACCTCAGGAATCCAGGAGAAAATGCCAAAAACTAGTGTGACACAAGAGGTAGATCCTTTGATACTAGCTACTTTTATGAGGACCTGTATGAATTTATTGCTCAATAAGAAATTGGTAGAAGGGTTGCAAGAGTTAATTGATAAGTGCGCCAATAAAGAAAAGGATCCTATTGAACAATGCACTATAAGGAAAACTGGTAAGCATAAGAAGTGCACGTGGCACGAGATGAGGTTGATTGCATTGATAAGTGAATATAAATGGACTAGGTAATCTTGGATCTAGGGTCTGATGAAAATTTCCTACCTAAGCAAACATGGGAAAGGATGGGGAGACCTGCACTCCAGTGGTCTCCTATTCACCTGTGCATGGAAAATCAACAGAATATTATTTCAATGGGGCACTTATATGGTGTAATGGTGGACATGGAGGGCGCAAGCACGTTGGATGACTTTGAGGTCAATGAAATAGTGGATGATAGTATCCCATACTTGGCACTACTAGGAATTGACTGGGATTTTGATATGGATGTGGTAGTCAACTTGAAGAAGTAGAAGATGAAGTTTGAAAGGAAGTCTCTCAGGGTTGTAGTACCACTAGACCCTACAGAAGGAGCGCGTTATATTGAACCTATTCACGACTTTGTGGAAAGTGATGATGATATGGATCAAATATCCACGATAACAAAGAAATATGAATATTGGATCAATCCTACAACCAATTAATGAATTGCATGGGACAGGGATAACTCCTGCACCTTAGATTTTGATGAAGAACTTGAACATTGGCAGAATTGGTTGCATGAAGTATCTACGCTTCTTTGCATTATCATGACCAAATCACTGCGGTGTGTCTCAACTGAGGTAAGGAAGCTTAAACATTATGATGGTTTGACTGATGTGGATCTGTTTTTAGATGAATTTGAAAGGGAAGTACCTAAAGAACATCACTTTGAGGCATTTTAGTTGGCACTGTGTGCTATGCCTGCCTGTTGGTGGGGTCCACACAAGAGGAACTTTGATGGATGGAAAGAATCTAGAAGGATGATGAAATTAAGGTTTGGATATGCTAATACCAGGATGATAGAAAAATACAGTGGGAAAGATGATCTACGCGATAATTTGGCATGATGGACTACGACTGGGGAACATAACCACAACCAGAATGGGTGCACATTTAAACCTTAGATACAATTCCAATGAACTAGTATTTGGAGATGGAGCTTCACCATGGAATAGCTGAATGGGACATCTTAAGGGAGAGTTTCTTATTAAATTTAAGCTTTGAGGATGGGTTTGAGTGCATTGATGAAGCACTCTAGGAGATAAAAGCACCTATATTCAGAACACCTAAGGCACTGATAGAATGGGCTCAGCCAGACTGGAGTACATAGCTACCCCATGCACTAGATTGTTACAACGTGACTGTTGAAGTAGATGAAGAAGATCCATGGAATACCAACATTCCAGAGACAGAAGGACAATGCGAAGTCGAAGGGCCGAAAACTACGAACCTGGATATATCAGAGCCTTTGAAAACTAGATAAGTAAACATTAGATCTCAACCAGAGCCTAATTTTGCGAAGATAGGAGAATATTGGGACAAAGATACAGTTGATAAGGTAGTTGAGTTGTTGCGCAAGTACCAAGATCTATTCCCAACAAAGTTTTCATATTTGAAGGGGATTTTAAGAGATTTAGGTGTTACCAAGATTACGTTGAAGCTGGATGCGAAGCCCGTTAAATAGAGGCCTTTTAACTAAATCCAAAATATAAAGAGAAGGCACACCAAGAACTGGATAAGATGCAGGATGTCGGTGTTATTGAACCAATAGAGGAATCTGATTGGGTAAGCCCAATCATGGTCCAAGAGAAGAAATAGAAAGGTGAAATTTTTATATGCGTAGATCTAAGAAAGCTGAATGATGCATGCATGAATGATCCATTTCCAACACCGTTTACTGATGAAGTATTAGAGAATGTTGGCAGATAGGAGGCTTATTCTTTTACAGATGGATTTTTGAGATAGCATCAAATAAAGATCGCACTAGAAGATCAAAGTAAGACAACCTTCATGACAAAGTTGGGTTGCTTTCAATATATAATAATTCCCTTTGGATTGAAGAACGCGCATGCAATTTTCTCTCGATTAGTAATCGTGGCATTCAAGGAATTTATTCATAAATTTCTAGAGGTGTATTTTGACGATTGGACTGTGTTTAGGTTGGTGAAGTGCCATGTTGTGAGTCTAGGCCTTATGCTAGATACATGTCCAAGGTATCAAATCGCACTAAATTTGAAGAAGTGCATATTTTGTGTGCCCTTTGGAATTTTTCTTGGCCATTTTTTATGTAAGCATGGATTGATGGTGGACCCTATGAAGATCATTGTAATTGTGAATTTGGAAGCTCCTAGGAATGTAAAATAGCTATGTGCAACACTAGGGCACACTAGGTATTATAGAAAATTTATCAAGGCATATGCTCAGATAATCGCTCCGATAGAAACGTTTTTTGAAGAAAGATGTGACATTTTGTTGGGATGAAGAATGTCAGCACAAACTTGATGTATTGAAGGAGAAGATGGTGACTGCGCCTATTTTGGTGTTTCCAGATTGGAAGAAGGAATTCCATGTGCATGTAGATGCCTATTGCATTGCGCTAGGTGTGGTATTAACATAGGCAGGTGAAGGAGAAATTAATCATCTGATAGCCTTCACAAGCACAAAGTTATCAAAGGTTGAGAGGAATTACTCCACTACATAGCGCGAAGGGTTAGCGATGGTCTATGTGCTAAAAAATTTTAGGTATTATTTGTTGGGTGGAAACTTTAAAATGTATACAAATCACTCCG
The DNA here is from genome assembly GCA_000404065.3 of Pinus taeda. Classification (NCBI taxonomy): domain Eukaryota; kingdom Viridiplantae; phylum Streptophyta; class Pinopsida; order Pinales; family Pinaceae; genus Pinus; species Pinus taeda. The sequence goes on from APFE031528264.1 coordinate 33,438, forward strand.
CACTGAAGTCCCTGGTCAATAAACCTATGTTGGCGGGGAGATATGCAAATGGTTACTGTTGTTTAAAGAATGTGAATTTGAAGTGATTGTGAAGCCTAGAAGGTTGAATGCAAGACTAGACCATCTATCAAAGGATTGAAATGGGTGAATAACCAAATATCTTAGTGGAAGGACTACCAGATGTGTAGCTCTTTGCGATATCTGTCACAGATGACCATTTTTCTGATATCATTCAGTTGTTAACCATGGGTACAGCTCTGGAAGGCTATTTTACTCAGCAAAAGAAGGAATTAGTAGTCTGCACTATAGATTTTTTAGTGATTGCAGGTCACTTCTAAGATGGGAATGGATGAGATATTCCGAAGGTATGTTCCAGAGTTTGAATGTGATAGTATCCTCACTGAAGCACATGGAGGAGTGGCAAGAGGTCACTACGTAAGAAAAGTGACTGCGCAGAATATTTTACGCATTAGATTATGGTGGTTGACATTATACAATGATTCTAAGGCATACTAAAAGGCGTGTGATGCTCGCCAAAGGACGGGGAAGCCTTTGTGCAGAGATGAATTGCCTTTAAATCCTCAGGTTTCGCTGCAGGTATTTAGTAAATGGGCCATTGATTTCATAGGTCCAATACAACCACCAGGTAAGAATATGGGTGCACAATATATCATTACTACAACTAAGTATTTAACCAGATGGGAGGAAGTGTAGCTAGTGAAGGATTGTACAGTTGTGACCTTTGCGAAGTTTTTGTTTGAATATGTCTTAACATAGTTTGGATACCCTAAGATATTGATGAGTGATAGGGGTACACATTTCTTGAATGAAATGATCATCGTGAATCTTGAGGAATTCCAGGTATATCATCAAGAGAGCACTCCCTATCACCCACAAGCAAATGGAACGATGGAAGCATTTACTTTTTTTTTTTGGAGAATGGATTAACAAAGGTCTACAATGCGTAGAGGAATGACTAGGATATGCGCGTGCCAACAGTGCTATGGGCATATAGGCCACCTACAAGAAGTTGATAGGCAAAACACCACTTAGATTGGTATATGGGATTGAGGCAATGATACCTTTGGAGTATATTGTGCTAAGTTTACATATTGCAACATTAACAGAGATGGTGGATCGTGAGACCTTGGAGGAACAGCTCATGCAACTAATGGATTTAGAAGAGGACCACTTTCTTATAGGATTTCACCAGCAAGTGAAAAAGGAAAGCGAGAAATCATGGCACGATAGGAATATTAAGCTGTGCACTTTTAAGATAGATGATTTAGTGCTGCTATATGACAGTAAGTTCACCAAATTTCCAGGGAAATTTCAAATGCACTGGTTGGGGCCATATGTTGTTAAGGACATCATATATGATGGAGCAGTTTAGCTCACGAAACTAAATGGGGAACCATTCCATGGGAAAGTAAATGGAAGTAGGCTGAAGTTGTATATAGGGGATCCTACCCCTGTGCAATGAATACATGGTAGAAGGACAGTCTTAGTAATCCAGGAAGTTACAAGGATTTGTAGGACTATAAACTATGATTCCCGAAGAAGAGAAAAACATTGTAGGTAGGTTGTGCGACAGAAGACAGGAGTGCAACAGGAAAAGCTGCATTGGATGAGCTACGCCATGGAGGATGGTACGGCACAGATGGGTCCAAAATAGCCATTGGAGTCACTATTGATGATTTGATGGAAAAAATTCCGTTAAGAGGAGCGGGTAGGCACCATTTATGGTGAAAATATTTGGAGATGTGCTGCCAAAGATGCATTTATGATCAGAAATTGGAGGGAACGATTGGATTTGAATTCAAAACCTCCTATAAATTGGGCATGTTGGTCCGTCAAAGAACACTTTGCATTCTAACGAATGTGTATGAGCCCTCTTTTTGTCGCTATATGAATCATAAGGTTTGGGAGGACTTAATTGCTAATCTGAAATTTACAACGCTGCCTGAAATTTACAAGAGGATTATTGCGTAAATGTCTGCTCCAGTCAACTCTGAAGTCGTTGTTTCTCAGGCAGAGGGACCTGAGGTTGTATCTATGGAAGTTATGCCCATTGTACCTATGGCAATCAGGTTGCCTAGGCCAAAGAAATTGGCTACAAAAGAGAAGCAGAAGAAACTTGTGTCGGTGAGACATTCACTGAGGAACAACCCAGAGGTTCGGCACAAGGAGAAAAAGGATAAGCAGTCAGAGGAAGTTGTGGACCCAGAGGAAGAAGAATTCCAAGGAGTAGAGGAATTCGATGTTGAGGATGGCGAGCCTATCACACGACTCCCAAAGTATATCCCTCAGTGGAAAGGAAAGTCTAAATTAATGAAAGATCCTGATCCGGAAAGTTTATGGTCTCGGTGCCCTTGTTACCAGAACAGGTTGAATTTAAAGGCATGGTCTTAGTGCGCATTCTGGTGCTAAAGATGGAGGATTGGGATCTTGTGGACCATGAGAGATTCCCTCATTTGGCTACCCCCAAGTACATGAAGAATATTTATTACGAAGAAATCGTGGTTACACAGTTGGAACCCATGAAATGGGTCAGAGGTGTTGAGAAGGCTGGGTTGCTACACATGCTCTGGGTACCGTATTTTCACATATCCATTATCAATATTGTATGTGTGTGCTAGCTACCCTTGCTGGTGCATGATTGGTGCCTATGGCTTGGTGAACCTATCCCAATCACAGATATGCTCATCCATCAGATTACAAAGCTGCCCTATAAAGGGGCGGACCCTGCCAAGGAGCTTGGAGGGAAAAGTGGAGAAAAGGAGTTAGCAGATAAGATGAAAGCTGAGTTTGTTTTAGTAAAGAAGTCACACGAATGTTCTATCCACTCCATTTAGGACTAGGAGGTGTAGTTTTCCACCCAAATTATTGCAGGTAAGATTAGGAGGATATGTCGCGCGGACGGAGTTCTGGCGCCAACAGTGTCATTGGCTACCTAGTGCATGAAAGGAGTACAATATAACTGGGCACAATATTTCTGTAAGGAGTTCCTCGTGAATTGTCATGAAGCACATGAGGATAGTAAGCCCTTTCATTATGCATGGCTCCTGTTGTCAATTGTCTTAGTAGCATGGAGATTTCCAGAGGATAGTTAGTTTCCTCCTCAGGTAGAAGATTTACCAGAGGCAACAAAGTTTGCTTCGTTGTGGTTGACAATGCATCTGGATCAAATCAGGGAGTCAAATATTTTCTAGATATTAATAAAAATGGATCTTCAGATAGTAATTAGTTAGTGACAAATGTTGTCTCCAACTTTGTTCGAGAATTTGCAGGCCTTTGTAGAGTTCAAGGTTGATTTCCATAATGTATCAATCAAGGTGAGGAAGGACCCCAAGAATATATGGTACAAGTTTCCATACTTAGTATCAAGAATAGATGTACAAGAGATTGTGGGCAGCTAGCCACCAGAGTGCCGTGAATGCATGGACGTTATTGCAGGTACCAGTAAGGGTGCAAAGAGCTCTGTTATGAAAATGACAATTACGCAGAAGCATAAAGAAGAAGAATATAAGGTAGCACAAGCATTGCCTTAACAGAAGAAGAAAGAAGCTATTGCTAAGGAAGTTGTGGAAAAAAAAGTGCGTTATGATAGAGAATACTAAGGTAGAGTGCACTGGCACAGAGGAAGTTGAAACATCAGCTTCCCAACATATCGAAGAGCAGGAACTATTGGGATAGGGAAAAGATGGTGGAGAGGAGTAGAGTACTCCCTTCACATTGAGGAAGCATGTTAATGAGACATTTTTATGGCCAAGGAAGAAGCATAAATCAGATAAACAGGCGTGCATTGACCCGATGATCCTCACAGAAGAGCATCTAGATGAGATTGGCAACAAGGTAAGAGACACCACAACAGAGTTGTGGCAACAATTTGAAAAACAGTATACGTAGATGCTAGGGAGTGTTTAGAAGGATCTGCAGGAGTTATAGATCCAAATAGGCTGAATTCAAGTGAGCATTGGGCAAGCGATTAGGGTGCAAGTGAGCCTGACACAAGGGAGTGAGAAAGTAATATAACTAGAACAGACTTTGGACCTCAGAGTCATTCCCTTACCAGAAGGATTGGTCAGCGTGAAATCAGAGAAAGACCATGCTATGTTGAGAACAGTCAAATAAATTGGGGTAAACTTAGCTGCACTACCGCTTCAAACTCTCCATGCACTGCAACAGGGGGTGTCAGACGAACTTAGGATCAAAAAGCAGCATGGACTTACAATGATCAATGAATTCAAAGTAAAAAATGAGAAGATGCTCACATAAAAAGCCCAAGATCTTAAATAAAACAAAGAGCTGCAAGCACGAAGTCATAACCTGGAGACAACAATCACATAGGCCTACCTTTCACTTCCATAGTTAATCATTCAGGAGTATGCCATAGCTATAACAAAAATCAGAAAATTAGCTACTACGGTCTGTGTGTCCAAGGATAAGATAGGTAAATTCACATTTGAATTTCGAATGAAGATTTTAGAGATTCAGTTGAAGTTACATCCAACCACTCTGCCAGAGTTCTGGGTGCAAAGTGGAGCAACTATCAGGGAAAAATGGGCTCATTGGATACAGTCGTCATAGACTGTGCGATGATATTTGATTAGGCCATGGAGTTATGGACGAATCTGTAGGAGGAACCAAACCTGCAGAAGCTTAACACATATATTTTGGAGACACAATACAAGTTTGATGAAGTTAGAGTGACTCTGCGCACTTTGGCTCCAATCCAATCCCTCGCACGATTGTAGGAAGGCAAACAACTACAATAAAAAATTGAAGAGCTACAGATGAAAGAGGCCCTTCTCAAGGTCAGACTCCAGCCATGGATAGAGGAAGCCCATCAACTTACTCTATCACTTCAGGAAAAGTTAAAGACACTGCAATAGACACAAAGAAAGATGCACCTATCAGTAAAAGGCTCGCAGACAGAAAAATTGGTAGAGGAAGTACAACAGGCTGCGGTACAGAGTTCTACTGATGTAGTAGCATTTTAGGTCAAGTTTGATGGCCTCTGCAGCAAGATCAAGGCACCAGCCGAGTGACTCGAGGGTGAGTCACTGTATTTGTGTTGGGGGCCTGTTGGGATAGGATCCCCATGGTCAATTTTGGGTTAGTTAACCAATTTTTGATAAATCTTTTGTAAAGATGTGAAGTCTCCATGAAATGTGGAAGTGGAGTGCGTAGCTAATGAGGAGTCAAAGGGGCTTTAGTCCCTTGTTTGGGTAAGTAATAGGTTGATTTTGAGACTCCCCCATAGGTCACGAGCCATGGTATTGTATTGAATAAACTATATATAGTTGATTCATAGCGAGTCTAAGCATGAATGAAGTCAAGATAGAAGATTGTTTTGGGAAATTTATAAGGCAGGAAAGATCTATTTCTTGTACTTAGGTGAAAGGGGAAGTCTCCTGTAGCTGAGTGCATGGAGACCTTGGCAAGTCTGCAGCTGAGTGTGCGAGCCCCTGTAGCTGAGTGCACAGGGTGGAAAAGTCCGTATTTTGAATGCTGAACCTAATAAAGACTAATTTTGGACTGAATACCTTGAATCTACGTCTTATTCTTATTTCAGTTCATGTTATGTTTTATCATTCAATGATATGTTTTTCGTGGAATAATGTGTAATTGCTATGCAAACCTATTGAATATTTAATATTTATGCATGAACTAAGTAATTATCTATTTTCACGAAGATAAAAGGTTAAATATGTTATGATTTCTATTGAATTGGGTAGATATGCACTAAGGCAGAACTAGAGTTACTATTTAGTGCACGAAAGTGGATAGTCTACTTATTTTAGGTATATAACATCTGATCACATACCTTCATGAAGGTCTAAGATCCATTTACTTAGAGTTGAAACAACGAACCATGGAAGGATACCGATTTGCGCGAAGGTGGATCTAAGCTACAAGGGCTTAAGATCACTTATCACACAATCTTTGGATGCAGAAACTTGGTTCTAGTGTCCCCAATGCTGCTTCGGGTGAGACTGTAGTCTGCACTATGCATGTTGTTTCTAAAAGGGCTAGCAGTTAGGGTTTTTTTGGTTAGTGCAAATAACTATGAACCTAGGTCAGGCCCCCTTAAGCTAACACCTTTGATACAACAGAAAATAGAAACTCAAGCCGAAGCTTTGGAGTTAGAAATGAAGTTAGAAGCTTCGCCAATAGGTGATACAAATCCAAGTATGCAACAGATCTAGAGTCAGTTGGAAGATTTGACTCTACATTTAAAATATATGAAGAAGAGTAAATAAGTTCACAATGAAGTGTGGTGTACAAAATGCAAAGCAGAAGATCACTCTAAAGAGAAATGTCCTATTTTCAGAAATTGCATAGCTAGTGGAGCAGCTAACCCTTTGAATGATGATCTAGTTTATGGTGCAAGATATGTAGAACTAGAGGTGAACATCGCTCTGAATATTTCTAATTGTTACAAAAATATGTGTAGACTATGAAGAACTTATTTTTCAAGTTCTATAAATCAGTGGGGCATGATGAAAATAACTCTCAAGCTTATGAATTGATGATGGATCATGGTGCTGATAAATATAGAATGGGTGATTAAGAACAAGGACACAAAGGAAGTAGACACACAGTGTTTGAGCTGGCTATGTAGGACTAGGTTGAGGTGGCGGAGCTAGTTGAGGTCGAGGTCAAATTATTTGCTATAACTGCAGCTAGGTAGGTAAGTTTGCAAGAGATTTTCAGAACCCAACTATGACCTGTAAGTATTGTAAAGCATTTGATTATGTCATCGAAGAGTGTCTGGTACTTATAGCTAAAATGAAAGAAAAGAAGAATCCACAACCAAACAAGAACATTTAGATGATGATTACGAAACCAAGCACAGATGAACCTCACATCAATATTGTAACAAGGAGTGGAGTTGCGATGGAAAATGACAAAGTAGATGGGAAGAAGGTAGTTGAAGATAGATGGGTTAGAAATACTGCAAAGAAACCATTGATGTTAAATATTCACAAGGAAAAATAAGTTTTCATGGAAGTGAAGTGAAGCTTTATGGATGCAAGAGCTTCGAAATCTAACGAGCAACTGAAGTAGAAGAATTACAATGACATAATAGTAGTTGCAACACAAGATATGGATCCAAGTATTTTAAAATATTTCATCCAAACTTGTATGAAGTTGTTATGGAACTAGAATGTTGTACAAGGACTGTAGGAATTGATAGAATCCTACGCATCTAAGGAAGTATAGTGGAGTAGAATGTGTGAAGTAAATAATTTATATAGACAAAAGAGAACTAGAAAGGAATTGAGGCTTAGTGCGCAAATAGGAGAATATGGCATGGACCAAGTTATTCTAGATATGGGATCTGAAGCTAATGTCTTGACGAAGAAAACATGGGAACTAATGGGTAAACCAAAGTTTCAATGGTCATCTATTAAGCTAAGAATGGTGAATCAATAGAAGGTTGTTCCCCTAGGAAGGTTACCAGGTATTACAATGGACATTTAAGGGGTGCGTTGTTGTCACTCACTCCTTTTTCAGTCACTACTTACTTTAGAATCCAAGTAGTAGTGATGTTTGGGGCTAAATTCTGCACCACAAAAGCTACTAGAACTAGATCAAAACCTCTCCAATGCCTAGTGCTCAGAAGGAGCCTTCCAATGGTATATAGAAGTCTAAAAGCAGACTTCTAGAGCTAAAGTTAGAGCCAATGGAAGGACCCCTATGAAGGGCCCAACAAATAAAAAATTGGCTAAGTTTGGGAAATAATCGCAATCAGGACATAAGGAACTCATCACATATCGGCCATTGGCAAAGGAAAAGGTGCAAAGGTTTAAGACTTATTGACGGTTCAGGGAGGTTGATTTTGATTTATGATATCCCATCTTGCACATCGGTTGTGGGCAAGTTACAAAGGACAAGGACTGTGGTGAGGGGCCGATTTGTGATATATACCAAAATCATCGATAAAGGCCTAACACAGGAAATGTTTGCAAAATGGAGCCGGGCGAGCCCCTCTCTCTCCTTAGCAGGGTACACGTGTCGAGCCATAAGAACTATCTCACATCGGCCATCAGCGGAGGAAAATGGCTCCCACTTAAGAGATATTAGCAGTTCCATCATCCAATTGCGATATGCGATATTTTCCTCTAGACACGATAAAAGGTTAAAGCCAAGTTTATAAAGACCCCGCACCCAAACTCGAGGCTCGCTCCACTGGTTAAGAGGAAAAGGCCCGTGACTGTACAATTGCACTGATGAATACAAAATGTTGCTCAACCATTGCATCAGGGCATTGAAGACACAATAAATTTTTTTAAAGGTGAGGCAGGTCAGTAGCTAGTGGATCACTACGAGTAGATGAACCTTCAAGACGAAGAATGGGTCAATTCAAAGGAAGGATGCTGACACACAGATTCGGGAGTCAGCAACGAAGAAAGTATTGGCAGAAAAGACAGAGGGATGTAAGATAGTATAGGTGGGGCCATGCTTTACACCATGGCAACACCAACATACTAATATGATCACGAGATGGGATAGAAAATCCTTGGTTCTTTTTCCTTCGGGTCCATTTATTTTGTTGTACTGAAATGTGTCGCCCATCCTAAAGCATTCAAATCTGTAATGCTTTTGGGCAATAGAGCCATTTAAGACTCATACACCTATTCTATCATATCAAGAAATAGGGACATTAGATATTTCATGTAATTAATTTTCTTTCCCCTCTTTCCAAATAAATAGAGGAATGCAAGACATAGAAGAGGTTAAAAACTTCTAGGAAAAATACATGTATAATTTCATATTGCATTTCCTTTTTAATGTAGGACTTTCAGAATATCAATGAAACTGTGGTGATTCCATCTCCAAAGGATTGCAGTATGTGTTCCCCTCTATTTCACTCATCAAAATGTTCATGCTTCTTCAATTGATTTATGTGGTTAATGTTGCCAGATGTGTTTTAAGCTCTCTTATAGATTCGTCGGTAAGTTGTATGATAATGAAAATGCCTATTACCATCACATAGACACATTTGTCTCGACATTGTTTATGTATATACCTATGAGTATCATTGAGATTATATCTTTAAATGTGCAACATATGAATCATAACTTTCATCCTCCCATTAGACCTCATTTATGCTTGTAACCCAAATAACATAGAAATCCTTATGGCCTCGAGCTCGTTGCGTTCAACATTTAATTCTTGAGGTCTCAAGCTCTATGTGATGAGTTTCTCTCCTCTAGTATCCTCTTTCGCCCACTCTATAAAATATTATTAAATTGTAAGACCTTGAAGCTCTTGGTCTCCACTTTTGATGATTATTTCTCGGGTCTGAATTTGTGAAGAAGTATTTGAAATCCATGATTCATTCCTATGGATTAATGAACCAACCCATCTCCTACACATTTATAAACCTATAGGACCATAGTTGTTATCTCCATCATATCCAAATATTTTGAGGTACATCGTTTTAGATGTGCCTAGGCACCGGCCTTGAAGTAATCCAAGGTTGTCTCTGGGAGACACAACATCTTTTGATGCCATTTCTGGGGACTTATTGAAGGATTTTTCCCCTGGGATATGACAAACTGAAGCACTCTTTGTAGGCGATAAAAGTCTATTTTGATTGCACTCAAATCACCTTAGCGACTACACATCCTCTCCTCATTATCATTCATCACCCTAGCTTTTAAAAGGCCTCATACTCGCTCAGATACATCTCAGCAGAAGGCCCCATTTGTATTTGACCCTGAAAGATTGATTTTTAAGAAAGCATCAAAAGAGAAAACTCCCCCAGACTGTGTTACCATATCATCAACCTCCTTCTCCTACAATCCCTGTGGTCTTAACCCTAGTCCCACGAGAAAATTTAAAATCCCTCCACTAGTCCAGATGGCTTTCCCAGGCCTTCTTCTCAATAAATATGCATCTCTTGATCTACCCCAACCTCTGAGTGCAATGCCCCAAGACTACCTAAAGCATCTACCTAGGTTCAACTGGGAAGATGATAAGACTACAAAAAATGACATTAAAATCTTCAGTGCTTTTGCCGAGAACATAAATGTGGAACATTTGGATGTGGTTGTGAGTCTATTTTGTACAATCCCTTGATTGAGAGGCTAGAAAATGGTTGAAATCCCCACCTAATGCCTCCATCACTACATGGGAGTAGCTTGAAAAATATTTCACCCAGAAATGGGGAGAAAAGAGGAACCATGAGTACATCCTTACTAATTTCAATGCGATAAGGAAAAAGCTAAAGGAGGATACTACATAATTTTTCAAAAGATTCAATAAGTAGTTCAATAACCTACTAGCTGGCATAAAGCCTCCCCTAGCTATAGTTCGAGTGGTTTTCTTGGGAGCTTTCAACTTTGATGTTGGTTTTACCATGAGAGAAATGAAATCTACCACTTTGGACCAACTTCAAATTGATGCTCTTGAAGTAGAAGAAAAAAGATCAGGGTAAAGTAAGAGCCTATGGAACCCCATAGAGGGAGAGAGGAGACATCCTCCTTTGGAGTGCACAGTGGATCATCAGAACTTGAGATAGATGATTTGGATAAAATCATCAAAAGTTTTTCACAGAAATTTGGGAAGCTCGAAATCGAGAACAAATACCTCTCCAGGAAAAATTCTCAAATGAATAATTGGGGCTATAATAAGCAATATAGAAGGCCTCCACTTCAACTACTTCCAAGGGAAAGAAAGGAGCAGCTTGATCAAATTATGTATCCCTTATACTTGGAAGATAGTCTTGATGAACAATCATTGGATACTCAAGATATGCAGGGAAATATATATGGCGGTTTTGCAGAAGAGAAAAATGAGAATATGGCTCACTAGCAGGCCACTCCTTATAGAGAGGAAAGTACAGAGGATGAAGATCTAGATTATTATTGTAAACAATTTTTTGAGTTCATGCAGACTCAGCCAAGACGTAAGTATAATCTAAGATCTTCCGAGAATAGAACGAGGGAGTTAGAAAAACAAGGGGAAGTCACTCCCCAAGTGCTTCGTCTAGCACTAGACAAAGGTAAGGGTAAGTTGCATCTTGACCCACCCAAGTTAGGAGCCTCTGCAAACAAAGAGAGAAATGATCCTAATAGACATGCAAGAAAAGAAGCACCCATGCATTTGATAGCTGGAAGCGAGAAGGGATAAAAATAGAGTTGAGAGATGTAGAAAAGGCTCAACATGTGTTCAATCTCCAAAAGGAGCTAGAAAAGGTAAAAAATCATGTTCCCCATACCGAGCTTCTAAATAAGCCTCATTACTAAGCTCAAGTCTCCCACTTTATGCATCAATCTGACTCTCCACCACCCATGATAGTTTGAACCTACAGAGGAGAGGCCCATGGTTGTTTTGGGGCCACATGTGGAAAAATAAGATCCCTCTACTACACCTTTCTATGTGACATTGTTGGTCAATGACTTGTTGCTTCATAACTGCATTCTAGATTCGAGAGCTTCTCACAACCTCATGCAACTATCTGTAATGGAACAAATGCGCTTGGAGATCACTAGTCCATACCAAGACTTGTACTTGTTTGACTCAAAGAGAGTCAAGTGATTGGGAATGATAAAGGATCCAGTGGTAAAATTGGCTCAGATCCTAGTCAAAAGTGTGGTCATGGATATAGTGGTGGCCAATATACCTCCTCGATTTGGGATGATCCTATCCAATATTGGGGAGCAAAGGTGGGTGGTTCCATCAAGCTGGATTTGACTTATGCTACCATATCCACTTTCGGAGGTGAGCAAAGGAGGTTGTACAGAGTATCCCGGTTTGTAAAAAATGTGACCCCAGCTAGAGGCTCAGATAACTCCTCAATGCATGGGAAAGACAGTGACATCTCATGCTTATTCTTAGAGGAAGATGATAAAATTTTAGAAGAAACATCAGTGCACTTGAAAAGGCAGTTGAAATACCAACATTTAAATGAAAACGAGGTATGGAAGTTATACTTAGATGGAGAAAAATCGAAGGAGGGAGATGGAGCTGGAACACTGTTGGCATCCCTTGAAGGTAGCATGATACCCCTATCATTCAAACTTGAAATTGAGGCAACCAACAATGTAGCAGAATATGAGGCATTTCTTCTGGGACTACAAACAACAAAAAATATGAACATCAAATGCCTGACAGTCTATGGAGATTTTGAACTATCGTGAGGCATATTAGAAATCAACATCGGGCAAAACATCCCAGGTTGAGGGCATACTGAAATGAAGTGTGGGACTTAATTGACAATTTCTTCCTGGCCTTTAACATCCAGTTTCTTCCCAAAGAATAAAACAAGATGGCTAACTCTCTTGCGGTAGCTACAAATACTTTCAAGCCCCCACAAAACCCACTCCTCATATATGAGTTATAATTCAAACACAAGACTTCAATACTTGACAATGTCAAGCAATGGAAGGTGTTTGAAGATGATCAGTAGGTAAAAAGGTTCATAGAAATTGTTGGGGAGTTTTCCCTCTCTACCATCGGCTAGGAAGAAGAAGACGTTGAACAAGGAGCCACCTCGAGGAAAGACATAGTTGTTGGGCAAAAAAAAATTCAACTTAAAGGGAAAACCATCCATTGTGGACTTCTTCCAATAGAAATGATTTTCAATAAATATGACATAACATCCAAACTAGTGGCCCCTGAGAGGGATGAGCAGGCCGAAGGTTGCAACATCAAGACTGAGGAGGAGCCTCAAATGATGAGGTTATCCAGAATAATCCCCCCGCAATATAATCAAAGGTATTTAAATTTATTCAGAACTTACAAAGATGTATTTTCTTAGTCATATGACAATTTGAATTCATTTGATACCAATGTTATTCAATATAAGATCCCTCTGAAGAGTAGGATAAAGCCCTGCAAACAAAAACTCAGACAAATAAACCCACTCTTTCTCCCCTCCATTGAAAGAGAGGTAAGAAAGCTAATGCAGGCCAAGATCATAATCCCTCTAAGGTATTATGAGTGGGTGGCTAATTTGGTCCCTGTTCAGAAGAAGAACAGGGAAATAAGGTTATGTGTGGAATTATGAAAACTCAACTGGGCATCTCTAAAAGACAACTACCCACTACCCAAGATGGATTGTATAATGCAGAAGGTAGTGGGTGCAACGAGGATGTCAATGATGGATAGATTCTCAGGATATAACAAAGTGGTGGTCCATCATGAAGATCAGAGAAATATTGCTTTCAACACCTCGCGGGGGACACCTTCATGCATGCCTGCATTCTCTTTGGGTTGATGAATGTCAGAGCCATGTTCCAAAGAGCGATGGACATAGCCTTCGTGAGTGAGAAAGAGAAGTTGGTGGTAGTCTAATTGGATGATATCACAGTGTTTTCCAAGACAGCCGAAGAACATATCCTCCACTTAAACCTCACCTTTGAGAAGTGCAGGAAGTATGTCCTTCCCTCAATCCAAAGAAATCTCAGTTTTCCCTGAGTGAAGGAAAGTTGCTTGGACATATAGTAGCGTAGGAAGGGGTGAAGATTGATCCTAAACTGGTCAAATCCATCGGCCTTATTCCCCTATCAAGAAATAAAAAAGAGGTCCATGCCTTTCTGGGGAGGATAAGTTTCTTAAGGCAATTCATACCTAACTATGCTGAGATAGTTAAAAGTATCACCAATATGCTCAGGAAGGAGAGTGAAGTTAAGTGGCACATTGCCTCTTGTGATTCTTTCAATATGATCAAAGAAGCTTTGGTTGAGCCCCCAATGCTAATCAACCCTGATTATGTAATGCCCTTCTATATATTTTCTTTCTCCTCTCCGCATTCCATTGTTGCAATCCTATTACAGAAAAACAAGGAAGGTCACGAGCAGCCTATCACCTTTTTTAGTCAAGTCCTAAGGGACACTGAGCTAAAGTATGGCATATTGGAAAAATAGGTGTATGCATTGGTTAATGCGCTCAAATAATTTCGTATGTATGTACTGCAGTCCAAGTTCATAGCATATTTTACGACGACTGCAGTCAAAGAAATTCTTGTGCAGGGAGACAACGAAGGGAAGAGGGGCAAATGGATATCCAAAATACAGGAATATGAGCTGGAAATCAAGCCTACCAAGCTCATCAAAGGATAGGGGCTAGAAAAATCTTTCTCGAACCTAAATACCAAGCACTTGGGATTAGTTTAGTCACGGAAAATAGCAGGGTTGAAGAACACCAGAGTAGCATCAGAATGTCTGAACAGAAAATCTATGCCAAGTATGAGAGGTCCCAGTGGTATAAAAATGTTGTCCATTATCTCCTATTTTTGAGACACCCATTGGGACTAGATTCCTCTAAATATCGAAGCTTGAGATTACATGCTCATATATACATTATATCAAATGGCCTACTATATTGGAAGGACCCAGTGGGTGTATTGCTACAATGTCTAGTAGAAATAGAGAGTGGAAGAATTTCATGAAGGATCCTGTAGGGGGGATTATAGTTGGAAAGCCACATCACACAAAATCCTCAAGGCTAGATTTTACTAGCCTATGTTGTTTAAAGATGTTTATAACAGAGTCAGGAGCTACTAGAAGTGCCAGATGTTCGTTGAAAGGCAGAAACTCTCTCATCTCCCATTGATTCTTGTATAAGTGGAAGAGCCCTTCACATAGTGGGGCTTGGATTTTATAGGAGAGATCAACACACCATCCAATGGCCAACACAGGTGGATATTAACAACTACTGATTACTCTACCAAGTGGGTTGAGGCTATTTCGACCAGGAATGCTACAGATGTAGTGGTTATGAATTTCATAGAAGAAAACATATTGTCCTACTTTGGTTTCCCCTCCAAAATCATCACTGATAATGCCCAAGCCTTTAATTCCACCAAGTTCACTACATTCTGCAACAAATATAACATTACTATTGGGTATTCCACCACATATTACCCTCAAGGGAATGGATTGGCCGAATCCTCTAATAAAATGGTGATAAGAATATTGAAGAAAATCATTGCTGAAAGCAAAAGGAACTGGGATTCTCAGTTGAAATTTTCTTTATTGGCCAATAGGGTAACACCCAAGATCTCCACTGGGGTATCACCTTTTGAATTAGTATATGGCAAGGCTGTTATTTTCCTTATACAATTAGAAATGCCTGAGGAAAAGATGTTACAAGAACCTGAGGGGGAGCCAACTGCACCAACAAGAAGAATAAATCATTTGGTGTAACTTCAAGAGAGTAGAAAGCAGGTGGAGACTAGACTATATGATTATTAGCAAAAGATGAAGCTATTATTCGACAAAAAGGCTAAGGATAGACCTTTTCAAAAGGGAGATTTAGTTCTCAAGTGGGATGTGAGATGAGAAGACAATGGAAAACATGGTAAATTTGATTCACTCTAGTTAGGCCCCTTCAAGATCGTGCAAGAAATGGGAAACAACGCCTACATGCCTGGAAACCTAGATGGTGAACTATTGGAATTTCCAGTAAATTTTTAGTCCCTAAAATTTTATTTTCAAAATTAGAGATAAATTTTTTTGGCTCACTGTAAATATCTGGTTTGTGTTGCGAAAATTGTTATTTGAATTTTCAATTTATTGCCAAATAAGTCCCTTTCACAAAATGATATTTTGTTTAAGAATAACCCCATGCCCAATGGAAGGAAAGGCTACTGGTCTATAGGTTCTCAACACCTTGCCTGCAAAGCACTATCCCCAGTTGGAGCTAATGTTGTCACTCACTGCTTTTTTGGTCACCAATTACTTCAGAATCCAAGTAGGAGGGATGTGTGGGGCTAAATTCTAAGCCACAGAAGCTACCAAAGCCAGATCAGACCCTCTCCAATGCCTAGTGTTCAGAAGGAGCCTTCCAACGGTATATAAAATTCTAAAAGAGGAATTCTAGAGCTAAAGTTAGAGTCAATGGAATGACCCCTATGAAGGGCCAAACAAATAAAAAAATGGCTAAGTGTTGGGAAATAATCGCAATCAAGACATAAGGAGCTCATCGCATATCAACCATCGATAAAGGAAAAGGGCCAAAGGCTTAAGACTTATCGGTGGTTCGGGGGGGCTGATTTTCATTTGTGATATCACATCTTGTTTATTGGTCGTCGATGAGTTACAAAGGACAAGGATTGTGGTGATGGGAAATTTGCGATATATACCAAAATCGCCGAGAGGGCTGATAAAGGCCTAACACAGGAAATGTTTGCAAAAGGGAGTGGGGCGAGCCCTTCTCTCTCTCCTCAGTAGGGTACATGTGTCGAGCCACAAGCACTATCACACATCGACCATCAGTGAAGGCAAAGGGCTCCCACTTAAGAGATATAGGCAGTTCCATCAGCCGATTGTGATATGCAATATTTTCCTCTGGGCACGATAAAAGGTTAAAGCCAAGGTTATAAAAACCCGTGCCAAGTCTCAAGGCCCGCTCCATTGGTTAAGAGGAAAAGGACCGCATCTATACAATTCCATTGATTAATACATAATTTTTCTCAACCACCACACCGGGGCATTGAAGACACAGTACAAAGTTTTAAAGCTGAGGGGGGTCAGCAACTAGTGGATCACTATGAGCAGGTGAACCTTTAAGACGAAGAATGGGTTGATTCAAAGGAAGGATGTTGATACATGGATTCGAGAGTCAGCAACAAAGAAATTATTGGAGGAAAAGACAAAGGGATGAAAGACAATGCAGGCATGGCATACTCTACGCCATGAAAACACCAGCGTACTAATATGATCATGGGATGGGCTAGAAAATCCCTAGTTGTTTTTCCTTCAATTCCATTTATTTTCTTGTACTAAAACATGCTGCCCATCCTAAAGCATTCAACTTTGTAATGTTTTTGGGCCATAGAGCCATTTAAGAATGATACATCTATTCTATTAGACCGAGGAATAGGGACATTAGATATTTCATGTAATTAATTCTCTTGCCCCTCTTCCCAGATAAATAGAGGAATGAAAGACTTAGAAGAGGTTCAAAAATTCTAGGAAAAAGACTACTTGTATAATTTCAGATTGTATTTCCTTTGTAATACAGGTCTTTAAGAATATCGACGAAACTATGGTGATTCCATCTCCAAAGGATTACAGTATGTGTTCCCCTCTATTTCACTCATTAAAATGTTCATGCTTCTTCAACTGATTTATGTGGTTATTGTTGCCAGATGTGTTTCAGGCTCTGTTATAGATTTGTTTGTAAGTTGTATGTTAATGAAAATTCATGATACCATCACACAGATTCATTTGTATTGACATAGTTTATGTATACGCCTGTGAGGATCATTGTGATTATATATTTAAATGTGCAACATATGAATCATAGCTTTCTGTCCTCCCATTAGACCTCATTTCTACTTGTAACCCAAATAATATAGAAATCCTTATGGCCTCGAACTATTTGCTTTCAACATTGAATTCTTGAGCTCTCTGGCTCTATGTGATGAGTTTCTCTCCCCTAGTATCCTCTTTTTCCCACTCTGTAAAATATTATTAAATTGTAAGACATTGAAGCTCTTGGCCTCCACTCTTTTGATGATTATTCATGAGGTCTGAATTTGTGAAGAAGTATTTGAAATCCATGATTCATTCCTACGGATTAATGAACCAACCTATCTCTTACAAACATATAAACCTATAGGACCACAGGTGTTGTCTCCAACATATCCAAATATTTTGAGGCACATCGTTTTAGATGTGCCAAGGCACTAGTCTTGAAGAAATCCAAGGCTATCTCTGGGAGATACAACACGCACTACTACAGATTTTGAGGTAATAGAAATTATGGATGGCAGTAACCCATATCCTGCATTACTTGGATTGGATTGGGCATTTTATAACATTGCTATAATCAACTTGAATAAGAGGAAAATGATATTTGAAAGAAATATTATTAGAGTGATAGTTCCCTTGGATCCATCAGAAGGAGCAAGGTATACTGAGCCAGTTAAAGAGGAGTACAACATAGTTCATATAGATATCATCTATCAAGTGATAGCCAAAGAAGAAGAATGGATTAACCCTATTTCATACGGAAAGTTGACTTGGGAACATGACAACTCCTATGCTTCAGATTCGAAAGAAGAATTATAAAATTGGAAAAATAGGCTACATGAAGTGCCGACAAGACGATGTGAAAAAATAACTAAGTCACTCTACTGCATAACCTCTGAGGTATGTAATTTGCCTTCCTATGATGGTTTGGGTGATATCAATAATTTTCTTGAAGACTATGAAGAATAGGTACCAGAATGTCAAAGACTATTAGCCCTAGATAGATCCCTAAAAGCTACTCCTACTAGATGGTGGGGTACACATAAGAAGAATATAGGAACTTGGAAAGAAAGTTGAAGGTTGATATTGATAAGGTTTGGTCAGGTAGACATAGAATTGATAGATAAATATGATGGTCAAATTGATCCTAGAAAGCACATCTAGCTTTGCATGGCAGCATGAAAAGAGATTCCACGAGAAGAATGGGTGCATGGGTTCATCCATACATTGGAGACAATTCCTCAAAACTGGTATTTGGAAACATAACTTCCTCATGGTACTGGAAGTTAGACAAATATGGTTGATGGGTTTAAATTGTCATTTAGCTTTGAAGATGACTTTCCATATATAGATTCAACCCTTAAGATAGTTAAAATGAAGATTTTTGAGAATGAAATTCCACTCACTTGGTAGCTTGATTGGGCTACGCAGCTATAAAATGTACTAGAATGCTACAACATTTATGGAGAAGAAGATGAAGACCCTCACAATACTAACATAGCAAAATTTGAATGTTACCATGAAGTGAATGGAGATGAGATAGAAATGCCTGATATAACAAATCTATTAAAGACAAAGAAGGTGAATATAGCGTCAAAAGCATTAGGGGAACTTTGAGGTCTAAAATGGGCCTCCTAAGGAAATTATAAAATAATAGTGGAAATAATAAAGTAAGATTAGATTACATCATCAAATTTTAGAGGGAAAAAAAGAAAAAACTATATTTGAACTCATATTTTCAACTTATCTTCCTATGGGCTTTCTCAAATTTTGAGCAGCAACACTTGTTTGATGCAGAATTTGATACCTCATCCAAGGAGTACCCATGTTGCATACTTTTGACGAACCCTACTACATGAAAAATATGATTGCAATCACATTTTTTCATGTATTTCTCATTTTTCGTGTAGCAAGGTCCATCAAAAATATGCAACATGGGTACTCCTTGGATGAAGAGTCAAATTTTCCATCTAAGGAGTAATCCCTCTTGAAATTTGAGTAAAATATTAGGGAGATAAGTTGAAAATATGAGTTGAAAAAGTAGTTTTATTATTTTATTATTTTTTAACTTTGAAATATTTTACTCCAAAAATGGTGAATCATACCCCATGGTTGACATCATCATCTTGAATCCTATTGGTTCTTATAAAGTTTATTTTGGTTGTACATTTTTCTTAGGAGGCCCATTTTAGAGCTAAAAATTCCCCTAATGATGAGTCGAAGTTTGCAACCATAGGAGATTATTGCGATGAAGACACAGTCATCAAGGTAAGAGATCTTTTGCATGAATATCAAGAGTTATTTCCCACTAAGTTTTCAGATATGAAGGACATTGTAGGAGATTTAGGAGTTATTTGAATTCTTTTGAAGCCTGAAGTGGAGCGAGTTAAGGAAATTTCTTATAGATTGAATCCAAAATACAAAGAAAAAGTGAAGAAATAATTTGAGAAAATGATAGTAGTTGGAACCATTGAACCTGTGGAAGAATCATAGTGGTAGTACAAGAAAAGAAAACATAGGGTGAAATAAGGATTTGTGTTGATTTAAGGATGTTAAATGATGCATGTCTACATGATCCATTTCCTATTCCTTTCACTGATGAAATATTGGAAAATGTAGGAGGTCAAGAAGCCTATTCATTTATAGATGGATTTTTAGGATACCATTAGATTAGAATTACACCAAAGGATTGACATAAGACCACCTTCGCTATAGAATGGGGTTCATATCAGTATACAATGATTTATTTTGGGTTGAAGGATTCCCCTACCGTACTTCACACCACACTGGGACATACATGATAATGCAGAACGTTTATCAAAGGATATGCGTAGATCACTGCGGCTATGGAAATTTCTGAAGAAATATGTAACATTTCTATGGAACAAAGAGTGTCAAAAGAGCATTGACACATTAAAAGAAAATACAAAAATCATGCCTATCTTGGTTTTTCCAAAATGGAATAAGGAATTTCATGTTCATGTGGATGCTTCATCCATAGCTTTAGGAGTAATATTGGCACAACGTAGTGCAGGAGAAATAGATCACCCCATAACTTTTGCAAGTAGGAAACTGTCTAAAGCAGAGATGAACTATACAAATACGGAAGGGGAAGGTCTAGCTATGGTATATGCATTACATAAGTTCATACATTATTTGTTGGGATCACATTTCAAGATGTTCACAGATCACTCTACACTACATTATTTGGTAAACAAGGCTGTTTTAGGAGGAAAAATTTGCAGGTGGCTATTACTATTTTAGGACTATGACTTTGAAGTTATTGTTAAGCCAGGAAGTCTAAATGTTGGACTTGATCATTTGTGGAGGATGGAAATAGGAGAAGAACCAACAAATATAGAGGATAATCTTCCTAATGCACAACTATTTTCTATCAGAGTATCAGATGAGAACTTCAGTGATATTATTCAGTTCTTAACAATACGAATGGCCCCTTCAGAATACATTATGCAACAGAAGAAAGAGTTGGTGGTTAAGGAAACATATTTTTCACTGATAGTAGGAAATTTTTTATAAATTGGGACCAGATGAAATATTGCACAGGTATGTTCCTGAGCACGAAATACAGATAATTTTGACAGATACTCATAGTGGCATAGCTGGTGGACATTATGCAGGGAAAGCCACTAAACATAAAATTTTAAGAGTGGGACTATGGTGGCCTACATTACAAAAATATGCAAAGGAGTACTGTCGAGATTGTGACATTTGCCAAAGAATAGGAAAACCTTTAAGAAGAGACAAAATGCGACTAGTACCACAAGTAACATTGCAGGATTTTGACAAATGGGCTATTGATTTTGTGGGACCAATCAATCCACTAGGAAAACATACTGGTGCGAGGTATATAATTACTACGATTGATTATCTGACTAGGTGGGCCGAAACATGGCCTGTGAAGGATTGCAGCATAGAAATTGCTGCGAAGTTCATATTTGACTATATTTTGTCCATATTTGGGTGTCCAAAGATATTGATGAGTGACCAAGGGTCATATTTCTTGAATCAAACTGTTGAAGCATTAATTGAAGAATTTCAAGTTTAGCACCAAAAGAGCACTCCTGATCATCCTCAGGAAAATGGAACTATGGAAGCATTCCATAAGATTATAGAGAATGCACTCACAAAAGTGTGCAATGTGAATAGAAATGATTGGGATCTAAGTATTACAACGGTGTTGTGGGCATATAGGACAAAATGCAAGAAACTCCTAGGAGAGATCTTTTAGGTTGGTATATGGACAAGAAGAAATCATGCCTATGGAGTGCATTCTGCCAAGTTTATGAATTTCAACCTTCACAGACATGGCAAACTCCGATATAATGGAAGAAAGGATGACACAATTACTTTCTCTAGAAGAAGATATATTTATAACAGGTTTTCCTCATCAAGTACAAAAAGAAAGGGAGAAATCTTGGCATGATAGGCATATCAGGTAGAAGACACTCCGGGAATGATATCTTGTACTTTTATATGATAGAAAATTTGCAAAGCTTCCAAGAAAATTTAAAACACATTGGTTAGGAATGTATATCATCAAATACATCTTTGATGGTGGTGTAGTTCATCTCACGAAGTTAAACGGTCAGCTGATTCGAGGATGAGTGAATGGTAATAAATTGAAGGTATGCAGGGATGAATCTATCCCTAGAGCTTTGTGCTAAAGGATGAAAGGAGAAGAGTCTTAGTGCCACCTGTAGTTGAAAGTGGGCACTAGACTATAAAATACTCTACAGAAGGAAACTTTGGTAAAGGAAGATTAATGTACGATATTCAGGAATATGTCTAAGTCTGAAGGAACTGTGAAGAAGGAAGGATTTCTAAGCCACAAGGTAAGGTTCGTCGAAGTTTGCCATAAATATGACCGTTGGAAGTAAAAAGTTGTCATTAAAAGAAACTTGCCATTAAAAGGTGTGGAAGAAACACATTTATGAAGCACAACTGGCTGGATTTGGCACCATATTTGCATTGAATGAGCAATATCTAAGCTAATCATGGGGTTAAAATTTAAAATTTGCTATAAAATCCATGTCCCATTCCACATTTCACACTTTTCCATATGGATAATTCAGTTTGATAAATTGTGACCAAGTGTGAGATAAGTGTGATGTTGTATGTTTGAGAGAAGTTTCTAAGATATTTCTAGAGAATTTGCAGAGAAAGGGCTTGAAGGTATCATGGAAGCCCAGACTAGTAAATCTGCAACATCAAATGTACCTATGGCCACAACGTGTGCGAGGTCACTGTGAAAACAAGTAATCACGGAAGAAAAACCACAAAGAAGACAAGAAAGAGACTAGTTGAAGCCTCTGGAGTAGAGCTAAGGACATCTTCGAGAAAGAAGGTTAGAAAAGAACAACAGACAAAGACCAAGCAGGATAAGAAACTAGTGCATAAGAAAGAACAAGAACAAATCCATGACAACGAGGAGGAAGCCAAAATGTAGTAGATCGAGATAGAGGGTTAAAAAATTCCCTGTGTGTTGCCACCATATTTTCCACCAAGGAAATCAGATGCCAAGCCAGTTAAAGAATCGAAAGACATAAAATTTGACACTTCCACACTGTTTCTACCAGAAAGAGTGTCATTTTAAGGAGAATTACTGGGAAAAATTATGCAATTAAAGATGGAGGATTGGGACTTCAATGGCTGAAATAAGTATCCATAGTTCAAGCTGAGCAAGTACCTACATCAAGTATATTATCAAAAGAGTGGAGTTACAAGGTTGGAGCCACACCAATGAGCTTAAGGATTGGAAAGATTGGGCTAGCTGAACAAGTTAAATGTGACACACTTTGGTAGAAGCACATCTACACTACAAGAAAAAAGGACATTGGTGAGGGTCGAAAAATATCACCATAAGCTCATTGGTGAAAGTCAAAAGAGCCTCTGTCACCAAAAGCTAAGTGTCGCCAAAGATGGTGTCGCCAAGAGTATAGGTGTTGTGGTGGAATTAAAGGTTCATAATCATAATGATTTATAATGACAGATGGTGATCATCACCATTTCATATGAGCAATGGTGTGGACCTTAACATCTGTCACCAAAAAATTGAACATCACCAAAGGTGGCATCACCAAAAATATAGGTGTGGTGGTGACATTCAAGGTTTGTCACGAATAATTATTATAATGAAGGATAGTGATCATCACCATTTGATATGAACAACAATGATTTATTGTGATGGACCTTTAATGGTCATCACTATTGATGCATATATATGGTGGTGTTAATTGATCTTCACCATTTCATATTTTGGTGAGGGTCAAAAAACTTGACCATAAGCTCATTGGTGACAGTCAAAAGAGCTTATGTCACCAAATATTGAACGTCACCAAAGGCCACATTACCAAAAGTATAGGTGTTGTAGTGACATTCAAGGTCCGTCATGAATAATTATTATAATGACAGTTAGTGATCGTCACCATTTCATATGACCAACAGTGATTTATGGTGATAAAAATTTTATGTTCGTCACTATTGGTGCATATATATGGTGGCGCTCATTGACTGTAAACATTTCATATTTTGGCAAGGGTCAAAAAATGTAGCAATAAGTTCATTGGTGATGGTCAAAAGAGCCTCTTTCATAAAAAACTAATCACCACAATTCCATATCAATATCAGGGCACAATGGAATTGAACCACCAACCTCCTGCTTATAAAGCATGTGCTCTTCCATTGAGCTAGCACCCTTGAAACTGGATGTTCCTACCTAATGGTTATGGAAGTTATGAGAAGTGGGTGGAGGAAAAAATAGTTACATATAAGATACTCAATATGTTCAGTTGAATACTAAATTAGAAGTGAAACTTTGAAGACATTTATAGCCTATAAATTATCTATAATTATCAAACCTAAAATATGCAGTTACACTAAAGATTGATTTCTGACCTTGTGAATGTTGGGTCCCCATAATAATAATGATTACCCCATTACTATTGTAGTTGTACCCCTTATTAATATTGTTGTGCCCCTATTGTGCCCATATTGTTACTAGTGCCCCATAGAAGCCCACTATTGTTATTATTATGCCCTTACATTATTATTGTTATGTCGGCTCTGATTATGTTATGAGCCCTTAGACTCCTATATATAGAAAGGAGGTCTTTTCATTAGTATCATCCAAGAATTGTTCATTTACGTAATGTAAAGGAGGTTGCCCCCTCGAAGAGGCTGAATTCTAAGGCGTTGATCTATCTTTTCTATCTTTTCTTGAGCTGGTTTCATAACATTTGGTATCAGAGCTTTGGATTCTAGGATTTCGCTACTCCAAACAGGTCATCGTGGCATTTTCGCTATAACTTTTTTCTGCGATGTTTCAGAAGTTGAAAAAAAACCCATTTGAGAAGACATCATGCTAAATATCGGATCCGAATTTCAGAGCATTGTGCACTATACATGCGGAGATATGATCTGAGGAAGTTGGTCTTTTTGCAGACTCCTGAATTACTTTCCAAACAGGTGACCTGGGGAAAATCGTCATAACTTTTTCTCTGAGCATTGGATTGAACTTTCGTAAATAGGTACAGAAAGAGGACGGACTGTAGTTTCTTCTATATATTTTTCAGAGCCAGAGATCAAAACGGTGACTCGGGGAACGTCATACAAGTTCGCTCTACTGAATTAGTCTATAATCAGGTCACTGTGGGAGATTTGACATAACTTTTCATTGGAGAATCCAATTGGGGTCAGACTGGTGGCATTGGAAAGAGGACATAGAGGGCTGCCGCAGGTCACAATTTCAGAACTGGATGATCCGAAATTATAGAGATACATCAGAGGAAATATCAAGCTCCTACAAAGTGAAAAAAGGTGTGTATAGTTTTTAAAATGTTTGCTTAAGCTTGGTTTGAAAATTTATTAAAAGGAATTCAAAGGGAATAGTGAAGCATTATTATCAGTAATTGATGCCCCGAAGAAAGAAAATGGAAACACCTAGTAGGCGACATGAAAGCTCTAGCATGACTCATGAAGAAAAGGAAGAAATGCAACATGATATATCAAAATTACGAGACCAAGTGCAAAAAATGTCAGCCTCACAAAAGCTAACAGAAGCTAAGATAAATGGCATGGAATCTAAGATAAAGGGCGTGGAAGCTAAGATGGACGATCGGAAGATAGATTTGAAGATAGACATGGATGATTTGAAGACAAACATGGACGAATTGAAGATAAATGTGAATAAGTTGCTACAAGAAATGGTCACTAAGGGTGAAAGGGTAGTAAAGGAAACTCATGATGAGAACAAAGAAATGTTAATCATGATTCCATAGACTCTAATGTGGGATCGAAGACCCATCATATTCCAAAAATCGATATGAGGAAGTTTGATGGCAAGGATCCCGCAACATGGATATTACAGATGGAGCATTTTTTCGATCTCAATAATGTGCAAAACACACAAAAGGTACGTATTGCAACTTTATATTTGGAACCAAATCAGTTTGTATGGTATCAATGGCTTTGCTCTCGTAAACAAATTATCACTTGGGCAATTTTTTACGGAAGAATTGACAGCACATTATGAGGATACAAAAAGCAACACTTTTTTTAGCCAATTGATAAGTCTCAAACAAAAGGGTTCAATAATGGAGCACATTGAGGAGTTCCAAAAATTGAACATAAGGCTAAAAGATATTCCGGAGGAGCATAGGATTGATGTGTTCATAGGTCTTTAAAGGATAATATCCAACATGATGTTCGCCTTTGGGAACCTAATTCATTAGAGAAGGCATTCAGGTTAGCAAGAAAAATGGAAAGCAAAATTATGGCAACCAGGAAGCATACCACTCACATCTATAAATACGGAAGTGGTGTTGCCACTAGTCTTCCACAACCTATAAGGTTGACACCACAACAATTGGAAGAAAAAAGAGCAAAAGGCTTTGTGTTACAGTTGTGATAGCAAATACACTAAAGGTCATAAGTGTGCTGAGAAGAAATTATTCTACATAGATTGTGAAGAGGAAGAAGAAAAGGAGCAAGAAAGGTCAAAAGAAGAGGATATACTCCAGGAACAAAGGCTAGATGAAGAACAAATGAATCCGACCATATCTTGTAATGCATTGGTGGGAATTACCACTCCTCAAACCATCAAGATAGAAGGACAAATCAAGAAGAAAAAGGTAATAGTGTTGATTGATTCAGGAAGTACTCACAATTTTATTCATTGTAAGGTAGCAAAAGATTTGAATTGCTTCTTATATCCAGCACCAGAGTGTCAAGTGATGGCTGCAAATGGAGGAACAATAAATTGCTCTAGAAAGTGCCATAATATCAAGCTATCCA
>APFE031528265.1:0-22731 GCA_000404065.3 Pinus taeda
AAAAAAAAATAATAAATAAACCATCAAACCATACCATAAACCATCAATACATTTCTTTATTAATAAAAATACCATAAACCATCCATACATTTCTTCATTAATAAAAATTCCATAAACCATCCATACATTTCTTTATTAATAAAAATAAAATAGTGAAGAACACTCTTCTTAATCAAAGGTCAAGAATTAATTCAATATCTAAACAACATAAATCACATTCTACCATGAACCTTAAGACTATGTGAACCTTTCATCATACATTGTGATAAGTTAAGCTACAATCCAAAAGTTATTACGCGCATTGTATAAGTAAATAAATTGGGATAAAAACCAAGTTATTATGTCTATTATTATACATGCCATAAGGATGTGTTTATTTTTTTTTATTAAATATTATTTAAATGGTCTGTTTAACCTTAATATTATGACTTATGATTTGAATTGTATTTTTATGATATTAAAATATAATTTGTAATACGATTAGTTTATGTAATATTTTTTAATTATTGTTATTGTAATTTGTACATAATATAATGTCATATGGATTATTACTTCATATTTTTTTTATCATAATTTTTGGATGTAGTTGCAATATTTATGTCATGTGTTTCATTATTAAGCTTTATTGAAAACTACCAAAAATTAAAATCTTTGAAAATAGTTCATATTCAGGTAAATAACATATTTACCATTAATTACTACTCACCATAATTTAAGCAAGTTTTTGCATAAAAAATGGATAGGAACTGGATGTAAATAAATACGAGCCACCATTATTTATGTTCTCATCCATATTTTATGCAAAGACTTGCTTAAATTATGTTGGGAAGTAACTGATGGAAAATGTGTTATTTACTTCCTTCAAAGCCTAAGTGATGCAGGAATAACTTGTGATACCCACAATATGCATATAAAATGCATAATCCCATCTATCCCATGAATTTCAATGACTTGCCTAGTCAAACCTTCAAAACATTAAGGTTAAGTCCCCTTAACTAAATCTCACGCAGAACGAGTTAATAACTAACCCCAATATGATCCTTAGTTAATCCTATTTCGCAGAACTTATAACTCAACCCTCCATGCTTTATAATAGCCTTGGTTAATTCTTTAACCGCGCATATTAACCAAAGCCCACTCTATGTGCAGTTCACCCTTTATCGCAATTGTGGAGTTTCAAAGGACACAATAGAATATGCACTTAGAACTATCAATTTGCGATATGTGATTGCCCTTTTTCACTGTTGATTTCGTCCACCAAATCAACAGCTGTCGCAATATCACATCACATGACTTCATCACATTCCTAAGACTCCTCCTCTCACATGTGATATGCAATAACACAACCAGACTCCAAATAAAATAAAATTGTGTCTATAACATTCTCAGGTCTGCTCTGGCCAAGCCTTATCGCTTCAATCTCCACTGTCGATCTTATCTTTAATCTGACGATTGATGTCTTCCCCGATCAACAAAGTTTCTTGGTGATCTTGCATCGTAGATCAAAACCCATTTGATTCAACATTTCATAATGATATCACACAGACCACTTGCACGATGTTTAACCGGCCTTACGGAGCCGATAAGAATAATAGAACCTTAATCTATAAATTTCCAGCTCCGCCCTGGAAGTTAAAGTCCAAACTCTTTATTGCCCGATATCCATTGGATGACGAGGGCCATCAAATCCTACATTCTGTGGCCCTTCAACTAGCATGCGAGATATCAACCAACTTAACCCCGCAGTTGACTGTGACGTAAGCATTGACTGTGGGATCGACAGCTAGGATTTACTACATGACTTCAACCACGATCAAGGGAATTTGTTCTCTCCTACCCCACACAGTTGCTGATCACCGTCGATTCACCAGATATGTCGATCTGACGATCCAGATCAATTACCGCCTTTCACCTTCCGCGAGTGCTTGGATTTAATCTCTGTCGTTCATTTCTTTTACTTATGTGGCATGACTTAATCTTGGATGCCCATTGCCTTCTGCCTCATTCATTGATCTTTAGATCCAACGACTCCTGTGCATCATTACCTCATTTCTTTGTCCTTCTCTTTACTTTGTTTTTGTGTCATTTCTTCAATGTCTTTCTGTGGTTTCAGATTTCTTCAGGGTTCTAGTCCTTCGTTGTTCTACCACATAACTCTCTCCTGAGCTTGAATCTGTGTATTCCTTAACCACTGTCACTCCCAAACTTTACTTGATCCTTCAATTGGATTCAATGGTCTGACACAATCCTTCATCCTCACTTCTTTCTGTATTCTGCCTGAACTCCACCTGCATACATATACTTTGCAAAACCTCTAATTCACACATAATTTATCATTCAATACTTAAACCACACACTTACATAGTTTAGGAATTGAATCTATGTATATACATATATAAACAAATGATTACATACTGAGACTCTCTGTCTCTCTGGCCTGATTTTCTCATTAGTGGCCTCTGTTTTCCTACCTGTTGTAGGTTTACAATCAAACCTATATAACTCTTCACCTGACTAAATAACTAGCTAACCCCTGACTATGCCTTTTCGGCTTACATTTATACAAAAGGAGTCTATAACCAATTTCTGGTTCAGATCCTTAATAATTTCAACTGAAACCTAAGAATCCTCTCAATCTTATAAATCATGAACTAATTCCTAATTCAAGATCTACAATTAATTTCCAAAGCTATCAATTTCTACGAACTCTCAACTATCATGATTCTCTCATGTTCCCCTTCATTCGAGAACATTTACAATATGCCTCACAATACTTATAATTCCTATTTTCATTAAAATCACTCAAAACCTAAGTAATTACATTAATTCAACACTTAGGAAACTAACTTCCTTAAAACATAAGACCCCCCTATGTCTACTAAAATACAATGATTCTTTTGAGTTGAATTCTCCTGCATCACTAAGAATAAAAAGCCACTACATCTAAAAATAATGCATGAACATTGCAACTATATCTATAATTTATGGCATAAAATATGTGAGGTAGTTATCTACAAGCCATTATCTTGTGCAAAGAGTGCAATAAGACCTTCAAGTTATGGTCTTCAAATATTTGAAAATTATTTTTTTTAAATAATATTGAAAAATAAGTATTTATTTTTTGAAGTTAAGCATTATAAGTTGCATTGGTCAATGTTAAACTAATAAAGGTCAACAACCAAACAATTATTACAGTCCTACCTAAAAATTAAATGAAATCTTATAAACCATTAATTAATTAAAATTGTAACTTAATTATTTTATAAAAAAATTACTTTTATAATAAATATTATTGATTAAAGTTCCAAAATAATAAATATTGTTACTTAACGGGTTTAAAAGTTTTATTAAGTTGAATTGAAATAACTTATTCATAAACAAATACAATAGGATAAAATCATTAATAATTAAGTGGAAAATTATTCAAACAATAAATTCATTTTGACATAACTAAAATGAATCTCTTATTAAAGAATTTAAAAGGTGATTTAGGTTTCTTAACATATAATGATAACATTTATCACATCTACCACAATTTTACTACAACCCTTTCCACTACCATTAACAAGTTCTCTACCAAGGTGGCATATAAAAGGAATAATAGAATTTCCAACCCTTAGTATGATAATGATTGTAAAATCTCCTGGAAAGAGATTAGAGATGCTCCTAATGAAACTATAAAGCTTGAAAAATTAAGTATGTACACAACTCTTATAAACATGAAGAAAAGGTCCTATATAAATAAGAGGCAAGAGCATCTTCTTCACCTTTTTAAAGTCAAGCCTAGAAAGTTTTGGAGGAATATATTTGTTCATAAAATGAAAGCAAATAATTTGATCCTTTAAAGAACTGGGATATCTATATGAAGAATCTTTATTATTCCTTGAACACCATGGGAAACATCTTAAGCATTCCTATAGAGGAGGATATCTTTTCTTTGGAAGACGTGGAGTTATGGATTAAGAAACTTGCTAATGGGAAATCTAAATATATTGAAGGCTACTAAGTTGAAATATCCAAAATGGGAAGGTCTATCCTCATCCCTCATATACAAAAACCCTTCAATTTGGCATTGAAACATGGTTTTCCTAAGCCTTGGATGCAAAGCCTTATTGTGGTTATCTTTAGATGTGGAGATAAAAACATTCCCTCTAACTACAGGACCATTATGATTAGCCACATTTTAGCCATATTGTATGTGCTCATTTTGGAAAAGAGGATAATCATTTGACATCAAAGCCATGGTAAAATAGATAAAGGGAAATTTGGTTTTAGGATACATCACTCAACTGTCAAGACCATTTTATTACTCTTAGGATCATTGTCAAAGAATGTTGCAATAATAAAACTGATCTCTTTTGTTTTCTTTTTTACTTTAGAAAAGCTTTCAACATAGTTCCTATGGACAAACTATGGAAAATACTTGAAGAGATAATGGTTATTGTTGAGTTGAGGGTTGTTGTGACTAGGCTATACAAGAATTTTATTTTCAAGCTTAAGACCACTGAGGGTTAGTTTGAAGAAATTTAATGCAATATCAGAGTTAAGCAAGGGTGTCCCCTATTCCCTACCCTTTTTGGCATTTACATTGATAAGCTAGAAGAGTGTTTAGAAGTTGCAAGATGTGATAGCCCCAAGCTTGTTGGTATGGTAATTTCTCTTCTCCTTTATGCCAACAATATCATTCTCTTAGCCATAAGCCATGAGGATATCGACAAGAAGCCTAGAATCCTCCATAATTACTACTCCAAGGTGCCATATGACTGTCAATACTAACAAGACTAAAGTCATGATAATTAAATCCAAAAATATCAACTATGATAATTTCATTTATGATAACAATTACTTGGAAAAGTTTTCTTGATACAAATATTTAGGTATTGACATTCAGCATCAGCTCAATTAGAATAATAACATTAAGAAAAGGATTATGTGAGGTTGGAAAACTTATTATGAGCTTGAAAATAATTATAAGTTGATAGATATTTGGGTATTGGAGTAAAAAAAAAGTTCCTCTTTGATACTCTCTCACCCCTATTATTTTATATGGATTTGAGATTTGACATTGTAGTATATCTAGAGAATCATGGAGGAAGATCGAGTTGATCCAAAAGAAATTTATGACCTACAACCTCAAGATTAAAGAAAACTCCCTATCCTATCCTCTTAATTGATGCTAGCTTTTCCCCCATTGAAAGCCTAGTTATGTTTAGGTATTTGATGTGTAAAAATAATATTTACAACATGAAGCCAAGAGGCTCCCCAAAATTACTTCTAACTCTAGTCAAACTCCCACCTCTCGCTCAAATGAGGCTGGCATAAGGATATTCAGTCTTGGCTTGACCATTGGGGGATAAAGGAGGATATCATCTAGGAGAATAATAATAATATTAAAACCACTATTATCTCCAAATTTAAGGATAATTTATGGGATGATAAGGAGTTAGAGGGAAAACTAAAGCTAAGGTATTATAAGGAGGTGATGAACCACAGTCTTGCTAACCATAATTAAATTTCTATCTTGACCAGTGTTGAGAAGAAAATAAACATTGCAAAGATAAGAACTAATTCTCATGAGCTTCGAAGTGAAACCGGGCTTTCGTCAATTCCAAAAGCAACTTGGGATGAAAGAGATTGTCACCTTTGCGATACTAAGAAGGTTGAATATGAAAAACACTTTCTCTTGGATTACCTGACTCTTACTCACATCCATTCACATTTCCGAAACCTTTGCCACACTACTAACGTTCTTGGCTTGTCAAGTCTGCAAAACTATAGTGATTCATGAATGCTTCTCTCCCTTCTTTTTTATCATAGAAATAGAATATTAAAGAGTCTCAATTAATCTCTTACTTTCAAAGGGTCTAGTAGACCATATTGGTCTCTGGACATTAATCATCATCATCATATTACCTAAGTATTTATTTTTTATTACAAAATTTGGTTTAAGCCCATGAAATGAAATGAATTTCAACAACTAAATTAATTATAGTAAAAAACTATATAATTTTACTTAATATCATAAGAAATGAGTAAAAAATTATTAATAATAACATTATTATGTTATCATTCAAACAACAAATAACAAAAAATAATTAGTATTTTTTAATAAAAAATAACTCTATTTTTAATACTTTTTAAGGAATCTATTCAGCCTATCTTTCACAGATATATTTGACAAGAACAACTACCCTTTAAAATATATCTATCTATATTTTACATAGAAACTGTAAAACCTTCTAAACAACCTTCTCAACAAAAACGTTATCACTACAACAAAGCATTATTATTGTCACTAGGTAGGATTATTCTCCACTACCACAATTAACAAAAATACCTTAATTTACCAATCAATAAAAATTAATTTAATTGGATTCTAAACTTTAATAACTTGATTTTCATATTTTAACTTTAATTTAGCTATATTTAAACTAAGTGATAGGTACGAGCTATTATGTAACACTTAATTCACTTCATATTTTTAAGAAAAGATAAATTTAAAAAAATCCATAAAAATGGGTTCTCTGAATTAATAAGGCTATTTAATGATATTCTAAGAATCAATATTAGTCTAATTCTTCTCTCTCTCCTCTCTCTCTCTCTTCTCTCCTCTCTCTCTCTCTCTCTCTCTCTCTCTCTCTCTCTCTCTATATATATATAATATATAAATTATTTTATTTTTTAATATATATAATTTAAAATATTATTAATTTATTTAATAATAATTTAAGTAATAGTTTTTAAATAAAAAATTGAAAAAGAGTAAACAAATATCTAAATTTATATTTTAAATAAAAAGTATGTTAGAACATTGTGAAATAAAATGGCGAGGTTAATTTATAGATAAAATATAATTTTTCACTGAACTAAGTGATATAATTTCAATCAAGATTGCGATCTTTTGTTGTTTAAGATAACATTTTTAATACATAAATAAATTCAGCACCCTGAAAAAATCCAGGCAGTCCAATTTTACATAATAAACAACTTCAACTCAAGTTCTTAAAAATCTTTGTCCATTTTGATTAAAATTAACAAAAAAAAAACAATTTCATCTATAAATTGACTATACCAAATAAAATCTAACAATTTATAATTTTTAAAATTTATTTTTTAGCTATTTAAATAATAAAATAATATAAAATTACATTTAAGCAAATACAATAGCATAATTTAAAATATGATATACTGAAAAACACCTGGTTCTATCGTCAAAATAGATCTAAAATCTTACAATGTTATATATATATATAGAGTTAATCTCATCCTAAATAACAAAAACAATAAAAAATAAAGCAATTAATTTATAATTTAAACTCCCTTTTACATAATTTATTATACTCTGTGATCATTAACCATCGCATGCTAACATGTGATATACAAAACATTACAATTACCAACCAACCCTCTCTATAACATTTTGGAAAAAGAAACCCTTAAAAGTACGTTGAGAATCTTGAAGGTCTAAATTATCCAAATATTCCCAACGCTTTGTACATTTTTTTCCACAAATCACATGGTTGCATGTGAACATTATCTGCAATTTTTGAAAATAAATATATATATATATATATATATAATAATATATATTATATATATATATATAGTTATATTTATTTATTTATTTATTATTATTTATTTATTATTTATTGAGAGCATTATATATGATTGTACATGAATTATCTGTAATGTTTGAGAATAAAATATATATTGAGTATTTGGTGTGTGGTACAAATATATATATGATTGAGACATAACATCAAGATTATTCCCAAGGGTCCCTAGGGCTCTTAAAAATATATTTTATTCCATAGAGATAAAGGTGGATGATATGAATTTGCATTAAGAAGGTTGAGTATATATGTAGGTTGAGTATATATCTATATATATAGATAGGCTTGTTTAAATTTCTTTTATATCTATCATAAAAGTATTTAAACCTTTATATATAAATAACTCAACAAGGAATGACACAAGCATTAGATGGTTGGAATATTGAATATATTTAGAGACTTTGCCGAATTTTATAAAAAAAATATATAGGCTACAAAGAAGCAAGCACTTAGTTATGACTGACATAAGCATCAATTATTGGAATGTGAACTTCAAGGATTCAAGCTCTAAGGTTGAATGGCATAAGCATGAATCATTGGAATATCAACCTCAAAGGATCCAAAGTAATATGATATGAATGATTAGAATATTTAATTAATTGAAAGAAACTTTGCAACTTCTATAGAAATATGGAAGCCATTCACTTAGTTATGAATAACATGATCATCAATTATTGGAATATGAATTTCAAGGATCTGGGCATTGAATTCCCAATGACATAAGCATGAATCATTGGAATATGAACTTCAAGGATCCAAAGTAAATATTTTTTTATAAATGATTAGAATATTGAATTTGTGGAAGAAATTGTGCAAACTTTTATAGAAATATGGAACATATTGTTGAAATGTTAACTCATAAACGAGAGTTCCCATGGAGATATGGTCAAACATGAGAAACCCAATGGCAGTACTTTCAATGACACAAGCATTAAGATCTTGTCATAGAAATTTCCCCACCATGTACGTGAGAAGGTGTTCTTATCGAGATATATACGTTGCACTTAACAACTTCACAAGTTATGTGACTAGGTCTTCTAGGTCTTTAATATTCTAGGTCTTTAATATTGTTAGATTTTTGGTTGGTTGAATGTTAGAATGATTTATTTTTAGATGTTTTGATAAAGATTATTAATTTTTACCAATAAGAATGGATGGGTAGGAATATGATTAGAAAGGGTAGGAATATGATTTATAAATGTGAATTTTTTATAATAATAATTTTAAATTATAAAAAAATTATATTTTATTAATAATATAATATTAATGTTTATGTTTATTGGGTCTTGGATAGATAGTGACCAAGTTCTCTATTAAGGCACTCCTTCATGTGAAGCCACTGGTTCAATTTCCCACCCTGGTCGGGTGATATATTGTACATGATGAAGATGTAGTCCCACTAAGTTTACAAAAAAAATAATAATATTATTTTTATAAATTAAATATCGAAATTGATAAAATTTGGTTTTTCTTTAACGTAAGGTTAAATGGTAAGTAAGAATCAGTTTTTGAGCTTCATAATTTAGTAAGGAGAAAGACCCAAAGCACACCCTCTTAATGGAAGATCCTAAACACAAAAAAACAAAGCCACAAAATCTAACCCAAGGAAAAATGAAGAAAACAAAAAAGACCAAGACATGGGTAATAAGGAAGAATCTTATTAGGACCTAGAGGAGGACAACATTTAATAGGATATGGACCTAGAAAAAATGGGGATTGATCTATTAGCCCTCATAATAGTGCAAGGACAATAACACCATACAAATATTTGTGGACTCAACTCCAATAACTCTAAAGAGAGTTATTAAAAGGAAAAATGAAGCTGAGAACTAATAGCCAAAGTCACAACTCAATGGAAGGTATAGGCATCCCAATCACTCCACTCAAATCATAAAAAAAATTCCAATCACAGAGGAGATAAAAAGAGCAAGAAAAGAACCTAAACAAAAAATTGAACAAGTCAAAGTTCTTTTAGTTAGTTTATGCTAAGCCAAAGAACTCCCAATGAAGCATTTCTTCTCCTAGAGAAAAAATATAAAATGAGTCTTTTCATGGAACATGGGAGGACTCAATTCCCTAAGAAAACATCATATATTTAAAAGAGAAAAAAGCAAAGAAAAAAAAAAAGAGGATAGGCAAGGAACGACCTATAATAGTATTTATTACCCACTCAAATCTAGGGGTAACTAGACAATTTTTTGTTTTGATGATCCACATTATAGATAGTAGCCATGATGATGAAATTTAGGATTCTCCATAGACAACTACACACACATGCCTCTTGCATCATGCTTAACTTACTCATTTGATGATTATGGTGGCCCACACACATGAGGTGCATTTGTTCATCACTTCATATTAAGTGTTTATTCCCAATGTATGTTCCATGAAAGTAGACATCATGGGTTGAATTAGACAATGAATCATGATGCTTGGAGGTTGTTTTCCTTGTTTCACCTTTCCAATGGTCATCATTAATTACCTAGTAAAGTGTTGCTAGTCTTGGGCAGAAAGGTACTATATGGGAATTATGACTAGTGTAATGTGCACATGTCCTATATGTCCATAGCTATTCCATATATCCCTCTCCATTGACCATTATTTTGGGTTGGATGTTACATGTATCCCAAAAAGGCTTAGTCTTTATATTCCTATGAGAAGAAGGGGTTGGATGCCCAAGGTTGATGAATATTTATAAAAATGAGAAAAATGAAGGCATGGATTTCAAATTATAAAAGAAAATGAGGGGATACCAATGATAAATAAAAATCCAAATCAAAGCTTAGGCTCTACCCCCTCACTATGAGGCCACTACCCCAAGTCTTGTGCCATGAAATGAATAATTGAAAAAAGACCAAGTTAGATTAACCCAACTCCTATGCAATTAAATGCATATACAATAAAATGAATGCTTGTGAAATAAAGTAAAAATAATATAAGAAAAAGGAAAGAAAGGAGTAGTAAGACACAATGTTGAGGAAAGGGTAACTAAATGCATAAGCATTCCCTCTACAAAGGTACTCATGGGGATGAGTATCTAATGGACGTTGCATGTTAATAGCACCATTCCTATGAAGTAAACACTAGATCACATCATTGACTTTTATACTTACTCCTTGAAAAGTTTCTTCTTTAGTACTACTTCAACTAATAGGGGCTAATGTTGATCTTTTCATACCTAAACTTGGAAAATTTCATAGATTCATAAGTTAGTGTGAATTTTGAATATGATAACTAATGTGATCTACCTAGTAGATTTTACATTGGACATGAATCACTTTCTACATTGCATTGACTCTTGTACATGCATCATATGGTCACATTTGGATATTTAGAGCCCCTCCTTGGATGATATATTTGCATAGTCATGATTAGCCTTTGGTCCTTTGGAGGATGTTGATGGAGCTTCTCCCACATGGATTAAGGATATTTCATACTCTTTAGAGGAATTTAGAAATTACAATGACTCGACACCTTTTTTAAGATGTCCTACCACCCACTGGACATGGGGTTTTACACATTAATGATGATACATCACAACTTGATGATAGATATTCCACATTTCATGAAAATTAGACACATTTGATGATAAAACTACCCCTTTTGGGAAATTTTATGACCTTTGAAGATGAAACGTTGCAACCCTCAGAGGAAACATTTCACTTTGGAGCCCTTACAAAATGCTTGGAAAAATTCATCCTTATGCCACACATGTAGCCTTGAGTATAAATTTATCATGGATAACTTAACCTTTGAGTATGTTTCTTCATTTATGAGGCATCATTGTGGGTCTTTGAACCTATCCACACTTGTATCATGGATATTATACTGTTTTTTCCTTGTCTGTAAGGCTTGTAAGAGGAAAAGGAATTATGTTTTTAGGGCTTCTTTTAAATGAGGGTGCCTTAACACTCACATCAATAACAAAAGCACACATGATCAATTTTAAGTCATTTATATTTGTGGAGAAACATCACTACTTGTCTATTTTTATTCCTTTCTTCTTAACTATGGATGAATAGCTAATGCACTTCACTAAGGAGATGAACTTATGGATGAATTTGTAATTTCTATGGATTTTCATGGCTAGGGTTTATGGATGATTTTTTTTGAGTAAGTATTCTCTCTAAATATAGTTGGTTTTTTCCATGAATGATTGTTAAATCTAATTGCACTTCTCTAGTGGTGGTGGTGCATTCTCTTCATATTTCTCTTGGATAAGTCCCTTCTTTTAAACACTATTTATAGTATGCAATTTTCACTTGAATTCTCTTGACTCTTGTAAGGTACTAGGCAGATCTTCTAGTATATGAAGTAGACAACTCCAGTCATTGCCCTATATTTACATACATCTTCTCAAGGGAGGCTTTAGGTTATCCCACATGATCCCAAAAATTAGAGGTACTATTCTTCTCCCAATAGTCAATATTAAAACTCAAAATTTGACATGTATTTTTATTTTTTAGGTTTATATTAGGGTTTACAAGATCGTTACATACATTTTTGGCCATAAAGAAGCTACATGTTTCGATTAATTGTGCATCTACTTGACCTAAAAATGATTGTATGATCATATTTTGTCTTTCTAAATTATTTACAACCCTTTTAGGTATAGATTGCTTGTTATTTAGGGTTATATGAATTTTAGTTTTTAGATTTAGGTAATTTGATAAAACCCTAGTGTAGCTTATGATTTATATTTAGTTCTACTTGGTGCCTATATGTTTAAGGGATATTTTATTGTTGTTTTCATAACTTGTTCTATTGCTATCATTTACCATATTTTCTACATTTTTTTACAATAGCCAATAGATTTTTCTTCCTTTTTAGTGTTTTGGGATCCTCTTATACTAAGGCTCAACTTATCGAGCCTTCTAAATTTCCTTAAGTCGTCATCCATTCAAATCTAGAAATTGCATTGAATAACCACCTTATACTTACCTTGATTATTGTCTTCTATTTTTGGTGAATTAAATAACTATACAATTATCCTTAGAATTTATTTTATCTTACCTTTGGAACCCTAGAGGCTATTGGGGAAACCTCCCTTGTGTAGGATCCATCCTTCACTAAAATGAGTGAAAGTTCCTAACTGATAGTGGTAACACTTACATGTTCTACTTGTCTTAGCACCTTGAGAAAGGATTTGCACAGAGGTGATAAATTTGGTGATAATTGTACTATGCAAGAAACCAAATGCAATAGCAATATAATTATTGTGATCATAGCTTAAAACAAGTTGAAGAATTTGATGTGAGGTCCTAGTGGTGAATGTTGATAGATTCATAGGAGGACTAGCCATCCTTTGGAACCTAGATCAAGTCATCCTTGAGGAAACCTTCAAAGTTTTCTAAAATAGTTATAGAGGGACTATATAACATCCCTTTTTAAACCCTATAATTCATAATTGTAATTAACTTATAATCCTGGATATTGGTAGCATGGATGTCTTAACAAATTTACTCGATCTTATATGCATTTTATTTTAATATATTGCTAAAATCTAAAGACAAGAATAACCAACATGGATATTGGATATCGATGCCCGAGGGGAAGTTATAAGGGGGAATTCCAAAGTTTCCTATCTATAATGTATTTAATGTTAGATTTCCATTATTTCTAGATTTCATATTTTGTAGATAAACTACCCAACTATCAACATATGAGAAGAATGAGATTGGTATAGGACTACTTTAGATTTATGGGAAACATACCCATTTGGATAGGGACACCAAATTATCATGTGGATTTTTTGTGGTTGGGAAGACAATGAATGAATAGAGAAGAGTACATGATGTTGGAGGCAAGAGAGAAAACAACACTATGGTAGTTTATTTTTGTGTGGTCATGAGCAAAGAAAGATAACTGGTGAAAGAGAAATTGAACCACATGTGGGTACTAAGAATGTGACTCTAAATAGAGGGTAATATAAGGCACTCTGAGTCACATCAATGTACCTAGAGTTGTGAATTTACCTAAATGGGTAAGGAAGTAAGTTTGGAAGCCTTCATCCCAAGTTAAAGGTCCAAGAAAAATTCTAATAAATTTGTTTGAAATAAGCACAAAGGGCACTAAGAAAGGGGTAGTATCGAGGAACTATCATATTAGAGGAGTCTCTATATGTTGTGAAATCACATTGTGGAAACACTTTGAATAGTAACAAGTTCAATATTAGTAGTTGAAAGGTAGCATATCAAATTTTGTGTATGTGAATGAGAGTGGCCTTCATGTTTTCAACCCCACTTTGAACCATGTTAATCCCTAAGTGAGTCTTCATATTAAGGATTCAGATCTACTTCAAGAGTGGTTAGATGCATGAAAATTTTAGTGTAGTGTTGACGGTGCTGGAGTCGCCAACATGTCAGGGGATCTCCCTAGTAATAAGTCCCAATTAGACCTCAGACCATTTGGTGCAGAAGCCCCAGCAGTGGGTTGTACGGTATCGCCTTGACTGTGGTTTCTCACAGTGGCAAGTAAGATGTCCCTATTGGTAGCAAGGGTGTGATAGCTGCGACAAGTCAAGGAAGGTGCATGAATGGTTCTAACACATGGAAAGTGGGGTGAGTGCACCCCTTGGAAACCTGTGATAGCACGTGGCTTGGAAGGGAACACACGAGCAAAGATGCATCACAAACTAGAGAGCAAGTTAGATAACAATCCAAAGTGATGGTTAAACCAATCAGAACATTTCAGTAAGATTCATACATACTTATACATAATAGTCCATACATGCATGCATAAGAAAACGTATACATATATCATTTAGAGTAACCAAGTTAGCTGGATACAGTAAAAAGATATGAATGAAACATATTGCCTTTGTTATATTAAGAAGTGTAAGTTCGAGTCATACAATACCTCCATGACCAATCACTAGTTCCGATAGTGGAATGTTACAGTCACTACCACCTACTCCTCAAAAGAGATATACTAGCTTTGTGAAATGGAGAAGCCAAGGCTCATTGCAATACTGTTCAAGCTCTCTCTAAGATAGTCCTATTGGAAGCTTGGCTGACTAAAAGCCCATACAATGAGTTATGAGGGACTATTTATAGAAAAGGGTGGGGTGACCCTTGACATCCTCCTTTCTGACCATTCATCTACCCTCATGACTCTTCAACTACTCTATGAGTGTTACATTCAACTATCGACACTTGAACTTCCACTTGACAAGACATTACATACAATCTGCACATGTACCCATGTGAGACAAAATGGCTTGAACAAGCCATGTGAGACATCATTGACACACAGACCATTGTGGTGAGACTAACTCTTTGAAATCCTTATGATTGTCGATGGTGGTGAACTGATGCCAAGTTTGGTCATCTGTGATGGTGTCCATGTGCTCAATGGTGATATCCTGTTGAAAGCGAACTCTTTCCTCCATGGAATTTGGGTACATTGATATGGCCCCTCTGTCCAACTTGTTTGATAGCATGCACATCATCAGCTTGAGTGTTTTTGGGCCAAAAAAATACTGATATATAGTGTCCATGTTGATCTCCATGTGTGTACTTGTGACCATGCACATCAACTTGTCGAAGTACTTGTTCAGCACCAGTTGGACTTGCTTCTTGTCTTCACCTCGGTGAGTGTGCCAAATGTGTGGGATCAGATGCATGCATACAATGACATGCATGCCACTGAATTCCCTTGCATGTGATCAACAACACTGCACACCTTGTGTGCTTCATGCTAGTTGTTGGGATGGATCTATAACTTGTATGGGTATAGTTTCATCCATTTGTGCATGTTGTGCCCCCTACCGTACCTGTTCCTATTGCGACACATTCTCTCATCTATGCATCTCTTGTTCTTCCTTGATTTGCTGCTTCATCACATACCACTCCTTCTTTGTTTCTCTCTCTACCTTTGCGTGATATTTGTGTTGAATCATCACCTCATAGCCCCAATCTCCAAAGTTTCGTTCATCACAAGTGGATCTGCTTGAGCTTACAACTTTGTTTCACCTCTGTGTTGTCAACAACCTTTCTCTTGCATTTGTTGTGTGCAGGTGTGCTACCTTCTGCTGCGGCTAATGGTGCTGCTTGCTATGATGTTGTTGCCATAATATCTTAATGTCCTTATCTATGAACAACTTGATGTCTTCATAGGTAGGCAAGCTCATAGACACTGGCTTAGCTGCAACCCCCGTTGTGCTCTCAACAGTGTCCTTTGGCTATACTCTCCTAAAGGCCATTGTACTTATGCTGCTGAGAGACAGATGAACACATGTGATGCCTGGAGACATAACAATGCTCATGGCAAGCAATCTGCCAGTCAAAAACCAAAACAAACTTGAAGACTGACTTGCAACATACCTGTGTGATTTATCGTGAAGGTTACGCAATTTCCGTTAGGAGGTCGGGAGACTGACTGCAAAAATTTCTCAAGGCATACCCTGGGTATTCGAGAGGCTAACTGACTATTGGAACTAAGCAATGCATAGTCCAGCCTGGCATGTTGAGGGCTGAAACTGCATAATGCGCAATTTCAGTGAGCAGTAACATGCAACCAACAAACTGCATTGCACAGTTTCTAGGGCCGGCAAGACACTAACTCCAAGAATTGCACAATGCAATCTTATAGGTCAGTTTTGGGCTAGAATTACGCAATTTCTAGAGGGAATGCAGATCCTTCACTTCCAGAAATGCGCAGTGCTAGCTGGTCAAGGCACGGTCTGAGCCAAGGCAGCCTAGGTCGGCAGACCGACGACTGAAAACATGAGAAGTCTGAATGCATGATGAGATGAGTGAAAACAAGAGTGAATTATCATACATGCAAACAAAAAGTGAAGGATTTAGAAAACAGGAAAGCATGCATGTGTGTGAAGTGAGTCACAGCAAAAGTGACTATACGTGCAAAAGCAGTGTCATGCATGCGACAATAGTG
This sequence comes from Pinus taeda, assembly GCA_000404065.3. NCBI lineage: Eukaryota > Viridiplantae > Streptophyta > Pinopsida > Pinales > Pinaceae > Pinus > Pinus taeda. The sequence goes on from APFE031528265.1 coordinate 16,509, forward strand.
AGATGCGAACAAAAACTAAAACGTTTCTTACACGAGATAACATACATCAAAACAAAAACAAGAGCTCACTGAAATAAATTAGACAACACCTGCACAAAGCGAAACACAAAAAGCGATAGAAACACAGCGCGAGACATGAAAAGCAAGCTTACCCTTAAACAACTGAGCAAAATGTGTCAACGACTCCTAAACACAATGTGGGATGTTAGAGATACAAGTTAGATGTGAGGAATGAGACTTGTAGCATTTGGTTGGTGAGTATTGATAAAATCGAGGTTGCGAGGTGCATGCCACAAATCTAGGAAAAGCAACTCTTGGTGGGAGGTTTATGAAATGATCCTTGCATGTAACCTCCAACTATTAAAAATAAATCCCTGAATCAAGGGATGCCTTTGCATGCTTCCTTGGGAGAATCAGTCCATGCATGCAAATCAATTTTTCTTAGTCCCAGAGGGAACTAGTCAACCTGAAGGCACATGCATCAGTCTGCGAGCCTGGGATGAAAATCTATGCAGTTTCTGGGCTGAGAAGTGATGGTTGTCCCAGAGGTATTGCACAATTTCTGGGAGGAACAGGTGATTGTCTCCCAAGATTGCACAATTTCTGGGTTGAGCAGCTACCCTGGGTCATACCTCGCAATTTTCTCAAGGAAGCATGTTTGATTGTATCTCACAATTTCTGAGCCCAAGAGGCTGCGTGGCTAGATTTGCACAATTTCTGCTAGCTGTTGGGCTGGTTCTCCCAGAGGGATTGTACAATTTTTGGGAGCAGCAGGTGACTGCTACCTAGATTTTCACAATTTCTAGGTTGAGAAGCTATCTTGGGATGAATTACACAATTTTTGGGAGGAAGACTGTTAGAAAGAATTGTGCAATTTTTGGGCTGAGCAGCTATCTTGGGATGAATTACACAATTTTTGGGAGGAAGACTATAAGGAAGAATTGCATAGTTTTGGAGCCCAATTAGGTGTCCATCTATGTTTACACAATTTCTAGAGGGAAGGCTAGTTCCCCTCCAAAATTGTACAATTCCCAGGGGGAGCTACTCAACCAGCAATTGACACTAAGTCCGGAAAGTGGCCCGTGAAGGGGGTGAAACAAGCTTTCATGCACAAGCTGACAAGACTCTATGAAATAGCTGAAGTTTATGTGCTTGACAGTGCAAGACATGTTGCTGAATATGGTCGGTAGGGAGGCTCCAAAACGAATCTAAGGCAAAATTTTGGAGGGTGGTTGTAGCCTCTACAAAACTTGGTGACACACTGGTAGAACTCCAGCTCTCTGAATGGACCTTGTTTATGAAAAGCATGTATAACACCTCCGGAAGTATTGTTCAGTTCTCTGGTCGTCTTACTTTCCACACTTGCTTGATTGTAAGATGTATCATCTACTAAGCTATTGGTTGGTCGACACACATTCCAAGCCAAGTCAACATAGTTGTTTTGATTAGGGTTGAGGGGTATATTGGTGCACAAGAAGTATAGTAGTTAGAGTCTTGGTTTCATCTCTGGTGTTGCTCCGCTACTAGCAGGCTTGGATAGTACCCTAGTGGAGTCACACAGGAATAGAAGAATTGCTCTGCTTCTAGCAAGCCTAGTCAGTACCCCGACGAAGTTACTTGCATCACCTCTCTATGAAGGAAGCCTTTTTCTCATTTCTCCTTACTCATTTTTCATTTTTGAAATTTTTTCACTTTTCATTTTTGAAATTTTTCAGTTTCATAATTGTGCATAACACTTATTCACTTCATAGGCGGAAGAGGAATGCTGAATTATTGAGAGCAGAAGAGGTTATTCCTTTAGATATGTAGTTTATTATATACCTTTGATGTTCTTGTTAAGGTTTCCCCCCTCACCTTACTCTACTTCGACTGAGATGCCAAGGGTTAACCCAAAAACAACCAACTAGAGTAGGTGACACTAGTTAGCATGCAAGCGTTGTGTTTTCACCAAGATTCACTTCAAACAGTATGTATTTTACATTGACGTATCATGGGCTAAAAGTAACAAGTTCTTCATACAAAGGTAGGATGACAAATAACCAAGTAGTGGTAGTTTCATAAGGCCTCTTGTACTTTACCCAGCTTGTTTCAAGAGTCATGCGCGGTTTCATGTGAAACTAACATACGAACTAAAAAATAAAACAAACAAAAAGAAAACCAAAGTAGAAGTAAATGTGAAAGCAAAGTGAGTAAGAAAACAAATAAGCAGACAGAAAAACATGCAAAGAAAGAAATCAAACAAGCATGCAAACAAACAAATTGAAAGAAAACACTACTCCTACTCCTAAGCTAACGGTGCATGGGCCTGATCACAAGAAGTGATACTTCCAATGTAGCCATCGATGCATTGGTTGACCCATGTTGGTGAAGGCTTGGTTTGCGAGCAACCTGCCTGTACGAACCAGCAAACAAGAAAGATATAACAATGAAGACAAACACACTTCAAGCTTAAATGTGTCCACAAGACATAAGTGGGTGCAAGTACATGAAATGCAGTCCATGGACTTATCTCGATGTTTTGCGACACTGCATGTTGCTGTGAAGCATATGCATACTCTTGACTATGACATGCAAGTAAATGAAAGAAACAAAGACAACTTGTGTTGCACGCGTGTGCTTGCTATGTAATATTCCTCCACTACATGAGTGATAGGATCATGTAGTTCGAGTGGAGGAAGTATGATCTATGTGTGAGATTGATCTTTAATACATACAGATGAGTGATGAGGAGCCTCGGGTGATTGAACAATTTCCTAATCGGAAGTGAAACCAACCTTAGGATAGCAAGGGCCTAACATAACCATTATCTCGGACTGAAGTGCCTCGACAGTATGGGGTGTTTCGACTTTTTCATCATATAGATCATCATAAACAGATGGCTTCTAAAAATCAATTGCGATAGAATGATCATCATGATCAAATACAGGAGTAAATGGATCATGACAGCTCCAATCAAAAAAATCAATGATTTCATTGGCATCCTCATGATCTAATAAATCAAAGAGAGGGGTAGATGAGAAGCGGATAAATTCATCCTCTATGTTTTCGGAAAAGGTGGATGAAAAGTAAAGTGGATTTTCAATAAATAATTTATCCTCTCCACTTTCGGATAAGACTGACATCTGGTGTGTCCTACAAGTGATAAAAAATGGGTGCATCCATAGATGAAGGTGCACATGCAGAATCATGGGTGGCATGTTCACGAAAGATTTCTAGAAATAACGGAGGGGACTCGAACATAAGGGAGTCATCATTCACCGAGTGTTGATACTTAAGCTCCCAGTCATACTCTTCATGAATGACAGCGCATGTTGGTTGTTTAATGCCAACTCCATCAATGGCTTGATCCTCGTTCACAAGAAGTGTAGATTCCGGAATGGAAGAACATAAGAAATTATCATCTAGAGGATCATCTGAGTGCAAAGACAGAGGTTGTGGTACAAAATGCATATGAAAACTCGATGGACTCACAACCAAATCTACGCAAACATTAAGCAAAGTGATTCTGGGAAGATGTGACAGTTGAACTGACGTGTGTGCCTGATCTCCCACATCACTTTGCGGTGGTGGATTTTTTTGATGAGGGGATGATAGACAATCACTTGTGACAGTGATCGTATCCATTTGTGATTGCGTAGCTCCATCACTGAAGTATGCTGAGCAAGGCTTCGGCTCATATTTCTTCTTGGGATTGACAATTTGATAAGGCAATACTCAAATCTGTCAATGAGATATTGAAACTTCATCTGGCTCTTCAATGCTTCAAACTACAAAACACGGAAGCACTTCCAAAAATCATTAGGCGATTCATGCGGGGCCTTTTGTTGTTGTAACAGTTTGTGGTCAAGATGTTTTGGATCAAAATGATGGAAACTATCTTCAATGAGATCACAAAAGTTCTCAAGTGAGTGCACGTTATCAGTCGGTAGGCTGCACAACCACCGTAGTGGTGATTCGTGAAGTGTGTATGCGAGCAGCATACTATTATGTTTGTTAGAACATCCATCTTCCTCATCAAGCATGGCAAGGAAGTCATGTACGAACATAGGCCAGAACACTTTTCCTTCACCATCATACGTGTATCTAGACAAGAGATCAAAAAACTCCCTCGTGATGTGGACAAGTTCAGCATGCAAAAAACATCATGAAGGGTTGAGTTTGAAAGACTCCATGATAGATGTGAAAAGGTTAAAAATAGGATGACAGGACACAACTTTTCATCTAGCCCTCCTTCTAGCACCATAAATGTTTATGGTGCTAGACCCGCTAACATGTCAGGGGATTTCCCCGGTAATAAGTCCTAATTAGACCTCAGACCGTTTAGTGTAGTAGTCCCAACAGTGGGTCGTACGGTATCGCCTTGACTATGGTTTCTGTTGCACACCTAATCCTCAATGGGTTAGTGTGGAAGCCAAATGGACAAAAGAAGTCCAAGAGACCTTGGGATGTGAAACCCAACGATCACATATTGTACTATAAATGTATATCTCTTGTTAATAAAAATTGTACTCTCATGATTTATCATTCAGATTATTATTGCTCCCATGTGTGTTTAACGTGGTATCAGAGCGGGTTCCTTCCTGCCCTCTTGAAATTTAAATCACTAGTTTTGAGATGCAGTGATTATGGGCATTTTCTACTTTGTATAGAACTGTCCCTTTGTCTATGCTATCTACACTTTGAAAATAGAAACAACAAAAAAAATTGTCAACCTACAAATCCAAACGTTTTCTGTCAGCTTGCATTACCTGGGTTTGTCCTATGCTCTATTGAAATCCGGAGGTTCTATTGATACGTTGATGGTTAGTCTGCACTTGCCTTACAAGTTTGTCGATGCAGCACTATCTCTGAAATCTCTGCATTATTTTCTCTCTACATTTAGACAAAGCGTTATTTGTTCTCTGCACTTTTTCCTACTATGTGTCAGGCATCTAAATGATGTCTCTGCCACTCTTTTTGGCTACCAAATGCACTTGACAGTCCACAGTGAAACGCTTGTAGAAGACAACGTTCATTTTTATCATTAACCTGTCTGAGAGAGCTACTGTATTCTGCATTGAACGTTACTTCTTTTGATGTCTACTGTCCTCTCGCTTATTGTTGTAGACTTTTGGCGTTACATTCAATCATAGTTTGATCATTGTCTCTGTCAACTCCTTGCCAAATATCTCATTCATTGTTGAAGTACGTTACTGCATTGAAGGAGTCTGTGAAATCATAATTAAAGAATTGTTAAACAATAAGACAAGATTTGACGGCCTGGTGTGAACTCTTCGGTCGAGTCTCTCTGTGGACGTATATCAGTTCTCCCTCCATTTTGTGAGCAACTATGAACTCCATTGTTTGGTTCGATTTTTACCCAAAGACAATACAACAGGCTCTGAATACTCACAGACTGTGAATACAATTTCCAACCTCAGTAATCTTGTCTATCATGCTTCTCACTTATTCAGGGCCTATGCTTTTATGGGAGATATATACACTCCACAGAATCCAAAATCGGGTATGAGAAAGGTTACCATCGCCGGCATAGCAATCACAATAGCTGTATTGACTCTTGGGATTGTAGGAATAGGTTTCTTTATGCTTGGAAGCAAAAGAAAAGAGCTGATAAGGCGATTGAAATGTATAGACCATTCACATCATGGGAAGTGAGTAATCGAGATGGTGGTTGACTATGATCTATATAGTGGCCAGTGGTTTATTCCATGTATATCTCTGCGATTATACTGATGTGTCTCTCTAGTTACAATGACATATTTCTGTTGTTCCAATTACATATATCTATGGTGATGTTGGCATCGCATTTTTTCACAGTGAGTCACATCTCTTCACCGTGAGTCATATATCCTTTCTGTGCATTGTATTTCTCCATTGAGGGTCGTATGTCTTTACTGGCTACTGACTATATTTCATTGTCAACATTCATACCTCATTGTTGTGGGGCATATCACTTTACTATGAATCGTATCTCACCATGGTGGGTTGTATATTATTACTGTGGTATCGTGTTGTGGGACTAACATATATGTTGGTGAGTTTTGAATCAAGATTGAGAACAAATTGACAGAAGATCGAAACGTTATATTTCCTCAGGGATGAGAATTCATTTCCTTTGGTAATCAAGCGTGTCTGATTAGGGATCAAGTTTGTATATTCATTAAGGATGAAATTATTTTATTGAAGGTTGAATTCTTTGAGGTAGGCTGAATTCATAATTTCC
>APFE031528270.1:0-27050 GCA_000404065.3 Pinus taeda
TTTTTTTTGGTCAACCACACGAGCTATGAACCCTGAGACCATAAAAGAGAATCAATATAAAGCATTTTTTTAGATAGGTCACTTTTTACGTACAACTTTAACTTATAAAGTAATTTCATTGTGAAATGACGCTCATTTATTTAATAAAAGTATGTCACTTTATAATTAACTTATTTGTAAAAGTGAATTTATAAGGAAAGTTAGAGAAGAAAAGGGAATTATCTATACTTGATAACCTCATTGTGTACCAATCACCACGTGGGCGAACCTCTACCTACCATGTAGCATCTTGGTTATCTTGTATATATTTCTTAACAAGGCCATAACTTTGACATTTGAACTCTATCTTCAATGCTATTATTATTAACTACCTATTTTTTCACGAGCTTTTCATCCAAACAATTAGTTTCTAATTTTAAAGCTATCTTGCCTAGACATTTTAATATGGCTAGTCCAAGTGATATTTTGCTTACCAATACCAATTACTTCTCATGAAAATATTGTAGGGAGGATGTACAACAAAATAAAAGAGTTTACTAGATTACCTAGGGAATAGAAAAATCCCCCACTTTTGCCACAAAGAAAGTCAAATGGGATGATAAAATTGAGAATCACACATGCACATGCATATATCATCAAGAGAAATTTTAAAGATGAAAATTTATCTAAAAGTTTGGAAACCTTAGTAAATCTTATTAGTCCTTAATATGCAAACTATGAAATGTTTGGTGATCTTTTCATAAAACTATTTGAAATTTTAATTCTTTTATGCAATATCTATAATTTTTTGGTGATTTTAAGGTAAAATAATTTTATATTATAAGATTTGGGTGAATCAATTTAAAAAATAAAATGGAAATTGTTGAATCTTTTTTGTGTAAAAAGCACAGAAAATTAGCCCACTTTTGAATATTAGCCCCTAAAATCTTCCTTGTATATCAAAGTTCTTTCCCATGATCCATGAATGGTGATGGGGTAATTCATCAACCCTTATTATGGAGTCAAGAGAGTCAAACCTCTTCCCAACTTTGAGGGATAGAACTAAGATCTAACTCATGCATGATTAAGCTCACCCTTGGAACTTACATATACATATAAACATTCCTTTGGTCAAATGGAAAAAATGGCCAAATCCCAAGGAGGTTAGAGGTTGTGGACTTAAAGCATATTCACCTAGTTGACCAACCCATGGCAACAAAAAGTGTGCAAAAGTTAATGCAAAAGGAAGGTTTTCATAAAAAAATTATGAATGCTAAATGCATTTCCGTGGGAAAATGTAGGATTGGATAATAAGAAAAGTAATGAAACTATTGGGAGGAGGCTCAATTATCTAAAAGGATTTTATGAAAACTTTGCCTTTGTTATGGAAATGGATAGTGTGGAATATTAGAAGGAAATATAGTTAAGATCAGTGAGGAGTTGTGGATAGATTATACAAAATCATATACTCTCTAAGCCCATTAAGCAAGCACTTTGTAACTAGGAGGTCTATAATATTGTAGATATAATATATAAGGGAAACAATCATATATGGAAAAAAGGATGGAAATATTCTACTCAATTAGATTGAAAAAGGGAGTAGCAAATAAATAGAAACAATATATATTTAAATTAAACTATAATGGCGTTGTACTACTTAGGTGGATGTTGAAATCATTTGGTCCAAAATTAGAATGTCTAAGAATTGCGAAAAAGGAAAGCTATATGGAGGAAGAAGATGTAGGAGACAAAAGAAGTGGTGGTGGAAGGAAATTTGAAAAATGAAAATGTCTTCTAAAGGCAAGTTTTGAAATTTCACCTAGGATAATTGCAATTATTGGTTTTGGCAAGGTCTTTGCAAATGTATATTGTGTAAATGAGATGAAGACTTTATATGCGATATTTTTGTGCATTGCTCACTCTCAAGAGAAGTTTAGTGAGAGTCTTTGAAATTGACAAATTGAAAAGGGAGATTGGTGGCAGAAAAAAAATTGTTTATGTCAAAGAATGATAGAGGGATAGATTGGTCTTAGAGCATAAGCCATTGTTTTTATAATTCCATGGGTTTTATGGCTTACAAGACATTATATGATTATTTTTTTTGTAAGTTTGGTATGATTACATCTTCATCATGTCCAAATTCTCACCCTGACCGGGGGGATAGCACAAGATTTGAACACAAGACTTGCGGTTCGGTGAGACTGATAACACAATAGTTGAACCCAAGACTTCCTGTTCGATGAGACTTCATTTCCACGACCATTTCCAACTGAGCTACCCCAAGCAAACGACATTAGATGATATTTTAGGATAAAGAGATTTTTCTAATTTAAACGAATGATAAGGTAAATTATGCATATGGGAATTAGGAAGTCAACTAATTATATAAAGCTTAGAGGTCTAAAATCATTAGAATTAAGCCAATCTAATGGGGTTATAAAAATAGATTGGGGTTGCTTTTATAGAGTTAGTTGAAGTTCCTTATAAAAACGTGGTGGTGGAGACATTCTACATTTACAAGAAAATCATTATATTTAATTGAAATCAATGTATTGAAAAGCTTCAAACAACAAAGTTGATTAGTATACTACACATTTGTTGTTAAAAATCACAATAAATAGCGGCATAACAAGCTAAGTCATTGGGGATTTCAAGATTGTAATTGATTTTGAATGGTAAAACTAGATGGGGAAAATCCATTTCGTCAACTAATATAACATAGAATTAGAAAAGTAAAAAATATGCTTATCATGATTACTGTTCAATATATGTCTAATAAGATTATGGTAAAAATTAGAGAAATAAGAAATATTTTTACCAAGGTCACTTTTCAATATTCTAGAATGAGATAAATAAGATTTCAAAGGAAAACACATCCCTTCATGAAGATTGGTTAAATATATGTACAATGAGATTAAAAAAAAAAAGTTAATAAAATTTTAAAGGAAGATATATCTTTTTAAATAGGTTTATTGATGAAGGAAATATTTTCTTTATTAATATAGATCCATTTTAAGTACAAATCTAACATGAACCTAGAAGAATTATATTTCTTTAAGGTGCAAAATACAATATATTATTTTTATTTGTTTAGATTGTAATTTTAGATATTAAATAGAGTATATATAGGATCAATAATATGTTTTAATTATAAGGCTTAATTTTTTAGTAATATATACATAATTTATTTAAATGATATATAAATATATAAGTAATTGGCAATTAAAATATTTTTACTAACATGTACATCAAAGACATTTTATCAACATAAATTAAAATGATTTAATTAATTATTAAATTATAATTTGTTAAAGTATATTTCAATATTAATTTGTATTAGAAAAAATATTAATATTTGTTGATTGTTGTAATAAATTGTTCAGGTGTGTAATATTTAGAACTAATTATTATTTATTGTAATGTAATAATTAATAGAATATTGAATATATATATATGATTTATTTTTTTTTAATATTTAATAATTAAAATTTTAAAATTACTTTTAAATTAATGTTATTTATTTTTCAATTAATATATATAAACACTCCTTAAACAAAAATAATCAACAAACTAATATCTATCTATTGCATACTAAAAATACAATTAAAAAAAAGGTTATCTTTTTTATTAGGCTTCAAAATAAAATTATATTCACCACGGGTTATCAAAAAATATTTTAATTTATGTGATAAAATGTGTTGAATTACATGCTATGTAAAACGTTTTAATGTCAATGACGTATATATTATATATCATTTTAAAACAATTATGTATATATCACTAAAAATTATGTTTATGGTTAAAACATTTATTTAGTCCTTTATATACTCTATTTAACATCTAAAAATACAGTTTAAACATGAAAAATAATACGTTGTATTTTGCACTGTAAAGAAATATAATCCTTCTCTACCCGTACTTTATAGTGAATCTATGCTAATATAATAAAAAACATATTTTAAATAATAAGATATGTACTTAAGGTGGATCTATACTGATTTAATAAAAAACACATTTTAAATAACGAAAAATCACATTCTCACCAAAAAAATTTGATTTTGTAAAATTTTAACCCAAAATCCAAAATATCTAGTAATTAATCTATATCAAAAATTAATAATTTAAAATGTGTAAATAATTAATCTATATCAAAAATTAAATAATTTAAAGTTATAGATATTTAATCAAAAATGAAAATCTATACACTTAAATCTTCAATAAATTATTTTAATAATATAGATTTTTTTTTGAATAGTAATAATTATAATTAACTTATATTCTTAAAAAGTTATTGGATGATATTGGTTGATAATTTATATTTATCATTATTATAAATAAGTTATAGTAAATTAGAACGAATATATATACATATATTATTTAGATGACTTGAAAAATAAATCCGAGTAGAGATTCACTTGAGAGTGGATACCAAATAAAATACAAAAGCATAAGTTGGTGTTTCTTTGTTGCAACATATAATGATTATGTGCATGCATAACTAATATATAATATTTTTCAAACACGATGGCAACGCCTTTTATATTTGTAAAATAAAATCAAAATCAAACTAATATATATTTTTTATTTTCACTATAACTATAAATCTATTTTATAAGTTGGATATAATGTTAATAAACCTTCGGAATAAATCCCCAGCCGATATTCCATCAGCAGCGGATAACAAATAAAAAACAAATAATATTGTTCTAAGTTGATGTTTCTATGTTGCAACATATAATGATTAGGTGCATGCATAACTAATAATAAATAATAAATAACAATCTAGTTTTTCTAGTATCTCTATTTTCAAATTAAATAACATTAATAAAATATTTAAATCAAATAACATTGATTAAATATCCAAAACCTTAAGTTACTTTTAATATATTTATTAAGAGCTGATTTAAAATAATGTAAATGGAGGTCACTTGAAAGTCGATTCCCGTCCTATTATTTAAGTATTATAATTCTAATATTATTTAAATATTAGAGTGGCTGAATCATTCTCCCAACAAATTATTTATTTGCTTTTAATAATAATATTATAATAATAATTAATATATTTTAGTTAAAACGTAATGTCAAAATGATAAGGACCATCGAAATGATTATTATTATATTTTAGTTAAAACGTAATGTCAAAATGATAAGGATCATAGAAATGATTAGTGGGCGGCTGATTTGTCTGCATATATTCTTCTCTAATGATGTCTCACCATTTAAATAGTAAACATAATAACTACTTCTGGAACACAAATATACAAATATTAAAGTTTATTTTGAACCTAATTTAATATTATTTCTAACGTCCCTTCATAGGGAGTTAGGGTTATTTTCCCAAAATTTTCAACCTTTGGCGTCTAATGTTTCATTTCTCTCTTATCATCGAATCTTTCAGTAAAGACATATAAATAAGGTATGAGTGGGGCGTCACATCTCCAAGTTCAACCAGGGAGGAGGCACCAACTTTATAGACCTATCTACGTGTAACAATATTTTTATTAAGTTTTAAAATATTATATTTAACAACTTAGTCCGTGAGAGGTCAAAACATATATTAAGAATTTATTTTTAAATGTAGAGGCCAATCACCCATAAATGGTATTTTTTAAATGAGGGGTAGTCTGAAGTTTTTTTATATTAACTTTATAGTACAATTTTTACAATATATACAATGGTCTTCATGATCACAATTACTGTGTCAATGACACAGTGCAACATGTAAAGGTGGGTCGAACCTAGGTGGGGAGGCGGGTGGGGAGGCAAATAGCACACCGTCCCAGCGACGCGGGAATTAATAATAGTATTGTTTCTTAATTGCTTATAGTTGGGTGTGTTAGTGTGGATGTTAGTGTTGATATTGTGAGTAGTTTTTAGTGTGTTTTTTGGAAGGTTTTTTAGTGGATTTTTCTGGTTTATTTTTTATTTTTTTAAATCTTGAAAGAATTTATTAAAATCACAAGTTTGATAGTAGTCTTTGCATAGTAGAAGTACCCTAGAAATTTGTCAGATATAATAAAAAAAACTAGTTTAAATAACACAAATCAAAATTACCATAAATTTTTCCACCAAATTCCGATACTTGAAATTTCAAAAAATTACAAAAAAACAACTCCTCGATATTGTAAATAGTGTGTTTATGTAAAACAACTCGTTAATATTGTGAATAGTGTGTATATGTAAGACTAACTCCCGAATATTGTGAATAGTGTGAATGCACATTTAAAATAAACAAAAATAATGTATTATCAAAGTTGATGTAAGATTTTTGTTTTGATTGTGAAAATTTAAGCATAATAAAAGTAAATATTTTTATTGACTTTTTTAATTTCAAATGAATATCATTGTCATTATATTATAAATGTATTTTTAAAATATATTAATTGAAGTTTGATAAAAATAATTATTATTATTAATCTAAAGTTAATTGAAATTATTAAATGAAATTTAATATTTATTCCATTAATTAAATTAATTAAAATAAATAAAATGAATGTTTAAAATTTTAAGGAAGTTTTTAATTTATTTATATAAAATACAATTAAATAATCAGAATATTTTTCCAAATATTATTTATTTTTATATTGAAAAAATATTAATTAAATATTCTATTATTAATTTTTAAAAGTTAGCGTTAAATGATTATATACTGTTATATATCATTTTAATAATTAAGTTCAGATATTTTAAAAAAAAAATCTACTTTTTTTACTGGCATATTCTATCTCTTCTTTTATTTATTATTTTGGTTTGGCACTATTTGTATCATTTATTTTGAGCTTTTCCTTATGTCTCTTAAAGATTGATGATAGTGTTCACCCTAAACCTCAAATACCTGAATGAGATTCACACATATTTCATGGAAACTCTTATTATTCAGTTTAATAGACTTATAATATTATTTATTTTATATAATTTATCGAAAATAAAATATGAATACAATTAAAATTAAAATTAAAATTAAAATTAAGATTGAATTATACCATGGTGAATTAGTATCTTGTTTGGAGTAATCTAGGCAAGGCTCATGATAAAACCTAGTGACTACCACGATAACACCAAGAGTATATCCAACACCATATAAGCCATCTATCCGAGGTATTTATGACTTAGCAAGAGTTGAGACTCGATGAGGGTAGGGGAGCCTACTCCTTGAGCCTTATCACAATGGTCCAAATATGTTCCCACATGGGATTTGAAACTAGTCAGAAGGGAAAATTAAAATTGCTTTTTTTTTAACCATGGTGAATCGATAACTTGTTGGAGTAATCTGGGTGAGGCCCAAGATCAAACCTAACGACTACCACTATAAGACCAAGAGTATATCCAACAACCCATAAGTCAGATACCGGGAATTTATGACTTAGCAAGAGCCAAGTATCCACGAGGGTGGGAGAGCCTACTCCTTGAGCCTTATCACAATGGGCCAAAGATGTCTCCCTTGTGGGATTTGAAATCGAGTGGAGGGGATAGCATCTCATTGTGCCAACCACTTAGTCGCCCCACAAGGAGAAATCTAGTAAGGTTTATGAAGGCATAGCCTAGAGTTATAGGGTCACTTTAAAGTAGTTGCAGAATGTATGGTTGCACCTAGAGAGATTATACTAAATGGTCTTGTGACTTGTGCACACATAAGAGAATCAAATTCCACCCCCATGGTTTTTCTAAATAAGTTCAAAGGGGTTGGATCCAATGTTAGAAGGAGAGAGTTTTTCACCATTGGACAAGGTTCAATTCCCATGAGAGCCTAGCTTAACGCTGTAAAGGCACCTTGAGCTAGTGGTAGAATGTATGGTTACACCTAGAGAAATTATATTAAATGGTATCATGACTCGTGCACAAATATGTGGATTAAATCCCCCCCATGTCCTTCAATTTTAAAATTCCTCATGGTGTAAATCAATTAGTGACAAGGTGCACTATTAAGTAATTCCTTGCGACATCATGGGTTCAAACCTCGACTAGTTCTTATACCATGTGTTGGGCCATATAGATACACCTAGAGGCTATAGGAGTAGCAATTGAAATCGACCCCATATCCTGTAAGCCTGAACCCAACTTAATTTCCAATTCTACACAAAGTGGTTGGATCTAATGGTAAAAGGCAAAAGTTTTTCACTATTGGACAAGGTTCAATTCCTATGAGGGCACCTTGAGCTAGTGGTTGAATGTATGGTTGCACCTAGAGAAATAATAGTAAATAGTCTAATGACCCATTCACACATAAGTGGATAAATCCCACCCACACATCCTTCAATTTTAAAAGTTCTCGAGGTGTAAATTAGTTGGTGACAAGGTGCACTATTAAGGAATTCCTTGTGACATTGTTCATTCAAACCTTGAATATCTCCTATGCCATGTGTGGGGCCATATGGAGACACTTGCAAACTATAAAAGTAGAAATCAAAATCCATCCCATATCATGTAAAAGTGAACTTGACCTAATTTCCAATTCTACCAATAAAAAAATAAAAATAAAACAAAAATAAAATTGAACTAGAAAAAGAGTCTTTTTTTTTTTTTTTTTGTATAGGCATTTCTAGATCACTCACATTAAAATATTTATGGTCAACATTTTGAGCGAGCATGTGTGGCTCATCCTTAGGACAAAGATAAAAAATATGATCAAGCGCTAAGAAATAAATAGGGGATAAATGTGTGGTCAAACATGGAGAAGAGACATTAGATTAGTTAAATATTATGATTTTTTTTATAAATAGATTAAAAGATTCAAAAACATTAACAATAATTAATGAAAAATATTAATATAAAAGGGGTAAAATTAAGATTCAAAAATATATTTAAAATGTTAATAAAATTAAAATAGGGAATAAATAAATAGTAAATAATTAATTAATAACATAAAGGAATAAGAAATGATAAAATAAACGATTAATTAAATAATTAGTTCAAATGTAAAATAAATTTTAAAAAAAAATAATTTTATAAAATTAATTATTATCATCAATTATAAAGGGATGAAAAATATATTAATAAATGAAAATGATTTAAAGAGGATCCAAAAAGACTTGAATATTAAAATATCTTAATACAGTGTATAGTATATATATATATATATATATATATAAAATAATAATTACAGTTGGCGGTCACCCTGTTTATTCGATCGGTTGACATCCGTCCCACTTTTCTCAGACGACTAACTCCTGTCCTGGCGGTTTCGAAGGCGGTTAGGTCAATGGAAGATATGGAGTATGAAGAGGAATCGATCAACTATTCCCAGGACCCGTATGAAGGTCAATCCATTTTCTACGGCCGCGGTGTATACCCTAGCGCTATTGAATCGGCACCTCCTCAACCGGCTAACTCACCGGTCGCTGCGCTCCCTGGATTCTCTGCGTCGCCGTTGCCTTTCGGTTCTCTTTCCCTGGAGTCCCCGGGTCTTGCCATCCCCCCTCTATCCCCTGGCGCGCTCAATATTCTCTCTGCTATCACGCCACCCTCCCCTAATTTCGATCCGCTCCCCTCTTTCAACCCGATGCCTCCCCAGAGATCGCCTCATCAGGACTTGTCAAACCCTAACTTCCTCCCTTTGGGGTGCTTTGACTCCCCTGTTATCAACCCTAAATCGGCGGCACATTTGAAGGATTCGGGGTCAGATCCATTAGCGGAGCACCCATCGATGCCGAGAATTAGAAAGCGAAAGATTAAGTGCGTGAAGAAATCTACAAAGGATCTCACCATCACCTTTGGCAAAGATATTCCTATGGGTGAGGTCATGGAAAAGGCCAACAGAGTACTCGTTGGGCATGTGAGAGGGAGGGCTTACTCAACAACCAGGCTCATGAATTGGGTACAGGAGATATGGGGTGGCATTCTATAGGAGCTGCCGGAGGTTCAGAGCTTGGCGCGAGGTTGGTTTTCCTTGCATTTTTCGAAAGATGAATACACCGACCTGATCCTGGCCAAATACTAGCACATTGAGATGGCCTCGGTTCTCCTCAAGCGCTGGTCACCATTATTCGACCCGGAGCGGGAGAAAATTGGGGCAGGACCTATTTGGGTACGATTACCCGGTCTTCCTCTACAATTCTGGTCTGAAGTGGTGTTTATCAAGATTGGTAATGCCCTTGGAACATATTTGGAATATGATAAGACATATGTTCCGTCCAAGAACAGGGCATTGGCAAGAATTTTGGTGCATTTGGACACAAGGGAGGGCTTGGAAGAAAAGATCACCCTGAAGTGGAGGCATTACACCAGGATCCAGATGTTGGATTATGAGGGGGTACCGTTTCGTTGTAGAAGGTGTCATAAGGTAGGGCATGTATTCAAAGAATGCCTTATGCTCTCGAAAACATCGGACTCCCAGGCTCACCCTCATCTCTTAAAGGAAATGCTCTACTTTCGGCTCCACAAGCCCCTGTTTCGGCTTCGCGAACAAAATCGTCGGCTCCCAAGATCCACAACATGGGAGGGACGTTGAAGGAGGCTGGAGAAGCAATCAGGATGCCCTCACCACCTTTGACCTAGGCTAGGGCTGCAGTAGCTGCGGAGGTAGCAGAGAAATCAGGTACATCTTCTTCTTCCCCTTTGATATCTCGTTCGTTCTCTAATTCCGTTGATGCTCCTTCGGTAGCTTTTGTTTCTCTAGTTACTTGTTCCATTGCACCCCCCCCCGCCCATATTTGCACCATCCTCTCCATTGGTCCATTCCTCTTCACTTCCTTCAGAGGTAGAGGCCTCGTCCAGCCAAATTCTGCCTCACCCTTCAACTTGAGGTCAAGGCCCTCACAGGGTTCCAACTCTCTATTTGGGTTGGGGGTGGTCTACCCTAGACCCCCTACTCTTTCAACCCAGGGTCGCAAATCTAATCTTTCCAAAGCTATTCAGAAAGATGGAGCTGAGGTAGCATCTGGCAAACAATCCACCATGGAAGGGGTCCTTAGATCAATGAAAGCCCCAGGAGGGGTTCCACCATGAAGTGCCTTTCCTTTAACTGTAGAGGTCTGGCTAGTACCTCCAAGAAACTAGCCTTGCGAAGGTTGATTGAAACCGAACTTATTGATATCCTTATGTTGCAAGAGACCTTGGGTAGTGCTGAAGCCATTAAGAACACCCTCGCCGGCCTGCGACAGGGATGGCATCACCATGCACTGGATGCCATTGGTAGGGCTGGAGGGTTGGCCATCGGATACAATCAAAGGACAATAAATGTATCTGCCACCTGGGGGGGAGTGGGATACATAGGCATGGATTTCTTCTCAGCGGAATTAGGGGAGACCTTGAGGATCATCAATGTATACGGCCCTTGCCAGAGGAGGGGGGAATTCTGGCAGCATCTTCTTGGTTCAAACTTGACTTCTATAGATCAGCTAATCATCGTGGGTGATCTCAACTTCTCCATGGGATTCGGGGAATCCTGGGGATCGTTCGCACAGATAGACCCCTTGTCCAATTTCTTTAAAGACATTCTGGAACAACATCATTTGGCTGATATTCCCATGAACAAGCTGATGCCTACTTGGAGGAACCGGAGGATAGGGGAGGCTGCCCTGGCTAGGAGACTTGACAGATTCATGATCAAGATCCCCCTTCTCCAAAGACTGTCCAGATATAGACAATGGGTAGGGGCAGGGGGTAAATCCGACCGCTCCCCTATATATATGGAAATTATGGGACCTGAAGCCAAGCCAAGGGCTCCATTTAAATTCAATCATATCTGGCTTCAATATGAAGAATATATTAAGCTGATCAAAGACTACTGGGTGTCCCATCCTATAACAAATCACAGGATGACAGTAGAGGGTTTCTGTCATAATATTACAAAGCTCAAACAAATAACCATGACTTGGGCCAAAGAGAAGAAGGACAAGGATGATCGGAAGATTCTGGACATAGAATCAAAGCTGGATACCCTAATGGATGAGAGGAATCTTGGATTTTCCTCAGCTAAAGGTAAAAACAGAGTGATAGAGCTTGAGATGCACATAACACCAAGACTATATCCAACACCATATAAGCCATCTATCCCAGGTATTTATGACTTACCAAGAGTTGAGACTCGATGAGGGTAGGGGAGCCTACTCCTTGAGCCTTATCACAATGGTCCAAAGATGTTCCCACATGGGATTTGAAACTAGTCAGAAGGGAAAATTAAAATTCCTTTTTTTTTTAACCATGGTGAATCGATAACTTGTTGGAGTAATCTGGGTGAGGCCCAAGATCAAACCTAACGACTACCACTATAAGACCAAGAGTTTATCCAACAACCCATAAGTCAGATACCGGGAATTTATGACTTAGCAAGAGCCAAGTATCCACGAGGGTGGGAGAGCCTACTCCTTAAGCCTTATCACAATGGGCCAAAGATGTCTCCCTTGTGGGATTTGAAATCGAGTGGAGGGGATAGCATATCATTGTTCCAACCACTTAGTCGCCACACAAGGAGAAATCTAGTAAGGTTTATGAAGGCATAGCCTAGAGTTATAGGGTCACTTTAAAGTAGTTGCAGAATGTATGGTTGCACCTAGAGAGATTATACTAAATGGTCTTGTGACTTGTGCACACATAAGAGAATCAAATTCCACCCCCATGGTTTTTCTAAATAAGTTCAAAGGGGTTGGATCCAATGTTAGAAGGAGAGAGTTTTTCACCATTGGACAAGGTTCAATTTCCATGAGAGCCTAGCTTAACGCTGTAAAGGCACCTTGAGCTAGTGGTAGAATGTATTGTTACACCTAGAGAAATTATATTAAATGGTATCATGACCCGTGCACAAATATGTGGATTAAATCCCCCCCATGTCCTTCAATTTTAAAATTCCTCATGGTGTAAATCAATTAGTGACAAGGTGCACTATTAAGTAATTCCTTGCGACATCATGGGTTCAAACCTCGACTAGTTCTCATACCATGTGTTGGGCCATATAGATACACCTAGAGGCTATAGGAGTAGCAATTGAAATCGAACCCATATCCTGTAAGCCTGAACCCAACTTAATTTCCAATTCTACCCAAAGTGGTTGGATCCAATGGTAAAAGGCAAAAGTTATTCACTATTGGACAAGGTTCAATTCCTATGAGGGCACCTTGAGCTAGTGGTTGAATGTAAGGTTGCACCTAGAAAATAATAGTAAATAGTCTAATGACCCATTCACACATAAGTGGATAAATCCCACCCACACATCCTTCAATTTTAAAAGTTCTCGAGGTGTAAATTAGTTGGTGACAAGGTGCACTATTAAGGAATTCCTTGTGACATTGTTCATTCAAACCTTGAATATCTCCTATCCCATGTGTGGGGCCATATGGAGACACTTGCAAACTATAAAAGTAGAAATCAAAATCCATCCCATATCATGTAAAAGTGAACTTGACCTAATTTCCAATTCTACCAATAAAAAAATAAAAATAAAACAAAAATAAAATTGAACTAGAAAAAGAGTTTTTGTTTTGTTTTGTTTTGTTTTGTATAGGCATTTCTAGATCACTCACATTAAAATATTTATGGTAAACATTTTGAGCGAGCATGTGTGGCTCATCCTTAGGACAAAGATAAAAAATATGATCAAGCACTAAGAAATAAATAGGGGAGAAATGTGTGGTCAAACATGGAGAAGAGACATTAGATTAGTTAAATATTATGATTTTTTTTTTATAAATAGATTAACAAGATTCAAACATTAACAATAATTAATGAAAAAATATTAATATAAAGGGGTAAAATAAGATTCAAAAGATATTAAATGTTAATAAAAATAAAATAGGGAATAAATAAATAAGTAAATAATTATTAATTAACATAAAGAATAAGAAATGATAAAATAAACGATTAATTAAATAATTTAGTTACAAATGTAAATAATAATAAAATATAAATGTAATATTATCATCAATATATAGGGATGAAAATATATTAATAAATGGAAATGATTTAAAGAGGATCCAAAAAGACTTGAATATTAAAATATCTTAATACTATATATATATAAATATATAATAATAATAATAATAAAAATAATAATTACAGTTGGCGGTCACCCTGTTTATTCGATTGGTTGACATCCGTCCCACTTTTCTTAGGCGACTAACTCCTGTCCTGGCGGTTTCGTAGGCGGTTAGGTCAATGGAAGATATGGAGTATGAAGAGGAATCCATCGACTATTCCCAGGACCCGTATGAAGGTCAATCCATTTTCTGCGGCCGCGGTGTATACCCTAGCGCTATTGAATCGACACTGTTGACAATAATACTGAGAGGGGGGGGTGAATCAGTATTATCTAATTCTTTTGCCAAATCTTTCTTATTTATACTTTGAATTATCAATACCATAAATAATGAGCATGAGCAAGAAAAGCAGACAGTCACATCAAAGAACACCAGATATAAGGTGGAAACCCAATGTGGGTGAAAACCACCTGCTGCAATATGTCTCTATCTTCTTTCAAATTAGAAACTCCTTTTACAATGGTCTTGTACTGGTGCAGTCCTTTACCAATACGCAGGCTGCAACCTGCAGAGAGCTACAACTCTCTCTCGTTTTCCAGTCTCTCCTGGAAGGGAGCTACAACCCCCTACTTCTTTTCAAGGACCACTTTTCATAAATTTTCAAACTGGATCCATATACATCAAATGATCATCAAGTACATGTAAATTATACAGTTAGCTGCAATAACCAGATCAACGATAACAGAACAGAACCCAGAACACCTTATCAACAGAAAAATCCAACCAACAGAAGATCTTAACACAGATACGCGGTTTTCTTTTTACTGGCCTGCGTTGCTACGCACTTCTCCTTCTGCCTCTCTGCGTATACCCACAGAGCTCCTTCTGCTGGACAGCGTGGCCACGCACTGCTCCTTTCACTGATCTGCGTACAGTACGCACCCAATGGCACTATCACGCCGCGTACTTCCCAGGAGATACGCACTCAAAAGAATAATCGCACCGCGTACTTTCACAGCAGGTACGTACTCAAAAGAATAATCGAACCGCGTGCTGTTGCAGAGGGCACGCACCTGAACCACTGTCGCCTTGCGTACCTACGCACTGATCCTTCGGCGCCTCTGCGTACCCACGCACAGAACCTTCGATGCCTCTGCGTACCCACACACTGAACCTTCGACGCCTCTGCGTACCCACGCACTGAACCTTCGGCGCCTCTGCGTACCTTGGACTAGGGCTGAAATAACCTCAGATGCTCAGATCTGAACTTGTGCTCAAGATATCACCCTTCGCAGATTCGCTTCTAACTTCTCCTTTATAGATCAATCTTTTAAAAACCAAGAACCCAATAAATCAGATCTTAAGATATTCAATCACTCAAAAGATGCTCAAGCCAAATGATCTCCTTTGCTTTATATAGGCTAGTTCTTCCTCAAATCAAGGATCATGGGGCTCAATAAAAATAATAAAATAAACAATACCACGGACCAAAACCATGATAACCCAATACTGTTGGCTAAATACCATGAGAAACCCCACGTGTGGGCGCTTAACTGCCTTGGAATGTGTGCACTGGGGTACGCACCTCATGGATGGGTAATCCGCGTATTAGGACGCGGTCCCTGCATGGCATGCCTGTGGGTACGCACCTCCTGAACTGTTCTCCTGCGTACTTCTTTATTTTTATCAAAATGAGAGCCATGCTATGGGTGTTGCCATCAAGTACAACATCTGAAACATATAATCATACCAGAACCATAATGCCAACAACCATATCAATAAAGCATCTTCCAATTTCTATGAAGAAAGTTTGCAGATAAGGAGGTGGGCCCTTTGGCTGATGTTTTTGTAACATGAAGGTTTGACAGATGTGATTCAGTTCTGATTGGGAAAATTGAGATGATTTTTTAAGTAAATACCCTTTGGAAATGGGAGTGAGAGCTTGACTGGAGTGGAATTGCAACATTTCGTTGATGCATTGAGTAGTTATGGGCAAATGGATTGTTTGACTTGGGGACATAACTACTCTGCAATTAGGGTCATGATTGGCACAACATTGATGAATTATATCCGAGAAAACATGGACTAAGGGGAGGAAATACATAAGAAAGTTAGATTCCCACAGTCCTAAGATGTCATATCCGTTCAGATAATTGTCTCTGGCTTGGAAAAAGACCTTAAGGTGGTTTTTATCACTGGATAAGTCTTTTATCTAGAAATCTTTATCAGCTAGAGGAAGATAGTCTAAATCTTTGTGAGGAGCATTCATGGGTGTGACATTAAGAGCTATAGGGGTTTCCATTTCTAGTTCTTGTGGATTCAGAAAAGGAATTTGAGTTTCATGGAAAAATGGGCAAAACAGTGGAACTTCTATAGTGAAAAAAAGTCTGAACTTGTACTAAATTTGGCCTTTTTCTATGAAATTTATAATGTAAAACCAAAACTTGCAGAGTTTCGGTAGAAATTGGGTAAATGCCTATATTGGGGAAGTAAACAGTGCAATCACAGGATGTATAATAGGTTTCCGGCTGCATCGCTGTAAGTTTCTTAACCAGGTGGTGGTTGGAAAGCTTGTACAGTTGAGCTTGACGTTCTTTACATGGAAACACAATTTTCCTTATGAAACAATGAAAAAAACATTTCGTTGGTTTTATTCACAAAGTCAAGGTTGACAGGGGTTTTTTGTTATTCGGGCGGATGATGTGTGCAGGAAATGATGTTTTTTCATACGCAGAGGGTGGTAAGCGATATGGTATCACACCACTTTTGGGGACGGGTGGTTTTTAGCCGCGAGCCAGTGATTCCATTGATTGCATGACGCGTGGGGGAGGTACGGGTTGAAAACCGCTTGGTGATCACGTGTTAATGTGTGGTGACCAAGGGTCGCGCGATATGAATAATGATCGTTGGGTGAGGGGAGTGCGATTGGATGGCTGATGGGAGATGCAATCGGATGGGTTTTAATGTGAGCGAGCCCGACACAATTATAAATTAATTGTTCATATTGGGGGTTATGTGATTGGTTGGGGGGTTCTTAATTAACCGTGAGGGTTAATTAATCCTGATTAATGCAGTGGGAGATTGGGCTATTAACAAGTTACATGTTAACTAATTAATCCGAGTTAAAACATACTTATGGTTATAATTAACCAATGGGGCGGGATATTAATATTTTGGTGTTTTTATATATATTTACATATTACGGGAAAGGATGAAATTGTCTGGATTTATATAATACATAGGTTAATTGTTAATATGATATGAAATGTAAAAGCACTAAGTAAAACATGAGAATAGGTATTTAAACTTAGGCTTAAAGTGGAAAAAGGGGTTTTTATGTAATATTGCAAATTTTTCCTAAGTAAAATGGGAAATTACTTAGAAAATGACTTTATGAAATTAAATGAATGGCTTATGGATGATTCTAAGTACTTAGGCTCTTTTTCTAAATTATTGGGCCGACGGTTCAGTCCCTCTAGAAGTTAGAGAAATGCTCTGAGCCCCTCCAATTTAGTTAATGCCTCAATCCTTAGGTGGAATTAGTGAATTATTAGGGAAAATGAGAAGGGGAGTTAATCATAGTGACTTTATTTTTCTTGTGATGTTTTCAATGTAGTGTATGCCTTGGCCTCGTGATGAAAAATGAAAGATTAACACATTTAGAGACATTATTCATCACACATAATTCTGCAACATCAACCACCTACCCTACCGACTTTAACGTAGCATTTTTTCTTCTTTATTAGGGTGCACTTAAACTGGCAAACCTTCTTCAACTTCATTCTCTTTTACATAACGATTTCTATCTAAATCTACACTTATTACATCCAAGGGCTCAGATTAAACTATTGAGCTCCTTTTTATTTACTCTACCTATCTACCTATCTGCCAAGGTTACACTATTTGGTCAGGTATTTATTCTCTATTTCTACAACATGAAATTGGAAAATGAATGAGCCAAGTTTAAATAGTTTGACTATTCGTGAATTGTGGCATGAGTGACAAGATGCACATAATTGTTTATTACAGAAAATGAAAAAGTAGTGGCATTTAGACTTGCACACTTTCCTGGTCTTTTTTGTTTGGGGTTCATTTTCTTTCATTTTTTTACCATCTTTATTCTTTTTTTAGAATTAGATTTTTCTTTTAGGGTATACCCT
This sequence comes from Pinus taeda, assembly GCA_000404065.3. Lineage (NCBI taxonomy): Eukaryota > Viridiplantae > Streptophyta > Pinopsida > Pinales > Pinaceae > Pinus > Pinus taeda. The sequence goes on from APFE031528270.1 coordinate 18,050, forward strand.
TTACATTTTTTAATTTTTTTGATTTTTTGAAAATATGGAAAACCTTTGCAACAGAAAATGTATGAATATATTACATATCTCATCAAGCCAATCATGACATATGACACCTATTGGTGTAGGGGCCTAACACTGACTCCACTTGGGGATGACTTTTCTTGGTGGAAAGTTAAGAATAGTAGATCAGATGGACTCTGAATGACTTTCATTGTATTCTACAATCTTCTTTTTCCTATTGTTTTATTTTAAGTATTACAATGATACTTCTGAAGCTTAGGGCCTTCTCTTCGGGCTTCAACTCCAAAAATCACTTTCCAATCAAAACTATGACATTACAAAGGATATAGTATGTACAGGTTAATCATCATGGTAAATTTAATAGGTAGGATCAAAGTAATGTTTTATCATTCGCCATTGACTGGTCCTTCTTCTAATGTTGTACCATCCAAGTTCTTCAAATAATATGTATTGTTTCTTGGTAGACCCTGGATAATGTATGGACCTTTCCATAGGAAGTCAAACTTCCCATGTCTCCCCTTGTCCTCTCTTCTAGAATCCCATCTCAACAATTTGTCTCCAGGGTGGAAATATTCTACTTTAGTTCTTCTATCAAATACCTTCTTGATCTTTTCCTATCCCATAACTTCCTCTCTGGTCTACTGTAGATTTATGGTCTGATTAATCCTCCTTCGGATATCAGTGGGTTCCACTTGAGCTTCTTGAAGTAGTTTCATAATAGGAACTCCTAGTGATGAAGGGAATACTACCTCCATGCCATAGACTAATTCATAAGGACTAGTGCCAATGGATTTTTTAGTTGTCAATCTGTCAACCCATAGTGCATTTATCAGTTTCTTATGCCATGTCTTTTTATTTTCTTCCAACAATTTTTAAATGATATTTATGAGGCTTTTGTTGGAGGACTCAGCTAGTCCATTTCCTTGTGAATAATAGGTTGTGGAATGGCCTAAGGATAATATATTGGTTTCTAGGATAATTTATTCTGTTATCTTTAGCCTAGGAGGAGGCTTTCTCGAAGTGTAGTTGGGCAGTTGTGTTATCCAAAGAATTTTGTAACCTATGGGCCATCATTGCCTTACCAGTCAAGGTTGAATAAAGCATTTCTCCAGTTTGTTTATGCAATTCAATCTGATCCATATGATCAATCTCTTTTGCCATGACCTCAAAATTTGTTCTGAGATAATTTGTTGCTGATTGAGGTTGTTGTACTTTAGGCTTGAAGTAGCTCATTATCATTTTTCCTTCTTTAATGTCATAGGCTGACATTAATCTTTGTTGATTTGTGGGGGCCATTTTCAAATATTTATTGTAAATTTGAAGCCTCAATGGGTCATTCCTGGCTTTTATTTCTATAAATGTTTTCTTAATATCTAAGGCATCATTCCCTGGTGCCCTAAAAGATGATATCTATGCACTTTGCTGCCTTTCTAGCTCCTGTCTCTATGAGCTAGTAGATGTTCCTCCCACAAGAAAAGTATGTTGGCTATCTACTCCTTCTTTACTCAGACTACCTGTAGTATTTTCAACAAATTCCTCCTCTGAAAGGGGATTTAACCTTTGCCTTTTTGTGTCAGGCTGCTCTGAGGGTCCACTGGCAGGGGTAGCTACTTCTCTGTCTCTCTTTTTATTTCTTTCCTCATTTCGAGGACTCTGCAGGTTGGGAGGTTCTCCCACATTTCTTTGAATTGGACGAGTTGGAATTTGGATGTGTTCTTTGGAAGTTTCAGGCTGATTAGACATTGTAAACTGTTCTGTGACTTGAATATTGGTTTCTAATTCTTTGCCTTTGGATGACTCTATATCTGGTGTGATGGTTCCTTGTGAAGGTTTCTAAGAGGTTTCAGCAGTATATGCACCAATTCCTGATATTTGTACCTGCCCAAAAGAACCCAGGTCAAGTGTTTTTTCAAGATCTCTCATAACATTCTCAATATTGACCTATTCACTATCATTTCTACTAAGGTCCCCTCCCTCCATTCATCCATATTTGCAAATTGTTCAATCTATGGAATTCTATGGTGAAAGCATGGTGACAATCTGTTCTACATTCTTCTATCACATACAAAGTTGTTAGGGTCATATGGTATCCACCCAAAACTCTTTTGTAACATAAGACAATCTTCTAAATTTTTTTCTACTTCTTTCCATGCTTCCCTAGTGTTGCAGACAAAAGGGCCTAGTTGATTCTTGATTCTACGTTGGGCTTTCTTTTTGGCATTATAAAAATGGACTATGTTTGCATTTATCATTTGCTTGAAATATTCCAATGCAAATGGTATCATTGGAACATACTTTGGTAGATTAAAAGTGCAGAGCTCACACCCATAGATCCTGATTCCTGTATGGTTCTTATATAGGTACCAATCACCTATCCTGTACTACTTGGAAAACTAAAGGATCTTGTTAATGTTACCACTAATCCTGGGAGGGGAAACCCATTTCAATAAAGTGGTTGCTAGATGAATGAATGGATCAATGAACTCAATGTATGAGTAAGGGGATTCAATGGAATTATGGAAGATGGGACTCCAAAAGATGACAAACCTTGGATTGCCTCTGGTGTCAAGTTTCATGATAGGGAAATGATAATTTTCTGACTGATAATACAACATGAGATGATATATGAAGGTAGTATACTTGAAGACTCCCTCATTGTCTAGTCTTAATAATTGGTCATGAATCTTATTAGCAATATACGAAGCCTAGTCATACTTAATAGCAGGTGGTTGTCCAGGAGTAAAAATTGACAACAATACTAGGGTTACCTCATCAACAAAATCACTAGCGTCAAATCCTATAATTAGAGATATCATATCAACAATGAGTCTTCCAATTTCTGTGAAGAAAGTTTGTAGATAAGGAGGTGGGCCCTTGGGATGATGTTTTTGTAACATGAAGTTCTGACAGATGTGATTCAATTCTAATTAGGACTCTTGAGATGATTTCTCAAGTAAATACCCTTTGGAAATGGGAGTGAGAGCTTGACTGAAGTGGAATTGCAACATTTCGTTGATGGATTGAGCAGTTATGGGGAAAATGACTGTTTGACTTGGGGACATAATTGCTTTGTGATTAGGGTCGTAATTGCCACAACATTGATCAATTATATCTGGGAAAACATGGACTGAGGGGAGGAAATACATGGGAAGGTTAGACTCCCACATTCCTAAGATGTTAGAGCCATTCAGATAATTCTCTTTGGCTTGGAAAAAGACCTTAAGGTGGTTTATGTGACCGGATAAGTCTTTTATATAGAAATCTTTATTGGCCAGAGGCAGATAGTCTAAATCTTTGTGAGGAGCTTTCATGGGTGAGACATTAAAAGCTATAGGGGTTTCCATTTCCGGTTCTTGTGGATTCAAAAAATGAATTTGGGTTTTCTGTGAAAAATGGGCAAAACAGTAGCTCTGGGAACTTATATACGAAAACAAAGTTTGAACTTGTACTGAATTTGGCATTCTTTTGTGGAATTTATAATGTAAAACCAAAACTTGTAGGGTTTTGGCGGAAATTGAATAAATCCTTGTATTGGGGAAGTAAACAGTGCAATGACAAGATGGATAACAGGTTCCGGGCTGCGTTGCTACAAGTTTCTTAACCAGGTGGCGGTTGGAAAGCTTGTACAGTTGACCTCGACGTTCTTTACATGGGAACAAAATTTGTTGTATGAAACAATAAAAGCAACATTTCGTTGGTTTTATTCACAAAGTCAATGTTAGCGGGGTTTTTTTGTTATTCAGGCGGATGACGTGCGCCAGAAATGACATTTTGTCATATGCGGAGGGCGGCAAGTGGTATGGTATCGCATCGCTTTTGGGGACGGGTAGTTTTTACCCAGGAGCCAGCGACTCCATTGATTTCATGATGCGTGGTGAAGGTACGAGGTGAAAACCGCTTGGTGATCACACGATATGAATAATGATCACTGGATGAGGGGATCGTGATCAAACGACTGACGGGAGGTGCGATCGGACGGGTTTTAATGTGAGTGGGTATGACACAATGAAAAATTAATTGATCGGATCGGGGGTTATGTGATTGGTTGGGGGGTTATTAATAAACCGTGAGGGTTAATTAATCCTAATTAATGTAATGGGGGATTGGGCTATTAACTAGTTACGTGTTAACTAGTTAATCCTAGTTAAAACATACTTATGGTTATAATTAACCAATGGTGTGGGATATTAATATTTCAGGGCTTTTATATATATTTACATATTATGAGAAAGGGTGAAATTTTCAGGATTTATAATACATAGGTTAATCGTTAATATGATATGAAATGTAAAAGCACTAAGCAAAAATATTAGAATAGGTATTTAAACTTAGGCTTAAAGTGGAAAAAAGGGGTTTTTATGTAATATTGTGAATTTTTCCTAAGTAAAATGGGAATTTGCTTAGAAAATGACCTTATGAAATTAAATGAATGGTTTATGGATGATTATACGTACTTAGAATTTTTTTTAAATTATTGGGCCAAGGGCCCGTTCCTCCAGAAGTCAGAAAAATGCTCTGAGCCCCTCGAATTTAGCTAATGCCTTAGTCCTTAGGGAGAATTAGTGAATTATTAGGGAAAATGAGAAGAGGAGTTAATGATAATGACTTTGTTTTTCTTGTGATATCTTCAATGTAATGTATGCCTTGGCCTCGTGATGAAAAATGAAAGATTAACACATTTGGAGACATTATTCATCACACATAATTCTGAAACATCAACTACCTATCCTACCTACTTTAACCTAGCATTTTTTCTTCTTTATTAGGGTGCACTTAAACGGGCAAACCCTCTTCAACTTCCTTTTCTTTTACATAATGATTTCTATCGAAATCTACATTTATTACATCCAAGGGCTCAGATTAAACTGTTGAGCTCCTTTTCATTTACTCTACCTATCTACTTATCTGCCAAGATTACACTATTTGGTTAGATATTTATTCTCTATTTCTACAACATGAAATTGAAAATTGAATCAGCCAAGTTTAAACAGTTTGACTATTCATGAATTGTGGCATGAGTGACAAACTGCACACAATTGATTATTACACAAAATGAAAAAGTAGTGGCATTTAGACTTGCACACTTTCCTGGTCTTTTTTGTTTGGGGTTCAGTTTCTTTCATTTTTTGACCATCTTTATTCTTTTTTTACAATTTGATTTTTCTTTTAGGGTATACCTTCCTTACAACTTTTAAATTTTTTTATTTTTTGAAAATATGAAAAACCTTTGCAACAAGAAAAGGTATGAACATATTACATAGCTCATCAAGTCAATCATGACATATGACACCTATTGGTATAGGGGCCTAACATTGGCTCCACTTGGTGATGACTTTTATTGGTGGAAAGTCAAGAACAGTGGATCAGATGGCCTCTAAATGACTTTGACTTTATTTTGCAGTGTTATTTTTCCTATTGCTTTATTATAAGTATGAAAACGATACTTTTGAAGCTTAGGGCTTTCTCTTCGGGCTTCAACTCCAAAAATCACTATCCAATAAAAAATGTGACATTACAAAGGATATAGTATGTACAGGTTAATCATTATGGTAAATTTAATAGCTAGGATCAAAGTAATGTTTTATCATTTGACCATTGACTGGTCCTTGTTCTAATGCTTTACCATCCAAGTTCTTCAAATAATATGTATTGTTTTCTTGTAGAGATTGGATAATGTATGGACCTTTCCATAGGAAGTCAAACTTCCCATGTTTCCCCTTGTCCTCTCTTTTGGAATCCCATCTCAGAAATTTGTCTCCATGGTGGAAATCTTCTACTTTAGTTTTTCTATCAAATATCTTCTTGAGCTTTTAGTGCGATATTTGGGATCTCTGATACACTTCCTCTCTAGTCTACTATAGATTTATGGTCTGATTAATCCTCCTTTGGATATCATTGTGTTCCACTTGAGATTCTTGAAGTAGTTTCATAAAAGGAAATCCCAGTGATGAAGGGAATATTGCCTCCATGCCATAGACTAATTCATAAGGATTGGTGCCAATGGATTTTTTAGTTGTCAATTTGTCTGCCCATAGTGCATTTATCAATTTCTTATGCCAAGTCTTTTTATTTTCTTCCAACAATTTTTAAATGATATTTATGAGGCTTTTGTTGGAGGACTCAGCTAGTCCATTTCCTTGTGGATAATAGGTTGTGGAATGGCCTAAGGTAATGTGGTATTTATTACAAAAAATGATCTTTTTTCTTGATTTAAAAGTAGTAGGATTGTCTGTTATGATTTTTGTAGGGCAGCTAAATCTAGATAATATATTACTTTCTAGGAAACCTATGATCACTATATTTGTGGCCTGTCTGGAAGGTATGGACTCTATCCATTTGGTAAAGTAATCAGTGGTAGTAAGGATCCATTTATGTTGGCCAGAGGAGGGAGGGTGGATTTCTCAAATGAATTCAGGACGCCATTGCTGGAATGGTTTCTCGGTAGAGATGGGTTTTAGGGGTAAAGGTAATAGTTTTCTCTTGCCCTAAAAAATTTAGCATTTATGGCAAGAGGTAACAAATTTTTTCACATCAGCAAACAAGGTTTGCCAATAGAAACCAGCCGTTAAGATCTTATCTACAGTCGATTTCTAGTAGAGGTGTCCACTACAATCTCCTGCATGAAAATCTTGAAGTGTCTTGTCAGCTTCATTCTTTAGTAAACAATTCAATAAGATTTTTTCATGATATTTCCAAAAAAAGCACTATCTAAAATTCAAAACTTTAATGCTTTCATATTTAAAAATCTACCTTTTGTTCTGGACAACCCTGGAGGAGCTTGCATGTTTTGTAACACATTTATATCAGCATACCAAGAGGAATCTGAGAAGGCCTGACTGATTTGTGGAGTCACCATCTCCTATTTGTTGGCCAATTAATTTAAGTCCAGGGCTTGGCAGTTTGTTTCTGCCATGAGTTTGTCCATTCCCCATCCTTTTATCAATTTTGTAGGTTTTATTTCAATATCATACACTAAAATGTTAGCAATCCTTTTGCCTCTTTTTCCCTCAATTCCATCCTGAGTCAGGATGTCCTTGACAACAACGTTTGGTACATAGGCTACCACATGAGAATACAATATGTAAACTCTAAAGTCCTTAATTGTTTTAACAAGTGCAAATGCCTGTTTTTCCATGATTTTATATTTCAGTGATGCATCTCTAAGTGCTTTACTGAAAAAGGCTATGGGTTTCTCATATCCTTGGTCATCCTTTTGTAGCAAAATAGTCACTATAGTGTACTCTGAGGAAAAAGAAAAAAATATGAAATCTCTATCAAATTGGGGACTTGTAAGGATAGGTGTTCTGGTCAAAGTGATTTTAATTTCTTCAATTGCTTGTTTGGCTTCTGTTGTCCATTTTATACTTGAATCCTTTCTTAAATTATTATTGATTAACCTAATTAATTATGCTAAATTAGATATGAATGTTCTCAAAAAGTTTGTCTTTCCTAAGAAAGCTTGAAGTTCTTTGATGCTTTTAGGATGGGTTATCTACAAAATTGCTTCTATGCCGACAGGATCAATCCGAATGCCATCCTTTGAGATAATGTGAACTAAGAGTTTACATTCTTCCAAGCCAAATAAATACTTCTTAATATTTAAAGAGATACCATATTTCCTACATTTAAGAAATACTTGTCGGAGATAGTCCAAATGCTGCATATCTATCTTGGAAAAAATAGTTAGGTCATCTAAATATATGACAAGAAAATCATGAATCTCTTTATCAAATGCAATGTCCATTCCTCTCTGAAAAGTAGTTCCTGCATTTTTAAACCCAAAAGGCATTTTAATATACATAAATGTACCCCATGGTGTGGTAAAGGAAGTTTTTGCTTAATCATTAGGGTGAACTAGAATATGGTTATACCCTAAAAATCCATCCAAAAGTAAAATCCTAGAGGCTCCCACTACCCTTTACAAAATGTGGTCCATCTTAGGTAAAGTGTAATTATCCTTTAAGGAAACTTTGTTTCCATTTCTCAGGTCTACGCATAGTCTTATTTCACCAGTTTTCTTCCTAGTAGGTACTAAATTAGATACCCACTCTGAAAATATCATAGGTGCAATTATCCCTGCCTCATACATACGTTTAATATCTTTCTCAATTAGTGGTAGTAATATAGGGTTGATTCTACTGAGTTTCTATTTGAATGGTTTCTAGTCTTCCTTCAAAGGTATGGTATGCTGAATCACTGAGGTATCATATGATTTCAAATCCTCATACCTCCAGGCGAAGACATCCTGGAATTCTCTCATGAGTTCAACATATTTTAACTTTGGTTAGGGGTTAAGGACTTTGATAGTTTTACCATTTTTAGATTTTCTTCTGTTCCTAAGTTATTGTAGGTTTTAACCCCGTACAGAAATTACCTGCATACGAATTCTAAATCATAGGAAAAATAAAAATGCGAGATCATAACACATAAAACACATATACACAGAGATTTCCCACTGGATCTCAAAACCGAGACTGCCAGCTTGATTTTTCATTATTTTTTTATTCCTTTCAATGTTACAATACATATTTATACATGTTGAAGCATCCAATACCATGGACCGAAAAACATCGCGTCCAAAACCATGGACTGAAAACCATAGGTAGGTTCGCCCAACCTAATATAGGGTCCAAAAAAAAAATTCTCGGGGCGCTGCCCCGAACCCCGTAGAAGGGGGCTACCCGCCGCCCTCAACCCCCCCCTTGTGGGCCCCTCACTGCGCAATCGACGTGGCGAAGGCGGGGCTCCGCCCCCCGTCTAACCCCCCGGTTCACTACGTAGGTTACTAGTGGAAAGAATATAACACAACCAAACAATCTCCCACTTGTTGTTTTCTTTCCACAGGGGGCCACAGGAGACCTTAGTCATTTTTCCAGCCCTGAAACACCCATAGTTTCTCTACACCAAGAGAACTTCTCAGAGCTCACAGATTTTGTCAATGCATCTGTAGTATTCTTCAAAGTGTCCACCTTTACCAGCAACACCT
>APFE031528270.1:36114-53323 GCA_000404065.3 Pinus taeda
AACCCCCCGGTTCACTACGTAGGTTAGTCGTGGAAAGAATATAACACAACCCAACAGTTATACTCTTTAATGTCTGCTTTTAGTGGTTCCATCTTTGATTTCTTCGGAATGTCATTGGAGTAGAAGAGGTCCTCTAGAGGATTTAATCCCTTGGGCAGATGATTATCTTTTAGATCTCTGACCTCTGTTTCTTCTTCATTTATCTCATCAAAGTCCATCTGTTTTAAGTCTTATACTTCCTATTTGATGAAAATTGTGGGATGAAGCATTTGGATTGAACTATCTTCTACAATGTTGGTATCTACTTCATTTATCTGTTTAGTAGCATCAATATCTATGTGACTATGAGAAAATTCACTATCTAAAGTTAGAAAGTTATTGTTTTTCTCATCATTTTCGAAAACTTTCCAGTTCTTTACATTGTCAGGGATAGTTGGCCTATGCCTAATTTCAGTAGTGAACTGGTGGTTAGGCTTGAAAGGTAATTTACAAGTACTGGCAAACATGGCCGGATTGTGAGCATTTAAGTTGTGCTTCCTAGATACTATAACAAGCTGAGTTTCCAGAAAAGTATTAAGAATTTCTATAATAGTTCCCCTATAGTATCCTAATCTAGAACCTCTAATAAGGTACTTTCCTTTAATCTGATTAATAATTAATTCTGAATCACCTATAACAGAAACTCTAATTGCTCCTAACCTTTTTACAATTTTAAGTACTAGCAAAAGAGCGTCATACTCTTTCATATTGTTGGTGTAGTTAAAATTCAACCTATAGGCATGGCCTTCAGCATAGTCATTTTCTAAGTTATGCACCCACATTCCTACCCCTACCCCTAATTTATTTACTGAACCATCAAACTCTAAGTGCCAGAGAATTTCATGGACATAATCGGTGTCAGGAGTAGTGGGAATTTGTTTAGTTGGGGATTTCATTTTTTCATTCTCATCAAGTTTATCTTTGTCATCTGATTGGTCATTTGTATCTGAGATTTCCTGGATCAAACACTTGTTTTTCCTATTTCAATTTCTTATGGTTCTGCTGTTAAAACTTTCTCATTGTTGGCAGGATTGATTTCGGAATTATATAGAATAAATGAATCCATTCTTGGTGTACTAAGTAGATAGGGAAATTTTGTGGTTTATCCTAGCTACTTACTACATATTTCATTAATGTCTCTCGATAGAGCTTCTTAGGTTGGACAAAAATAGAGATAGTAGCATAAGACATGTCCAACTGTAGTGATCCTTGGAGTTTAGCACTCCAGGACTTGGATAATAACATTCCATATTTTGGAGGAATATCTGCTACTACTATATCCATCAAGATTGTTTTAGTATGGTATTGAACTAAAGAAATAGACAAGTCTTTTGTTAACCATAAACATCTCACTTCGCTCGAATCAAAAGAAAATAGATCTTATAAGGTCTAGTGATGTCAAGTTCTAATTTCTCCATTATAGATTTGCGCATTAAATTGTGAGATGCCCCAGAATCAAACATGGCATTGTGGAGGATTTTTTCATGAATATTTAAACTCACATAGAATGGAGGCACACTTCCTTCTAGGTGTTTCCCATTCACTTCAGGGCCGAAGATAATTTCTGGTTGGTCATCAAAAAAATTTACAGAGTCTTCGGTTCCAGTGATTTTAATTGATCTATTGATTTTTTCTCAATAGGCATCATGTTTAGCTAATTCGGACAATGGAACAACTACCTTTAGTTTGCCTACTTTGGCTTCCATATTGAAAGGTTTTTCAGTTTGGGCTTTAGTGTTTCGAACAATTGGATTCTCTCTATTTTCTTGGTTTTCAATGTTTTTGTCTTTTTCATGAGTAGGGTTAGCATTTACATTTTCTCCTAGATTAACTTCTGGAGGTTCTTCCAGAGTTGCCTTAGAGATAAGGGGAATGGAAGAGTCTCTGTTATTCTATTGATTGTCAGATATATCTTCTATTATTGGATAAGAGGGGTTATTGTTAGGTCTAGACAAACTTTGTACATGTGGAGGTATTGCTTTACCTTAGATTGGTTGTTTTGGACCTTTCTCTTTATTGTTATCAGGGACATCAATTCTTCTACTTCTCAAATCATATTGTTTGTGCACTTTGTAGATAGTTGTGTCACATCCCTCCCTGAAGTCAAACGATTCTCCTGACTGAGTTTGAAATTGTTTGAGAACATGACCCTCTTGATCTTCTTGAGTTAAAAACACTTCTCCTTCATTATTAAGTCCCATTAAATTTATCTAAGTATCCTCAGGGAGATCCTGGGAGCTGGAAGCTTCTATGTAATTCTCTTGGAAAGGGGGTCTAATGTTCTAGTCAGGGCCAGTTTTCGCAGCATTTTGATTTTGGTTTTTTAAGAAATTGGGATTCCCCCGTGTATTGACCTGCTAACCCTCCCAAGGTGATTTTCTTTCTATCATCTCCACTCTATCCCCTAATCTTCCCATTCCTTTGATTATAACATCCAGTTTCTATTCCACAGGTTAAGATTCTTCTTCTAGTGGTATCCTTCTTTCACTTCTAGCCTTGACACGTTTTCACATCAAATTAGCCTCAACACTGATAGCTATACTTTGCATTTTTTCTAAAGTTCTAGGGGCTCTTTCCCTTAGCTGAAAAGCCATATCTAAATCAAATCCATCTGGAAACTTGATCAACGCTAAATCAGTTGGAGGTCTAAGTTTTTGAGGAATGACACTGTAAATGCCATTAAACCTAGTGCAGTAATCTTGCACAGTTTCCTGAGTTCCTCTCTTAAGGTTTTCATATTCTGATAAGATTTGTAGTGGATCTTTCTTATTCTCCCAATGATATAAGAATTGTGTATAAAGGGCTCTTAGGTTATCTATGTTGTATTCTCTTAGAGCCCTAAACAAAGTTTTGACTTCGCCTATCAAACTTTGGACAAATATCCTCATTCTAATATCATCACCATCAATTTCATATACTTCAAAATAGTCAGTCATTTTTTTGGTATGTTGTTGAGCTGTGTAGGTACCAGTGCTATCAAATTGAGTGATTTTACTTTGACAGTCTTGGGGCATGGAACCCAAGTTGGCGGGTAAATTGAGGGGGGTATACATATTTGCCATAGCTGGAGGTAGTGATGAAACAACAGATGGGGTAGGGGTAACAATAGGAACGTAAGTTGTGGATGGAGGGGTAGAAGTAGGGGTTTGTAGTTGAGTAGTTTTGGGTTGAGATATATCAGGGAAGAATGCAGAACTTCTAGGAGTAGTAGTAATTGTAGAAGGATCAGGTGTTCTTTCAGATGTGAGTTCAGATTGTGAATTTTGTAAATGTCTGTTAATTGAAACACTGACATCTTCAAATTGTAATTCTTCAATAAATACAGGGTCTGGAACCAAGTGGATCAATTCAAACTCAGAAAATGTTACAAACAAAGAGGTTTCGAACTACTCATCAAAGGGCTCGTCCTCAAGATAAACCCACTTTACAGGGCAAGATGTTGATCTGTAAATAGGCCAAGAACTAGCAGTACTTTCTTGACTTTCCTGTCTCCTAAGAATTCTGGGAATCAAATTAGGGTTCTCAAACACAGGTGGTGGATTTGGGTCAGTATTTTACCTAGTATAACGAGTCATTTCTAAAGCCACATTCCTTGGTTATGATTTTCTGAATTAATATCAACAACTTCTGTGTTTTCTTTAGGATTTTTGAGATTGAATTTAAAATAGTCCTAAAGATTTGTTTAATTGAGGAACTAGTTTATGTTCAGTTTATAAACTAGATCAGAGATAGACTGAAGCAGCATTCATCTACTCATGATCTTGCAAAGCAATAGCATTTCGAAGGCTACCTAGGTAACTTTAGGCTCCATCTGTAGTTTATAAAATAAACAGTGATAATAACAAATTTTCGTTCCCCAGCGGAGTCACCACTACGTTATTGCTTAGATTTTCCCAGAAGTTGTAAGAAGGGGAAAGGGGTCCGAGGTAACCACAAACCAAGCTTTTAGATATAGAATCTAGCCAATCTTTATCCAAATAGGGCTCTCTCTTTAAGTTTTAACTTTGTTTTATAAGGTTTTAGACTAGTTATTAGAGCTTGGGGTTTTTTTTGAATTTGTTGGTGAATTTCAAGAGCAGAGGGGTAGATTTGAATAGTTTAGTCCATTGGGCTAATGGAGTCAGGTAAAATGGCTCAACTAGATTTGGTTTCTCAATAAAGGATGGCTTCACAAGGCAATATAGCTAAACAGGGAACAAATAGAGACTTAAAAGCTGGGATGGGCTTAACGGAATTGAAGGGCAATTAAGCATCCTTCAACATGCATTAAGAGAATAGAACATGACTAACCATCGATAAAGAGAAATTAATAATTCTTTACTAAATGATTAAAGTGAATAAACTAGGAAATAAGAGCAATAAAGAATTCACTGTTTCTGCTACTTTAGAAAAAACATTGAGAAAAAAAATGACTGAAGACAGATTGCAATTAAGCACTTTCTAAATCATTCTTTTTCATTTTAATATTCAGATATGGAACATAATGAATATAATAAACCAGCAAACATTAACACATAAGATATAAGATACTTATTTGTTTGATGTCCAACACATGAATCCTGTGAAAAGTCATTTACATCAACCATTCTTCTAGCCAGCCACGAAAAATTTGTCCAAGAGCACTTTTATTCCAAAATAATCAGTTTTATAGCAATGTCAAAGAATCCATCCTCAATACTTCGAATCAGGGTGTATTTATACAAAACAATTTACAATGAAATATCTCATAACAATGTGAGATATAAATTGAGATGACTAATCCAATTTTTCAAGAAAATAGGGCCTGAAGACTTTGTAGATGATGGATAAGGCAATTGAATGGTTTGTTGTCCCTATTCTTGAGAGTGTGCTGGAGTTAAGCCCTATGATTTGGCCTCTTGCTATCCTTGGCGTAATTATGTGTTGGCTGCTCTGTTGTTATCTTCACGCTAATACAATTTACCTACATCTGATACTCTTTGCCTATTGATCTTTGTTCATCCTTTTTTACCCTCATTTACTGTCGTAAAAATCAAAATTAACCTTTTACCAAGGATAAATTACAAAATTTCAAGCATTTCTTCCCACCATTTTGGCTGTGGTATTCTAGGTTTTTGAAGCTTTCTGAGGGTTTCATCTATTTCTATATACGTAAAGAATGTAGGCTGAATTAGGAACAAGTGCTTCATTTCATGCTTGACATAGAATAAGTTCTCTAGGCTGTCATAGAGAACTCTACCTGTAGGGAATGCTTTTATTCCTGATGCACTTTTTGATGAACTTGCTTAATTACCTACATATTGATTCAATTTATCCACATATCTTTATGCCTCATTAATCTGTCATTAATCACTAAAGGATTGGGTGGCCCTTTATTCTGCAAAATGGCAAATTTCTCCCTAAAAGCTTTAATCTCTGCTTGCATGTCATGACATCTTCTTTCTAAATTTTGCATCAAAGTTATTTTGGTTAATACCCTTTTGATTTCCAAAATGGTCTTTGTTTTGTCTGTAATGCCAAGTTTTTCAAGCTGGTCCTTATTCTTAGTATTCAAAACATTTATAAGCATTTTGGCTTCCTCAGACATTCTTCCTAGTTTTGCTCTTTTCCTTTGGATTTCTTCTTAGACTACCTTTACTAAATCGATATGTTCAAAAATTACTTGGATGGATGGCCAAACATCATTTATGGATTGAGTCATGTTGGCACAAAGAATTTTCTTGATTTCTGTCACGGGCTTGTTAAAAGTAAGATCATTTTCTAATTATTTCACTTTATTTTCTAATCCTTTAATCTCTCTTGTCTTTTCTACAACATTTATCTTTGAGAGATCATAACTTCATTCCAATTTGGCATATTGTTCTTTTACCTTTTTTAGCTCTGAAACTTGTAGTCTCATGTCCTCTGTTGGCTTTATTAATTCCTCTCTGCTCAAATTGGCACTGTTTCCCTGCGCTAGTCCTATTGTTCCTACTGTTGTTGTACCCGTGACCACCTCTGTTGTGGTTACTAGAAAGTTTGGTGATAATGTTGTTGCAAGTGTAGAAGGGACTACTGTTGAGACTACTGATATCACATCGAGAGGCTGAGAGGTTGACTCTCCCTGCTTTTCCTTTAATGATTTTTCTAATGCCTATTCTGTCTCATTTAATCATTCATTAAGTTTTAAAAGTAAATCCATCAGCTCTTATTCAGATTTTTGTTTCATCATCTCATCAGTTTCTGGATGCCTTGAAGGAGGTAGCTTTAGCTGTTTCCTCAAGGCAACAATATTTTCATCCTTTTTTTTTTATTAATGCTTCTACACCCTTTACATCTTTGGGATCATGTCCCAAACCAATAATTATTTCTTCTAAATACTTTATTCTGTTATCTTTAGCCTGGGAGGAGGCTTTCTCGAAGTGTAGTTGGGCAGTTGTGTTATCCAAAAAACTTTATAACCTATGGGCCATCAATTCCTTACTAGTCAAGGTTGAATACATCATTTCTCCAGTTTGTTTATGCAATTCAATCTAATCCATAGGATGAATATCTTTTGCCATGACCTCCAAATTTGTTCTGAGATAATCTGCTACTGATTGAGGTTGTTGCACTTTAGGCTTGAAGTAGCTCATTATCATTTTGCCTTCCTTAATGTCATAGGCTGACATTAATCTTTGTTGATTTGTGGGGTCTATTTTCAAATATTGATTGTAAATTTGAAGTCTCAATGTATCATTCTTGGATTTTATTTCTATAAATGTTTTCTTGATACCTAAGGCATCTTTCCCTGTTGGCCTAAAAGATGATACCTCTGCACTATGTTGCATTTCTAGCTCCTATCTCTGTGAGCTAGTAGATGTTCCTCCCACTAGAAAAGTATGCTGGCTATCTACTCTTTCTTTCCTCTAACTATCTGTAGTCTCTTCAACAAATTCCTCCTCTGAAAGGGGATTTAACCTTTGCCTTTTTGTGACAGGCTGCTCTGAGGGTCCACTGGCAAGGGTAGCTACTTCCCCGTTTCATGTTTTATTCCTTTCCTCATTCAGAGGATTCTCCAAGTTGTGATGTTCTCCCTCATTACTTTGAGTTGGAGTAGTTGGCATTTGGACCTGGTCTTTGGAAGTTTCAAGCTGCTTAGACATTGTAGACTACTCTATGACTTGAATACTGGTTTCTAATTCTTTGCCTTTGGATGACTCTATAGCTGGTGTGCTGGTTTCCTATGAAGGTTGCTGAGAGGTTTCAACAGTAGATGCATCAATCACTGATCTTTGTACCTGCCCAAAATAATCCATGTCAAGTGTTTCTTCAAGATTTCTCATAACATTCTCAATATTGACCTATTCACTATCATTTTCTACTAGGGTCCCCTCCCTCCATTCATCCATATTTGAAAATTATTCAATCTCTGGAATCCTATGGTGAATGTATGGTGACAATGTATTCTTCATTCTTTTATCACATATAAAGCTGTTAGGGTCATATTGTATCCACCCAAAACTCTTTTGTAACTTAGGACGATCTTCTAAAATTTTTTCTGCTTCTTTCCATGCTTCCCTAGTGTTGCAGACAAAAGGGCCTAGCTGATTCTTGATTCTAAGCTCATCTTTCTTCTTGGCATTATAAAAATGGACTAGGTATGCATTTATCATTTGCCTGAAATATTCCAATGCAAAGAGTCTCATTGGAACATACTATGGTAGCCTAAAAGGGTAGAGCTCACACCCATAGATCCTGATTTCTGTATGGTTCTTATATAGGTACCAATCACCTATCATGTACTACTTGGAAAGCTGAAGGATCTTCTTAATGTCACCACTAATCCTGGGAGGGGAAACCCCTGTCAATAACGTGGTTGCGAGATGAACAAATTGATCAATGAACTCAATGTATGAGTAAGGGGATTCAATGGAATTACAGAATATGGGACTCCAAAAGATGACAGACCTTGGATTGCCTCTAGTGTCAAGTTTCATGACAGCGAAAGAAAAGTTTTCTTACTGATAATACAACATGAGATGATATATTAAGGTAGTATACTTAAAGACTCCCTCATTGTCTAGTCTTAGGAATTGGTAATGAATCTTACTAGCAATATAGGAAGCATAGTCATACTTAACAGTAGGTGCTTGTCCAGGAGTAAAAATTGACAACAATACTAGGTTACCTCATCGACAAACTCACTAGTGTTAAATCCCATAATTAGAGATATCATATTAACAATGAGTCTTCCAATTTCTGTGAAGAAGGTTTGCAGATAAGGAGGTGGGACCTTGGGCTGATGTTTCTGTAATATGAAGGTTTGAAAGATGCAATTCAGTTCTGATTAGGAAAATTGAGATGATTTCTCAAGTAAATACCCCATGGAAATGGGAGTGAGAGCTTGAGTGGAGTGGAATTGCAACATTTCATTCATGGATTGAACAATTATGGGGAAAAGGACTATTTGACTTGGGGACATAACTGCTCTGCGATTAGGGTCATAATTGGCATAGCATTGATGAATTATATCTTCAAAAACATGGACTGAGAGGAGGAAATACATGGGAAGGTTAGAATCCCAAAGTCCTAAGATGTCAGAGCCATTCAAATAATTGTCTCTAGCTTGGAAAAAGACCTTAAGATGGTTTTTATCACCAGATAAGTCTTTTATCTGGAAATCTTTATCGGCCAAAGGTAGATAGTCTAAATCTTTGTGAGGAGCATTCATGGGTGTGACATTAAGATCTATAGGGGTTTCCATTTCTCATTCTTGTGGATTTAGAAAAATAATTTGTGTTTTTCAGGAAAAATGGGAAAAACAATGGGTCTAGGAACTTATATAGTGAAACAAAGTCTGAACTTGTACTGAATTTGGCCTTTTTCTATGGAATTTATAATGTAAAACCAAAACTTGCAGGGTTTCAGCAGTAATTGGATAAATACCTAATTGGGGAAGTAAACAATGCAATAACAGGATGGATAACAGGTTCTAGGTTGTGCCACTGCAAGTTTCTTAACCACGTGGCGGTTGGAAAGCTTGTACAGTTGACCTCGACATTCTTTACATGGGAACATAATTTGCTGTATGAAACAATGAAAACGACATTTCGTTGGTTTTATTCACAAAGTCAAGGTTGGTGGGGGTTTTTTGTTATTCGAGTGGATGACGTGCACAGGAAACGACATTTTTTTGTATGCGGAGGGCAGTAAGCAGTATGGTATGGGCACCGCTTTTGGGGATGGGTGGTTTTTAGCTGGGAGCCAATGATTCCATTGATTGCATGACGTGTGGCAAAGATACGGGGTGAAAACTGCTTGGTCGTCGCACGTTAATGTGCGGTCACCAAGGGTCGTGCGATGTGAATAATGATTATTCGATGAGGGGAGCACGATCAGACGAAAAACAGGGGTCGTGATGAGATTGGTTTTAATGTGAGGGGGCCCCACACAATTAAAAAATAATTGATCAGATAGAGGGTTATGTCATTGGTTGGGGGGTTCTTAATTAACTATGAGGGTTAATTAACCCTGATTAATTAACTGGTTACGTGTTAACTGGTTAATCCTAGTTAAAACATACTTATGGTTATAATTAACCAATGGGGTGGGATATTAATATTTCATGGTTTTTATATATATTTACATATTACAGGAAAGGGTGAAATTGTCGGGATTTATATAATACATAGGTTAATCGTTAATATGATATGAAATGTAAAAGCGTTAACTAAAAACATCAGAATAGGTATTTAAACTTAGGCTTAAAGTGGAAAAAAGATGTTTTTATATAATATTGTGAATTTTTCCTAAGTAAAATGGGAATTTACTTAGAAAATGACTTTATCAAATTAAATGAATGGTTTATGTATGATTCTAAGTACTTAGGCTTTTTTTTAAATTATTGGGCCAAGGGTTCGGTCCCTCCAGAAGTCAGAGAAATGCTTTGATCCCCTCCAATTTAGCTAATGCCTTAGTCCTTAGGGGGAATTAGTGAATTATTAGGGAAAACGAGAAGGGGAGTTAATCATATTGACTTTGTTTTTCTTGTGATGTATTCAATGTAGTGTATGCTTTGGCCTCGTGATGAAAAATGAAAGATTAACACATCTAGAGACATTATTCATCACACATAATTCTGCAACATCAACTACCTACCCTACCTACTTTAACCTAGAATTTTTTTTTTCATTTATTAGGGTGCACTTAAACTGGAAAACCCTCTTTAACTTCCTCTTCTTTTACATAATGATTTCTATCCAAATCTACACTTATTACATCCAAGGGCTTAGATTAAACTTTTGAGCTCCTTTTTATTTACTTTACCTATCTACTTATCTGCCAAGATTATACTATTTGGTCAGATATTTATTCTCTATTTCTACAACATGAAATTGAAAAATGAATGAGCCAAGTTTAAACAGTTTGACTATTCGTGAATTGTGGCATGAGTGACAAGATACACACAATTGTTTATTACACAAAATGAAAAAGTAGTGGCATTTAGACTTGCACACTTTCCTGGTCTTTTTTGTTTTGGGTTCATTTTCTTTCATTTTTTGACCATCTTTATTCTTTTTTTACCCTTTGATTTTTCTTTTAGGGTATACCCTCTTTACATTTTCTAAATTTTTAAATTTTTTGAAAATATGGAAAACCTTTGCAACAAGAAAGGGTATGAACATATTACATAGCTCATCAAGTCAATCATGACATATGACACGTATTGGTATAGGCGCCTAACATAGGGCAACTCATCAAAATTGTGGAGGAGACAAAACTACAAAGATATACCTCCTATGCCCGAATCTACGTTCATATGCATCTAAGCAAGGCTCTTTCGGATGCGGTAATCCTATACCATGATGATTTTGAATGGATTCAATCAATATATTATGAACATATCCCATTTCAATGTAGGAAATGCCATGCCCTTGACCATCTGTTTTGTGAATTTCCTTTAAATCTGAAGCCCTCGTCCCCCCACCTCTTCAGATAAATATGACTCGGATGGATTCACTAAAGTCACCAACTGCAGGAAGAATCACAAAATACCTACTTCAAACCTTAATAAACTTGCTACCAACTCTTCAATGCCTTCCACAAGTAATAGTTTTGAAACCCTCACCCAGCCAGAGCCAAATAACTCTGAATTTCCTGCTCACTCAGAGGAGATGCCCAATATGACAACACAATCCATTTCCACTAGCTCAAAGAAGACCCAGAAGTCTAAGCAAACCATAAATCTCACCTCATCCTCTCTTAGTATGGTCCCAAAATGGAACACTCAAGGCACAGATGTCGACAACATGCATCCAACAACCATAGCTGCAATGGAAACAACAGAGGAAAAGAGGAAAACCCAACACATGGAAGAGGAGCCTGAAAGCGTAGATATTGTAGTTTTGGATATTCTTGGCTTAGAACAAGCTTGCAAGACAAAAAATTATGATAAGATTCTAGAAAGACAGCTGGAAAACTTGGAAGTGATCCTTTCCAAAGCACAACAGCAAAGAAACCTTGGCATATAGCCTGGAAGTCAATGGGATGGTAAAAACATTACCAAAGACAATAAAAAGAGAGGAAGGAAAATGGATCTCCAACGAACCATCCACATTGGGGAAATTCAGGTGGAATCAGGAAGATATTCGAAGCTTAGAAAGTATTACAACACCCTACCTAACAGTACATCATGAAGCTAACTTCATGGAATATTAGAGGACTCAACAGCCCCGGAAATACAGATTGATAAAAAGCATGATTCGGTAGGAGAAACCCCAAGTCTTCTTCATGCAAGAAACCAAATGCAACTCTACAACACTAGACCAAACCCTTCGAGAAGCATGGTTAGGCAGTAAAGCAGTCGCAGGAGATGCCTCAGGAGTTTTAGGAGGCCTTGCAATAATCTGGGATGAACAAGCCGTCACGCTTACTAACATTCATACGAGTAAGCACTTCATTCAATCTACCTTCCACATAACAGGGACAAATGTTCATGGTCACTTAACTAATGTCTACTTCCCCCAGGAGGCAATGCACAAGATAGACATATTTAATACTCTATCTTTGATTAACACTAACAAAACTCGCCCATTCTAGATCACAGGAGGAGACTTCAATATGATAAAAAAAATTGGAAGAAAAGATAGGAGGCAAGAATAAACTAGATAATGAAAGCATTCATCCAAAAAACTTCATCCAAAAAAATTGGCTCACCGATATGCCATTTAATAATGGAATCTATACTTGGAATAATAATAGAGCAGGCTCACAATAGATAGCCTCTCAATTGGATAGATTCTTGCTTCTGACAATGTGATCCATCTGGGAGGAGACCTCTCAGCTTCAATTCTGCCTCTCTCAGGTTCAAATCACTGGCCAATTTCGCTTTGGTGGAAAAGACCTGGCAACAGTACACATCGGCCTTTCCACTTTAAGCTTTTTGGTTGATGCATCCAGAATCCAACAACCTGGTTAATACGGTTTGGAATAGCTTCAAACCTCTGTAAGGCTCTAAAATGTATCAATTCTAGAAAAAACTCAAAAATCTCAAAAACAACATCAAACAATGGAACCACCTTACCTTTGGCAATATCTTCCAAGCACAAAATCCTCTAGATGAAGAAATGAAAAGATTACAGTAGAGGATCATCATGGAAGGAAGATTAAAGGAACTCTCAGAGCAGGAAAAACACCTACAATCACAAATATCAAAAAGAGCCAAGCAAGAAGAAATACATTGGAGGCAAAAATCAAGAGTTAGATGGCTTAAGGAGGCTGAAAGAAGCACAATTTTTTTTCATCGCACTACTGTTCAGAGGAGAATGAAAAACAACATTACTCACATCCAAAATAGGCACGGGGAATGAGTAGAAAAACATGAGGATATAGAACAAGAACTTCTCACCTACTTCAAGCAGGTTCACCAAGAACCTCAGATAGATAGGAAGTTCATAACAGAGAAACACAATCAGCTCCTCCTTAGGCCAATTTATTTACAAGAGGTGGAACATGCAATGCACCAATTAAAGGAAGGAAAATCACCTGGCCCCAATGGCTTCACATCCAACTTCTTCCACAACTACTGGGATCTGATTAAATTGGAGGTTTGGCAAGTAGTTGAGGAATCCAGGACTAACCGATGGATGCTTCCACCCATGAATGCAACCTTCATCGCGCTCATCCCCAAGGAAGCGTAATCTCAAACTCCTGACAAATTCAGGGCTATCGCTCTCTCTAATGTCATTTACAAAATTGTTTCCAAATTCATTGCCTCGAGACTCAAACCGCTGCTACCACTACTCATATCACCAGAGTAGTGAAGTTTTGTGGAAGGTTGGCAAATCATGGATGGCATCATACTCACTCATGAGATTATTCTTTCCTTGAAGCAGTCCAAAAAATTAGATATGCTTCTTAAAATAGATCTCTCTAAAGCCTTAGATATTTTAAGCTAGAATTATATTCAAAAGAGGCTTATTGCCTTTGATTTCTCACCTCCCTAGGTTAGATGGGTCATGAGTCTCATAACCTCCACCTTCTTTTCCATTTTGGTCAATGGCATCCCCTCCACCACTTTTCATCCCTCCAGAAGAATCCAACAAGGAGATCCCCTATCCCCTTTTATGTTCATCATGATGGTGGAAGGACTTGGTAGAAGTATCAAAGAAGCTCTTCATTCCCAACAATTAAGAGGCCTTTCATTTCCTAAATCCCCTGCTTTTACCCACTAGCAATTCATGGATGATAACATGCTATTTGGCCATTCTTCGGTCCAGGAAGCTCTCAAATTAAAATCCCTACTGACTAATTTCTCAAATGCCTCTGGAGCAAGCATAAATAAGGTTAAATCCCAAATTTTATTTTTTCATACCCCTGTTGTTACCCAAGCTTCTATTTATCGTACCCTTGGCTTCCCGATAACTGCTCTCCCATCCAAATATCTAGGAGCTCCCCTGATTGATACAACCCTGAAACACTCATATTGGCACCTACTCTTGGAAAAATTGGAAGCTCAACTCTTCTCTTGGACTCATAGATCCCTCAATATGGCTAGCCATTTAGTCTTAATCAAAGTTTTTTTACAATCTATGCCTATGTGTCTTTTTTTTGTCCTAGCAGCGCCAAAATGGGTCCTCAAGGAAATCAAACATCTCTAAAGATCCTTTCTGTGGGGAAACTCAGACCAAAATCACAAATGGGCTCTGGTAAAATGGGACACAATTTGTCTTCCAAAAATCTCAGGGGGTATAGGGCTTCATGATCACTATCACAGTAATGTTTTCATGGGAGTGCGCATCTAGTGGAAATGGCTCACAACATCGTGCGCTCCCTGGGCTACCCTCTGGATAGCAAAATATGCAAACAACCGACCTGTATATAATCTAATTCAACTCACAGAAGTTGGCCCAGGATCCTTAATCTAGAATGCAGCCATCCAACACAAGAACTTAATCCAGCAGCATATCTTCTAGGAAGTTAGGGATGGTAATACTGCAAGGTTCTGGGAAGACTCTTAGCAACAGAGACTTAGGCTAAAGGAACTAATCAATCCTCACCAAATACCAGATTGGGAAGCTCAAATGCTGGACAAGGTCAATCAACACTGGAGGCCCACTATAACGCAGGGATACAGGTAATGGATAAGCACGGACCACATCATCAGGCTAGGCATAGAGTTTGTTCAGCAGATTCTAGGGACAAAACTTTCTAATAAGAAAATTCGCTATTCAGATAAGAAGGATGTACTCAGATGGGGTTACGAGGCAAGAGGAAATCTTACCACACATGAGGCTTACAACAAAATCATAAGGGATCACACAATCAAAGATCCTCTTTGGAACAAAGTTTAAGCCCCTAATATTTAGCCAAAAGTGTCCACTTTCCTTTGGTTGCTATGTTAAAAAAAAATCCTCCCCTGGGACAATATTCAGAAGAGAAGCTTCCACGGACCGTCCATATGTCCCAACTGCAAGAAAGAGGAAGAAACCACATTCCACCTCATGAATTCATGCCCATTAGCACACAGTCTCTAGGAAAAAGTAAGTTTCCGATGCCAAAAGGATGGAAGAATCAAAGAGGACATAACCACCACTGTACGCAATTGGGCACTGAATCCATATAAGAGAAAATTGTTAAACTCTTTATGGAAACTTATCCTAGGCCTTCTCATGTGGACAATATGGAAGAAAAGAAACCAATGCATCTTCGAGGACCAATCCTCTCCTTTGGAAATCCTCTGGAACACTATTTTCCAAAACCTTAGGGAAACCTTACTACTTCAAACTTGGCATGAAGAAGTCTTTCCTTCCCTTCTATAGGAACAGAATATATGGGCCAACTTGAATCTATAGTGGAACCAAGATTTGATAATCCATGGTAAGCCTTTAGCAAAGAGCATGATACCAGACAAATGGCTCCCTCCACCCCAACACATGATACAGCTAAAATTTGATGGAGCCTCGAAAGGAAATCTAGGAAAAGCGGGATTTGGAGGAATATTTAGAGACAATAAAGGCGTACCCCTTCTAACCTTCATAGGCTCAAATAGAAGGGGTACAAATAACTTGGCAAAATTAGAAGGGTTATGGCAGGGGCTCCTCCTAGCTCAAATTCATGGTTTCTTCCTACTCATGATTGGAGGTGATTCACAAATCCTAATAAACATGGTGAATAAGATTCTGCAAGGGACACCATCAAACAAACTGGTCAACATCTGGATAATGGCAGAAAGACTTGAACTCATTGAAATGTCACTCTCTACCGACAAAGCATTCAATCTCAAGCACCTTCGTCGGGATGGCAACAAAGTGGTTGAGCTTTTAGCTAATATAGGAGTGGAAAGTGGAATGGCTCTATATCTTGGCTCGCTAACCACTATAGCCACTACGCTCCAGTTAAAGGAATACAATGAATTAGTGAACATTGAAATGGCACAGGGAGAAGCGCACCCAGATGCGGGTGACAATTCAGACATTAACAATGATTAGACTGATGGGTGGCGAGAGGACGAGCGACATTGCCGTTTGCGTTCCCTCCCATGCCAGCTTGAGCCAAATCCATGGCAGCCTGCAAGTTGCATTTAATGGGTACTCTAGCCGATAATTACCCATTATGCACATAGATATGGACTCCTCTCGCCATAATGTTATTACTCCCCCTGGGCTCCATTGCAATTTCCCGCCTCAAGCTGCTAAACCTTGTTCATGCACTGTTACCGTGAGCTGTTGCTGGTTAGTTAGTTGTGTAGACCTTGGCAATGGGCATCACTACTCCCAAACCAAGCTCTGCAATTTGACATCTGCCCATCCTTCCCTTGCTCATCCTTTTCTCAACTCTTCAGCCAATGCCCCCACTGATAGCTTCACTTGCAATTCTGCCATGGCACACATTCGTCACCGAATGCGAAGCCGAAGAGGAGGAACTCATGGTGGTAGTGTCCACCCTGTTGCGATGCCAAGCCCTAACCCTACTTCTCCCTCCCCATGCCCTGAAATTCCCAACCCACATGGCTCCATCTCTGGCAGGTATCCTGATACCTGCAGTGGTCGTGGATGCACTCAGCTTCAAGGTGTTTGTCGAAGAGACACTACGATCCACACTGCCAATGTCACACGGAATGAGTCGATCTTGCGGACAAGATAGACCTTCCTAGAATCTAATAAAGACCTAATGACAAACAAACCAACCAGACACTATCTTTCTCTAAATGTGCTTTATAAATAATGGTAAACAAATGTGTTTAAGGCCTACCTCATGTCCAACGCAAGTTTGGGGATGCCTTTGCTCCTTTGATCCAAGTAAGTTCCTTTGTCGCAAACCTGCAAACACAAACAAGGCAAACGATTAAATAGCACCTGAATAACCAGTATTATAAAACATATTTAACATGAAAGTCAAGGAGTCCATGAAACAAATAACACGAGATACTTGTTTAGAAAAATGAGCTTGATTGCATTAATTCAAAAGGAGAAGAACCTTACAACCTTTGCCTTGACGCTGTACAAGCTCGTCCCAGGGTCCAACAAGAAGTATCCTCTACTTTGATAAGCTTCACTCACTCCCCAATGAAGCCGAAAAGGTATGTGATCTCTCCTCTTAAGATCAAATAGGAAGTCTTGATTTCACTAGCATTTGCCCTCAAAAGTTCAGCTTCTAACCTCTCTAGCCACTGACCCAATGCCTCAATTTATAGTGCAATGGAGATCAGTTACTAGGTCCTCCTTCAAAG
>APFE031528270.1:54007-64932 GCA_000404065.3 Pinus taeda
TTGGAGCGAACAATCCACGTCGGAAATCCTTCTAGAAAACTCTAGAATTAACCCAAAGTGAGTTTTTTAAGATAAAAATTGCGCCTTTTGACTTTCACAGGGGTACGCACCTTTCCCTTTACATACAGAGCGTATAAGTATGCAGATATCCTGAACAAAAGGTGCGGGCCCGCAGGCAAAAGTGAGAGAAAGTGCGGAACCAGAGTTACATTACTTTTTGATGTCTTTCTCTAATTTCTAAAGCTTGTTTTGAAGAGCTGAGGTCTGATACTTGCTTAGGAAGCTAGCATAGGTGGTGATAGACCCATACCGACTGCAAATAATCAAGGTGACGATATTTTTATGTAATAGATTGTCCCCTAAAGTGCGAAGTCTGTAATAGATGAGGATTTTATTTATCATATAGGAAGAGTGAAGTGCTTTATCATTTCGAGGATCATCTTGCGGAGAGCCCGGTTGGAACCTGTAAAAACATTCAATGCAAAATATATATATGAGATCATATCATCACTGAGATAGGCATTCCCATACTCAGATAAAAACTGACTAAGAGACCGAAAACTAACTAGAAGACTAACTACTTCTTTGATATTAAGAATGATCTCGTAACACATCATAAGTACAGATGCATGTGGACACAGTATGGATGCAGCCATTTGTTTATCAATAGTCCATAATATAATGAATACAAAATTCCTCGCAGCCTGTATGGTGGAAACTAGATCCAGGGTCTTCATTTCTACATCCCAAAATAGTACGATTCTATCCATGCGATTGAATGTGTCGAAGTCGAACATGGTAGAAACCGCTTGATTACCAGTCAATGATGTAGACTGTTAACAAGCGTGAGAGAAACCACCAATAATGAGAATGGCTCTCAAAGTACTCAGCACAATCCATGAAATGTGATAAGATGTGTTGATGTTGAACATGTCACGGAATCCTTTGATCGAAAGTCAATGATGTAAACTATCGTCAAAGGCGAGAAACCTGCCATTGAGGCATGCAGATTTCAAGGTACTGACGATTCGTAGATCATCTTTCTAGATAATGAGTCGGAGTCGATAGAAAGTGATCTGTCGTAAGCAAGCTCACGACACGAAATCATAGATCAAGTTGAAGAAATTTAGTTGCAAGGACTGACTCAGGGATGGTCAAGATGGATGACAGACATTTTGCAGATGAATGGCTTATTTGCACTAAGCTCTTGAACACATAAGGACACGACAAATGGTTTGGTGATGATTGACCCAAAGTTAATACCCAGAAACTGGCTGAAGACTTTCAATATGGTTCGATCAACTGTTAGGTAAAGTATTTCCCAACCCAGGTGAATGAAAGTGTCGTGTTCAAGAGTGGTTATAAAGTATGACAAATAGACTCATTTTTCTCTCTTTTCCCCCACCATTTCTGGCAAGTACCTCTTTATTTTTTACAAGCTTGAGGAGGATAACATATGCTTGATTATAAGCTCACCGTTCGGGTGAGTCCAACTTAGTTTAAATTCAAACCCTAAGAGGAGTGGTTCGTTCTTGTTTGTAATGGAACAGGTCCTTTACTGTCGAATTTTAACGAGTCCAGTATAGGAGAAACTCGACGTTTTTCATTTTTAAAGAGTCTGAAAAAACTAAAGAAGACTCCAGGGTTTGACTTTTTCGTAAATTTGTGTCTCCCAAGCCCGAAAAAGTATAAAATAATACTTGAGAGAACTGCTTGATCTTTTATGACCAAGGAGTACTTTTCGTTATTAGTGTCTTTGATCCGAAAAAGTAAAAAAGAAACCAAGGACACGTCGTTTTATAACCAATATCGAATTTGAAACGAAAAAAATCCGGCAATCTTTTTATGTTTTTTTCGGTCGAAAAGTAGCTGTAAATCAACCGTCTTTTAATTCCGTTTTAACGAGCTTAAAAGAAAAACTCGGCAATCTTTTCATGTTTTAGGAGTCAGAAAAGGGCTTAAAGGTGACTCTAGCTGAAAATGATAGATTTCTCCTGAATAATCCTGTTATCTTGCATAAAAACACAAACATTACTCATACCTGCTTGAAAGAGATAAAAATGTCACAATAATACCTTTTTAAAGTGAAACATAAACAAATTTGCAATTTATTTACTCAAAAAACTTATAAAAAGGGGTTTTTACAATTCATTTTCACCAGTTCTGATTTGGGTGAGAAAATAGTGCTTTTGCTCTGAAAAATTCCCGTGAAGACTACGAAAAATCCAACCGTCGGAATCGAACGTCGTCTTCTAAAGGTAATCCACATCATCCTCCTCTTCATTTTTAACTGTTTAATTTTTTAATTTAGTCCCTCATTTCATTTTTTAGGACGGTTTTTAGGAAAAAAACCTGCGCTCGGGGTACGCAGGCTCACCACTGCGAACTTGCGGACCCTGACTTTTTCTCCATTGGGAAAAAGCTCGGGATCTGCACCTTCCATGTGGACAAAGTGCTGTCCCACGCACTGTGTCCAACAGGAAGGGTGCAGGCCCCACCGCGAGGGTTTTTAACCCAAAAATATTCAAAAATGGACCAAAGAAAAATAATTCTACCTTTCTAAATGATCTTTTCACTTGATGTAGGTGGTACATCATGCTAGATTGGTGCGAACGAGAGCACGAGGATGTGGATTCTACCACATGGAATCATCAGCCTTCGCTTGATGCTTTGAGGGCGTGTGGCTTATACAAATACTGGGCCATTCCTAGCATGAGGGCTCAGGTGGATTTCTTGCAGTGGACGGTTGACAGATGGAGCGTCCAAGACCAGTGTTTCTTTATTGGCGGCAACCAGCTCGAGATTGAGCCAGCGGATATATACTTCTTGACTGGTTTGCCTAAGAGAGGCATTGACTTGACTCTGTTCGGGACTAGGGCAGGTGGCCAGTATGTCGATAGCCTCCGGTTAGAGTACTGCAACCGCCAGACTAGAGACAAAGGGATAGACATAAAGACCATATCCCGTCCTGAGCTTATGGTGATTGCATTCACTGTTGCAGAGCTACCGCATTACATGTTGCCACCGGATCCCAGATGCATATGGCAGTTGATTTCCTTGAGGGAACCATCTTCAACTGGTGCGATGATGTGTTGGCCAATGTGAAGGGCCAATTGAACAGGGCCAAGAGCAGATGACTGAAGACTTTTGGTTATGGAGCTTTAGTCGTGAGCTTTGGCCTGGAGAGGATTCCTATGCTTATCCTACAGCACCTTACAGTTGGAGCTGGGCTTCCCCGAGAGCCCAAACTGATGCGATGGGTCGCAGTCATGGCCTGTCATCCTGACGAGGGGACCGAGGTCGTCCGGTTCAAACTTGAGTATCTCCAATGGTTGGAGAACCAGGTTTTTTCTATCCAGGATTTTTCTTATGCTGGGGTTGATTTTCGTGGAGACCCAGACATGGCTCTTCCTCGAGGAGAGCAGTGGGACGACTCAGGTAATCATTTTCAACACTTTCCTAATGTTAATTTTTTTAATTTTTTTATATCGTCGCAAAACTAATAGTAATAATTTTCAAATGCAGATGTGGGCCCACAGCGACCAGCCGCTCTCAAGCCTTTCGAGAGAAAACAACCAGTTGCACCGGCTCCAGCCGCATAGGATGAATCAGCAGAGACCTTGGCCGAGTTGAAGAGTCACCTAGAGCGCTTGACAGGGGACATTCCCGAGACCAGCATAGACGACATCCCTCGTCGACTTCAGCGCTATGTGATTGGAGTCCCCGGGCCTTTTAGGAGGTTCCTTTGTAAGGTGGCCCATGCAGTGGTTTCGTATTGAGATCATCACCAGTGATGGGATGATCGCTTATGTAGTCACACATGACATTTTGATTTTTGTACCAATCATTTTTGCCGATCATAAGGTGTTTTTCAACCTATGATCGAAGACGATGTATTTTTTGACACACTCCTATATATATGATATCGTTATTACTAGCTTGTCTTGTTAAACATGTTATGAAATGTCTTTAAATTTACTTGTATGATTATCGCACATGTCTACTTAACACTTGAGAAGCAATTGCATCCGCTAATGTATTTAAAGATCTTGGAATATGCTGATATTCAATGTAATCAAATCCACGTTCCAAGAGACGCACTCTCAAAATAATCTTAATAAAACTGGATTTCTAATGGCGTATACTCTATTAAGCTGTAATACAACGGGTTCAGAATCCACCCTCACTATCAAACTCCGAATCCCAAATGAAATAGATTCAGATAATAACACTACCACTGCACTATACTCTGCAATGTTGTTTGTTGTTTGACCGAGGCTTACCCCATGCATAGATACCAACTCGTCAGAGGGCGAATAGATAACCCAAGTTGCGGAAGAAATATTCCATGTACTACGACAAGCACCATAAACGTAACCATTATATGTTTGAAGAGGCATCGATATCTGCGACATCAAACGTAAAACCAAGATAAGCAGAAATAACGATGGAAAACTCAATCTCTAAGCTAAGCACACTTTAATCTAAAACACACTAGCTAAAAGAAAAACTAACCTAACTAACAAATCTTCACACTCGATTTAAGCATAATATCTCTTCAGGTAAAGACCATTTCTGGGTTTACCTAAAGAGACCCCGTCAAAGTCTACCAATTCATATGCCCCTTTCACTAGCTTTCGCTTGACAACAAAAGGACCATGCCACATAGGCACGAATTTTCCAGTGCCCAATTTATCATTCGCTTGATCGTCAAAAGGACTAAATCTCCTTCCGAAAAATTTCGAGGGGTTATATTTCGATCATACTGAGCCTTAATACGTTTGGCATGAGATTCGATTGCTAATGCAGCATCGCGGCAATTCTCATCTAGCTGAGCTAAGTATAATAAACGTCTTTCCTCTTCGGAAGTAGCTGGAAGTAATTCGATGGCCATTCGCAATGACGGGATTTCGCACTCAATAGGTAGCACAGCTTCCAAACCATAAACTAGCTGGAAAGGAGTGAACCCCGTTGATGTTTTGACTGAGGTTTGGTATGCCCACAACGCTGAAAATGACATGTTGTTCGAGTTCAACCGATGAATCCCAATGATTCGTCAGATCATGATGACTAAGACTTTGTTGATGGCTTCAACCAGACCATTAGCTTGTGGATAATAAGGAGTTGAACTGTCATGACGCAAGCCAAGTTGGTCTGTAAGTTCTGTCATCATAACGTTTCGAAAATGACGCCCATGGTTAGTGATAATCACTTGTGGAACACCAAACTTAGCAATTATATGATTACATATGAAAATTGCAGCTGTTTTGCCGTATGCCTCAAATGTAGGCATCGCCTCGGCCCACTTAGTAAAATAATCTACCGCAAGGATAATGTACGCATGCCCCTCGGTCGCGTGAGGGTTAAATGTAATAAAATTGACACCCCATTTGGCAAAAGGACCAATGGAAATTATAGGGTGAAGAGGAGCAAGTGGAGCGCACATCTTTCGATAAAAAATTTGACAATTGTGGCATTTTCGGACCGCAGTAATACAATCTTTAAACAAAGACGGCCAGAAATAGCCAGCGCGCAATATATTTTGGGCAGTGGCATACCCAGACATATGACCGCCACATGCTCCAGAGTGACAGTCATTTAAGACCCTTTCGGCTTCCTCATGAGTCAAACAACGTTGAATAATAGAGTCTGCCCCTAGGCGATAAAGAGTATCTCCAACAATTTTGAATTGCTGGGATTGGAATCGAATTTTCCGACGGTCGGATCGTGAAAGATCTGGTCGAAAGGTTTGGGTTTGGAGATAAGTGATGATATCTCCATACCACAGATCTAAAGTGCTGATAAGAAACAAGGATTCATCCGCAATGGGCTCCTCCGCCACAGTTTCTGTATCAACATGCGGGAAGTCACACATAAGTTCCGCAAAAACTAAATATTTCTTTGACCTGGACTTTCCAAATTCCAAGTCAAACTCCTGGAAGATGACCATCCATTTGGAGTACTTGCCCGCCAACAACTGCTTGGTCAAAATATAGATCATGGGGTTGCAATCAGAAATGACCGTAGTTTTGGGTAATTAAATGTAATGACGAAATCGTTGGAAAGCTTGAACAGCTGCCAATGCCAATTTCTCCACATGTGAATATTTTAGCTTAGTTGGATTTAACGTCCGACTAAGGTAATATATCACATGTTCTGTACTAAATTCATTTTCCTAAACTAAGACCATTCCAATGGTGGAATAGGAAGCAGCGAGATATAAGAAGTAGTCCTCGTTGTAGTTGCGAGGATGTAACAGCGGTGCATGGGTCAACGCATGTTTTAAAGCATCGAAATATTTCTCAGCTATCTCATCCTAAAAGAATGAAGTATTTTGTTTCAACAATCGGGTAAAACCCTTTGTAATCTCGGCGTAGTTAGG
The DNA here is from genome assembly GCA_000404065.3 of Pinus taeda. Classification (NCBI taxonomy): domain Eukaryota; kingdom Viridiplantae; phylum Streptophyta; class Pinopsida; order Pinales; family Pinaceae; genus Pinus; species Pinus taeda. The sequence goes on from APFE031528270.1 coordinate 60,390, forward strand.
GATAAATCGACGTAAAAAGTTTGCTTTCCCTTGCAAACTTTGGATTTGGCGAAGACTCGAAGGAGGAGGCAATTTGATGATAGTTTCGACCTTTGAAGGATCGACGCAAATGCCAACTTTCGAAACTACAAATTCCAGTAATCGACCCATTTCAATACAAAACACACACTTGTGGGGATTCAACCGAATTTGATAATGCCTATACCTCATGAAGATTGCTCGTAAATGGACGAGGTGATCAGCTCGATGTAAGGAATGAGCAGGCAAGTCATCGAGATAGGGTTGCACAATGCGTTTGATATCATGAAAAGCGTAAGACATAGCCCTTTGAAAAGTTGTGTCAGCGTTCTTAAGGCCAAAAGGTAATTTGCAATAAGCAGACGTTCCCCATGGACAAATGAATGTCATTTTTGGTTGATCGGCAGGCAGAATATTGATTTGATTATAGCTGGAAAAGCCATCCATAAAGGAGAAAATTTCACTACCGGCACAATCATCAATAATTTTATTGATATAGGGTGTAGGGTAATTGTCCTTTGGATATGCTCGATTAATATCCCTATAGTCGATACAGATTCTTATTGTCCCTTGCTTTTTATTCACGGGAACAATATTTGATACCCAATCCATTAACGGGATTGGATAAATGAAACCTGCTTTCAACAGTTTTTTAACTTCTGCTTTAATTACAACAGCTTTTCTTGGGTGAATCTGACGCAAATGTTGACGAACGGGTTTAGCGTCCAGGTAGGTTTTAATTTCATGAATTACGATTGCTAGATAGATTCCTGGCATTTCCTCATAGGACCAGGAAAACACGTCGCGAAATTATTGAAATAGGTCCTTGTATGTTTTAATCTCATTTTCTGTACAAGAGGCACCTATATAAACGTTTTCAATAATTCCAGGCTTCACCGAAATGTCAAGGGGAATAGTTTTAGAAATATTTCCCAAATTTAACTCGGAATCAGGATGTTTCGTTGGATTCTGAGCATCCTTAACATATTTAGTTGTAAAGATTGATGAAAAATCGTTTTCAAAATGATCACTCACGGGTAAAAACGAAGATCTGTGATGTAGATCTTCCCATGGTAACTCATCGACACATAGCATTTCACGAATTTGCTCATCTGATTGAACAAGTTCGGAAAACGTTTTTAATTCCGAGGTTGATGTTGAAAATGAGTCTTCATGGACTTTGTTCATTAAGTCGATTTGGGTTGATGTTGGGTCGGAAAATGGCTGCATGGTCTGATATGCAAATTCATACGGACTCAAAGGCATAAGAGTACCAAATGAGTCTACCTCAGCTTCAGAAGGAATGATCCAAGGATCATCATTAACGATGGTTCCTAACGAAATCATATGAATTGTTGCAGTAGAAGACAATGCGTTGATAGGAGGGAAAGGAAAAGTGCCCAGTAAACTGGAATCTTTAACTAACCCTACACCAACATCCTTATAAGGGATCGTCGCTTTACCAACATGCTGAATGCTCTCAGCAGAGGCTGGGTCGGATGAAAATTATGACAACTGGTCTATAGTTACGATCTTTCCATCGTGAGGGAACTTTATAAGCCGGAAGACCGATGAGACAACAGTTGTCATAGCGTAAGACCAACTACGACCCAAGAGAAGGTTGTAATCTAGAGGGGCATCAACCACCTCCACATCTGGATTGACGGTTTTTCCTTCAACCCCTATAGGTAGATCCTGTAAAATGCCAAAAGGATGAAACCCACGGCCATCAAAGGCCTTAAGAATTGTCGGGGATTGATTTAGTGAAGGAGAACCAAGCGATCTCCAACACTGTATCGACATAATGCACGTGGAAGCTCCCTCGTCAATCACAGTCCTATGAGCAGGTCTGTTTTTGACTTTCACTGGAATCTGGACAACCATTTGATGGGAGAGACGCGGTGCACTATTTTCTAGATCGAAGATTATAAGGTTCGGATCCTGAGCGTCAACAGCTCCTATAGCCGACAAAAGTAATTTGTGCTGTGCTGGACATCATTGCAGCACTTCCAAAGCTGACATTGCTGAGGGTGAAACAGCTAAGTCCTCAACAATGTTGTTATTCTGAGCTGCTCTCGCATGTGGATTGAAAGCAGACTTTCGAAGTACACCCTTTGTGGGTAGTTTGATTACTAATTCTGGGTTAGGTTTCTCGATCTGTAGTGGATCGAAACCGGGAGCTGAGGTTGATGGATTTGAATGAGAAGATTCTGCTTCCTTTCCATCAACAGGACTTTTACTACCATAATCTTGCGATCGAGTCGCATCTACATGGACATCACAAGATGGTTCTCATTGCACTGGAGGATGAACCTATCATCTTACTATCTTGAGCTGGAAAAGGATCCTTCAAGACAGCAGGAGTTTGGGAACCTTTGACGATTTTTGCAACTTCTGCCTGATGAGCGTAGTCTCTCGTATAATGGTCTTCATCACAAATGAGACACGGATAACGAGGTTTACGTTTTTCATCAGTGGATTCCACATTTTCGGCCTTCTCTTTTGAATTTTTCTCTTTATTCTTCTTCTTCCATTTCTTCTTACCACCGATTTTTGGTTTAGCTGTTGATGACTCTACAACGTGAATGTTGGTGGAAAGTTCTGCGGAAGACTCTCCTGTCGGGGAATCTAGCAAGGTTATTATAGGAGAAGAATTCTTACAAGATTTCTTCTTACTTTTAGTATTCACCGTGCCAGTCATACCATCAGCGGCATGAGACCCTGAAGGAGCAGCAACAATTTGATTTTGTTTAGGTAGGTCAGGGATCTTCCCGTGTAACGTACCTGACTGAGTATAAACTAAGTCAAGGTACTGTGCTTGAGCAATGACTTGCTCTTCAGTAACTACTCCGACTTTAGCTACATCTTCAGTGATCTTGGGCAATAAGGATTTTACAAACCATTCAGCTAAGATCTGATCCGGGATATAAACCTTCACTAAACGTTGTCGACGTCTCCATTCATGGATATGATCTGAAATGAAAGTGGACGTCGACTGCTTTAATGAAGTTAATAGCTCCGTGCCATTGTCATATGTGACTGGCAACTGAAAATGAGTTAAAAACGAGGTAGTTTGAATAGTGGACTAGACGAGTTGCTGAGATGGACCAGCAACCAAAGGTTGTCCAGGTTGAGATGACGACTGCACATTCGGTTGCAAGACCTATTGAGATTGAGATGGATCCCACACCAAATTCGTTCCGGGGTATGGACCTTGAGGATATTGAGGACTATAACCGAGTTGAGGGTAGGGTTGATAATATGATTGACCAGAAGGCAGTTGGTAACCTTGAGATGGGTACTGACCTTGGGGTTGATAACCCTGAGGCACGTACTGATACTGGGGTTGACCTTGAGGTACATATTGATATTAAGGTTGATTTTGGGGTGCATATTGATACTGAGGTTGACCTTTGGGTACATATTGATACTGAGGTTGACCTTGGGGTACATATTGAGTCTAGGGTTGACCTTGAGGAACATACTATCCCGTAGGTATGTACTGTCCTTGAGATTGTCCCCGGGTGCAAACTGAGTACCTTCAGGTTGCCCCACAGGTAGATACTGGGTACCCTGAGGTTGCCCCCCAGGCACATATTGAGTACCTTGAGGTTGCCCCCCAGGCGGTAACTGGCCACCTTGAGGTTGACCTGACATCATTAGAATTTCTTCTGCACTCAACGGTTTAGTACCACTACTTCTAGTTAACAAATTTTGTTCGATAGGACGAGGAGCTGCTCCCGAAAAAGTACTAGAGATGGGCTGATACCCAGCGGGAACAGAAGGACTGCCGTACAAATAGGCTTCCGAAGATTGGGAATACATGGATGACGGACTAGACATATTCAATGCAGGATAATGATCTCTAGGTGCAGGGTGATAAAAAATGTGGGGTGGTGAAAAACTAAGTCTCAGATTTTCCAAAAGATTGGTCAGTGAATGGTACCAAGCAGTGCTCCTAGGTGGACTATAAAAAATCGGTTCATGCTCCCTAAGCTCTAAGATAGTTCGATTGTCCGGAAAAGGAAAGCTTTCTTCGATATCTGAAATAGCAAGCTCTTCAATTGCAATGAGTCCAGCAGGAAGATCTTGGGTAATTACGGTTTCTACCCTAGGAGAACTAGGACCACTAGGAGCTGGAGAATCAAACTTTGATACGGGAGTAGCAGCAACTTCAGATTCGGGTTCAGGTACTTCAGCTTCTTCACCTATATCACTAGTAGATGCAATACTACCAGTAACTTCTGAAATTACTAATGGTTGAGAATCAGAATATTCTACCAAAGAAGGTTCTCCTTCTTCAGGTGACCCACTTCTACCACTACTTGGAGACACGAGAACTCTCAAGCCTTCAATGTGGCTTGGAATGTCTTCAGGAGGGTGACCCCGAAGTCTACGAGAAGTCGTCAGTAACTCAGCCACATTAACATACTCAGGGGATTGGCCGCGAAGTCTACAGGAATGCCTCGGTAATTCAACCACAGTTAAAGACTTTTAACTACTTCACACGCAAACAAAGTAAAAT
>APFE031528270.1:65182-102386 GCA_000404065.3 Pinus taeda
TAAGCTATGTTGGTGTATCAGAGCCCTAGAAACAAAAATTTGCTAGATTGATTTTATTTTAAGCGTGATTTTTATTGGCTTTTGATTAAGTCAATAGGTGATGGAGATGAAACTTGTGGTGTAAAGACTCGACTCAAAATCACTACAAAAATGCACTTAAGATGATTAAATGATCTTTTCTCTTCAATGATGTTATAGCTAGGAAAGAGTTGGAAAATTCAAATACTTGAAAACATAATTTTTTCTTAACAATCAAATCAAAAGAAGAGTATTCGTTCCAATGCACTAAAAAACGAGACAACTAATTATTTTCACAAGAATTTCTCTTTTTCATTCAAACATTCAAATGTTACTGAAAACAAACCTTTTCAAAAGAGACCTTTCATATTTTTTTAAAAAACATTTAAAACTATAACTTAAAGCAAATCTTTGAGAAAACTATTGAATAAAGCAAACTTAAGATCTACAGACTATAAAAACCTATTTGAAGTAAAAGCTCACAAAAGTCATTTTGAGGATGTTTTACTTGGCTATAAGTAAGCCAAGGACCAATTTGTCCAGAATCACAAATAGGTCAAGAACAACCAATTTTGTTTTCCTTTTGGAAATGAAAATCCAAACTTTCAATCACAAGCTTTTCGAAGTTTTGTAAAGAGAAAACTCAAAGCGGATTCCTCAACAAGGGGATATTTCATAAATGGTCAGACTCATAAGAAGGCTGGTAGACACTAAGGTGATCTGAAGTCCCTACAACCTCTAAGCTCAGAACCACTACACAACCAAATCGAAAAACAAACCCAACAAGCAAAAATCATAGGAATATCACCTAAAACCCTAATGCTAATGAAATTAAACCAAGGAAAGATTTCAACCAGTCACATGCAGGTATGGGCAGAGGATAACCACTACAAAAACAAGATAAAAATAATTTAAAAAGCAAAATTCAAAATTTCAAAAATTTACCAGGGTAAGCAGGTTCAGAGTTTACACAGGTGTGGGTACGCTTTGTGCACAAAGTAAAAGTGCATAGAGGTACGCACTGTGATACACGTGTAGACTGTGGACTTCGACCAAAGTAATGAAAAATAAAAAACAAAGATAAATTCACTAAGTCTACCCAAATCCACACACAACAAGCCAAAAACAGAAACAAAAAGGCAAGTTTCTCAAGTCAAAGAAAAATGAGGAAAGCAATCAAGTCCCTAGTGGAGTCGCCGTTTTGTCACGTGGAAGAGTCGATCTTGCGGACAAGATAGACCTTCCTAGAATCTAATCAAGACCTAATGACAAACAAACCAACCAGACACTATCTTTCTCTAAATGCGCTTTATAAATAATGGCAAACAAATGTGTTTAAGGCCTACCTCATGTCCAACGTAAGTTTGGGGATGCCTTTGCTCCTTTGATCAAAGTAAGTTCCTTTGTCGCAAACCTACAAAACACAAACAAGGCAAACGATTAAATAGCACGTGAATAACCAGTATTATAAAACATATTTAACATGAAAGTCAAGGAGTCCATGAAACAAATAACATGAGATACTTGTTGAGAAAAATGAGCTTCATTGTATTAATTCAAAAGGAGAAGAACCTTACAACCTTTGCCTTGACGCTGTACAAGCTCCTCCTAGGGTCCAACAAGAAGTCTCCTCTACTTTGACAAGCTTCACTCACTCCCCAATCAAGCCAGAAAGGTATGTGATCTCTCCTCTTAAGCTCAGATAGGAAGTCTTGATTTCACTAGCATTTACCCTCAAAAGTTCAGCTTCTAACCTCTCTAGCCACTGACCCAATGCCTCAATTTATAGTGCAATGGAGATCAGTTACCAGGTCCTCCTTCAAAGGGATAGCTCCTTTTAACAAGGGATTAGTTCCTCCTCTTATGGGATGCATGAACCACCTGGAGCGAACAATCCACGTAAAAAATCCTTCTAGAAAACTCTAGAATTAACCCAAAGTGAGTTTTTTAAGATACAAATTGCGCCTTTTGACTTTCACAAGGGTACGCACCCTCCTCTTTACATACAAAGCGTATAAGTGCGCAGATATCCTAAACAAAAGGTGCGGGCCCGCAGGAAAAAGTGAGAGAAAGTGCGGAACCAGAGTTACATTGCTTTTTGATGTCTTTCTCTCATTTCTAAAGATTGTTTTGAAGAGCTGAGGTCTGAGACTTGCTTAGGAAGCTGGAATAGGTGGTGATAGACCCATACCAACTGCAAATAATCAAGGTGACGATATTTTTGTGTAATAGCCAACTTTCCTCTGCCCCCTCATCTGGCTCCCCACTCGACCCAATTTCGCTTCTGCAGCACCCTAAATAGACCTGTCATTACAAGCACCATCATCATCATTTTCTCTGAAGAAAACGAGCCGTAGGATGCCCCATCAGGAAGTACTAGAGCACAGCAATGGGATGATCACAGGCTCAGGAATGATCATGATGTAGGCAACCAACCGATGGATGAGGAGATGGTTACCCTGCATGGAAAGGCTCTGGGTGGTGGTCAGCATGATGAGAAAGGAAAATTTGGAGACACACGACCACCGGGTGGCAACATGGTTGACGCATGAGGACCGCATGCTGCTACTGGTAGCTATGGTGGCATTCAAATTACTCGTGGGCCATAAAGTGGTGCATTGGAGGAGGAGGATGATTTGTATTAGTATGCGTGCCTCATCGGAGAGGAGCCCACCCCGGACGAACTCAATTGATGACACGTGGCAGCTAGGTGTCACCCTTATGCCAGCTAAGGTCTCCTTTGCTGACTGGCTCTTTTCTGTTATGGTTGTTCTGTTGAAACTTCTCTGGGTTTATCACCATGTTTTGATATTTCTTGTTTTAAGGACTGATAGCCCACATATGGGTATTTTTTGCCTATCCGGATTGGTTTCCCCATCGATGGGGTAGTCAAGTTATTTTTTGATAGATGATGTCCAATAGTGTTGAGACTTGTGCCTCATTGTAAACATATTTTGACACATATTAATAGATTAAATTTACTTAGAAAAAAAATAATGTTATTAATCATTACTATACTAACCTGATTCCTTTATGTTATTGCAAAACAAAAGAAATATAGTGGAGGAAGAACCCATTTGTGCCTATCATTTATATGAAAGTTCTTCCATGTTGGTTATTATTGCTTAATGACTGATTATTATTTTTTAGTGTAACTATTTATTGACGAAGATCAATAAATAAGAAAATTGCTTTAATTTCTTAAAATATTAAGAATAAAAATTTCAAGGTGTTTAATTTAGAAAGTTTAAGAGCCTATGGCTTTTCAGAGTGACTAATCTATTAAAGCATTCAAAAAATCATTTCAAAAGGAAAAAAAGCTCAAATTTTTCATATTAGATTTCCAACAAAACATCATTTTATGTAGTCATATGACAACATTATTTATTAAAGTTTTACATTGATTTATAAGATAAATAAGATAGAAAAACAAATCAATAATTAATGAAGTACATCATTGTAGAATTGAGGCTTCTGTGATTCATCATAGTTATAAGAAGAGCCTCGGCGTAAATCACATGAAAGATACCTTTGTCGACGCGTTTCGAACCAACTAGTGTGGTTCATCGTCCGGACAAGTTGAAGAAACAGATCTGGCCTAGCAAGTTAAATAGACTGCGCAGAGACTCCAAGAGCTACATAACGACTATATTTGACCCTAGGACCTAGGCCAAAATTATATTAATAAATTTATTCTTATTATTGTTAAGATTAATAATATAAAATTCTATTTCTAGGAATAAGAGAAATTAGGTGTAATTAATAAATAAGCGAATATTATCACAAGAAATTTATTTATTTAAATAACATTGGGTTTAATAAAATAATACTAATGGTTATTTAAAATTATTAATCAATGATTATTGTTTGAATGACTTCTTTTGAGGGAATAATTTAAGTTACATAGATAATTATATATTCTTATTTATTTATTAAATTATTAACTAAATATATATATGTATTATTTATTGATGGTATGTTAATTTGTTTATAAAATTATTAAAACTGATCTTAAGGGCTAGTTTGACAAATAAAAGAGGAAAATAATTTAATTTATTTCTAGAGATAATATATATATATATATATATATATATATGATATATTCGATTTTTTATTTTTATTTTATTTTTAATTATCTAGATAAGCTATCCTTATGTCCAATGGTTTATATAGCTGTAAATAAATGACTAAAAGGTGGCAATCGCAAATAAAAATATAAATAAAACTAGACCCAAGAATACATCATAATTTAGATACACTAATAATAATAACCTAATGAATTAAATAATAAACTACCAAAACAAGAAAAGGACCCTCATCACATTAAATCACTGATTGTCACATTAAATCACTGTAGGATCCATCTGCTGACCAAATAACCCAAAAAGGATATTCCTCATCTAGATAGCCTAATAAGTTGCTTGACTAACAACCATGTACTTTGCTCTTGCTAAATTGAGTGCAAATGATCTATGCTTCTTGTTGTACCAAGAAATTGTCGTTGACCCAATACTGAAGATTCCCCCTAATGTGCTCTTCTTGTCGAATGGACTCCCTGCCCAATCTACACCTGTGAAGCCTTGCAGCTTCACTCCCTCTATCTGTCTGTACCAAAGACCAAATTGAGTGGTGCCTCTGAGGTATCTCAACACATGTTTAGTTGCATTCCAATAGATTTTCTTTGGTTTAACTATTGCTTGACTAAGTTGGTTAATTGCAAAACATATGTGCAGTCGTATGTTCACCAAATACATAAGTGAACCCACAAGATGCCTATAAATAGTAGCCTCCACTACTTCACCTGAAGTAGCATCTTCCTTCCTCTAATTCACTGCTAGAGGAGTCTCCATGGGCTTGTTTCTCTCCATGTGGAACTTCTTCAGTATCTCGTTGGCATACTTTCCCTGAGAGAAAAAAGTTCCTCATCTCCCTGCCATACTTCCATAACAAGGAAATAATGTATGAGCCCTAGGTCCTTCATCTCAAATTCTCTTCCAAGATCCTCTTTGCAAGATTTTACCAGCTTCTCAACACCTGTTAGAATTAAATCATCGACATGTAATACTATAATCAATAATTTACCTTCAACCATAATATGGTAAAGGTTTACATGTGCTCCACTTTTGGTGAAGCCCAACATGGTGAAATAGTTGTCGATCCTGGTGTACCAAGCACAGGGTGCTTGTTTTAATCCAAACAATGCTCATTTGAGTTTGCATACATGTGACTTTATGTTGAAGGTCTCAAATCCTTCTGTCTGCTCAATTTACACCTCTTCCTCATTCACTCCATTGAGGAAGGTTGTCTTCACATCCATCTGATGTATCTTCCATCCCATCTATGTGAAAGTGCTAGAATATATGTGATCGACGAGTACCTTTCTACTAGACAAAATGTCTCCTCGTAATCAATTCTCTCTACTTGAGAGAACCCCCTGGCCACAAATATGACCTTATGTTTTTCAACACTCCCATATGATGCTTGATTTATGTTGTAAAGCCATCTGGAAGTCACCACTCAATTTTTTGTTTTTTTTGGTCTTGGGACCACTTCCCAAACACTTTCTGATAATGGGGTCATATTCCTCTACCATGGCATCAACACATAATGGTTGTTGCACTTATTCCTCAAATGAGGACGCCTCAATCTCTGCACTCTCACTCATCATAGCCATGTAGCTAGTGTACCGATCTGTTGACCTCCTCTGTCTGTGCCGTGATGTGGGTGCTCCCACATTCTCTCTAGCATCATGCATCAATCTGTTAGCTTCTCTGGTGCACGTCCTTCCAGCCACCCCATTTTGTTATGGGGTGATATTAACTCTCGTTGAATTCCTTCTGATGCACAACAATTCTTGAATTCATTTGACACATATTCTCCATTGTTATCGCTCTTGAGAGCCTTCACTTTCCTGCCAGTGTCTTTCTCAACAAGTGCATTTAATACATAAAAATTTAGAGAACTTATGATCTTTCTTTTGCATGAAGAAAATTTAGCACTTACGTGAGAGATCATCTACAAATATTACATAATACTGTGCTTGGTCGTGGACACTGTCGAGAAAAGTCCACACACATCTGAGTGAACTCTTTCAAGGACAGCTTGTGCTTGACTGTCCTTATTATGAAAGGTGGTTTTGGTGTACTTCCCCAATGTACACCCTTTGCATGTATCTTTTTACTCTAGTGCACCCTTGGGAAGTCCTGTAAAAATCTGTTGCGTGATCTTCAAAGCTCCGTGGTGCAAGTGGCCCAATCTTCTATGACACAATTCACTGATGTCTCAGCTCTGCACCTTCTCTGCTTTTGTGCTCAATGTTGCACAATCTTCTACATCCAATTTGTAGAGGTTCTTAAGTCGAACCCCAATCCGCTTCACTTATCCTGTGGCTATGTGACAAAGGAAATCCTTTCCTTCTCTAAATATCACATCGTAGCCACGGTCTTCCAACATAGCAACTAAAACTAAATTCTTCTTTAGATATGGAAGATACATGAAACCTTTCAATGTGAGAGGAGAGCTAGATTCCCTCTAAAAAGTAATAGTATTGATGTCGGTCACACTATACCTTCCATCATCTCCCATTTCGATGTGCATCTGGAGGTCCTTCTCCTCCAAGTCATTGAAAAAAAATTTGTTGTCAGCCATATGGATTGAGGCTCCACTATCTAGATACCACACACTACCCATCACCGATGTCACCATGGAAGAAATTAGGGTGAAATCCAACTCGAATTGTGAGGCAATATATTCACATGCCGCTCTTCATGAGGGCTTCTTGTGCGGACACTTCGTGGCATAGTGTCCTAGCTCATGAAAATGAAAATTATTAATCTTTGACAAGCCCTTCTTCTTTTCGCACCGAATGGAATCTCCTTTGGATTGGATTTTCTTTCCTTTCCCTTTCTCTGCCTTTATAGCTATGGCAAATTTATCCTCCTCATCATGCTTGGATGAGGTTTCATCTCTGGTGCTCTGCATAATCTCTTCTTGCACCAAGTCGGACCACAAATTCTCCCACTTTGGTAGATGCTCCCTCCCATTTACCAAATCTTGGTAGCTATGCTAGCTCTTGGAAGGCCTAGAAGTTCTAGGCTAACCATATCATCTTCAACAACTGTAATACCGACACTCCCAAGATCATCTCGACATTGGGTAAACCTGCTCAAGTATTGTGGTATTGTGTCGCCCTTTTCCATCTTGATATTCTGAAGCTTATCCTTTAGTGTTAGCTTCCTATGGTTACTGTTATTCTGAAACAAGTCGATCAAGGCTTGCCACATTGCATACGGTGTATCCTTCCCATGGAGGTTCAAGATAATATGATCTCAAACTCCTTTTAGTATGATCCTTCTCACCTTTGCAACACATTTCCTCAACTCTTCTAGATCTTGAGCATATGTTGTCGAAGGCTTATGAATATCTTTGTTCATGAATTCCTTTAGCCCATTGTCTTCCAACATTGCCTTCATCCTGTCCTTCCAAGCAATATAGTTTGAACTACCCTCAAGGGCATATTCAAGTCTCAATTCGTAGAACAAAATCTTGCTAGCTCTAAAGAATGATACTATAAATTTTATTTCACCTACAAAAGGCAAACTCATATTCTCCTCTTCTAGAGTGATTTATGCTCTGATACCATCTGCAAATTCCTTGTAGACTCAAACTGCTATTTGTAATTTACTAAAACAATAGACTTTAATCTACTCTACTCATTAACAGAAACAATTAAACGATCACGAAATCATGAAGCATACAAGAGAAAGAATTTAATCAACACATTACACAATGCTTTCCTAGGGAAAGCCACAGCTAAAAACCCCTTCTATCTATATATTGCATTAGTAAAAAAAATGAGAAAATTACAATGCTTTCCTCAAGCCCGAGCAACCTCTACATTATCTATATCTGTCTCACATCTTCCTAGACAAGCCTAGGCCAATACTTAAACCAATTTTCTGCTAGCCCAAGTCCTTATTTCCTTGCGTCGCTTCCTTGAGAATTAGCCCCTATTAATTAGGGAAATTCCTCAATTGGAATTGCGTAATCCTCATAGGGCCTTCCTCTAACTGCATGCACCACCTGTACAATTTGGATGACTATACAATTGATGGTACATTGCCCTTGAACTCCAATATCAACTAGGTAAGTCTAAGATCTGATATGCATGAGTTATTTATGAGTGAATCATCAGTTAATTGGTTGAACACATGAAGCAACACTCCACTGTCTGGCCTCCTACTAGTTCCTCCATCATTTGGAACTAGTTTAATTGACTTTAACTCTGTTAAACTGAATAAAATAATTACAACTCAAAATAAACTCAATGAAGGATCCTATAAAGTAGGAGACATTCTACATGACTCAAGTTAGACCCTCAACTCGAATTAACTGAGCCAACTAAGTCAAATTAACTTAGTTAACTCGTACAAGTTGTCTTGTGATGTGGAATTACAATTTTATTCCGAATTTCACTTAAGGACAAAATTAAATTAGGATATTCTTGTCGCATTTTCAACATGTTGCAGCATAAAGATAATACATGAATTTTGTGAGTGAATATGTGTTTGCATGAACACACCGGAGGTTGTCTAACAAATATTCTTGTCTACATGAAAACACCCGAACCTGGCTACCAAAGACACATTTCAACTTCATGCGAAGAAGTTCCAATACCTTGATCCTAATCGATTTTGGACCAAAGGAACAACTCGACCATCCTTGCAAAGATGGTAAGTTCCTCATATGTTGCTTTACAAAACTGAAGAGTGTCGATGGTGTAGGCAGATGGGGCATTAAAATCTTGTAGAATGACGTAGTCGCTTTCTGTAGAGAACATGTTTATTTGTGGTTTATCGACTCATAAATTATGTGCCATGTAGCTAAAGGATGAGAATCTGGTTGTCAAGCGATGGGTATCTTCTTAACTTCCATTGGCTTCGTTGGTTCATTAGGTTCAATGGTTTGTCATTTTTCAAACTGCAAATAGGGAAAAGTGAATCACCATGCATTTTATTTTATTACCAAAATGGTGACTTTGGCTTTTGCTAAAAGTAATGTCTATTTTCTTCAGGTTGTCCAGGATATTATTTTCCCTCTACCAACTATCCGGGGATGGGGAAAAAAGACACCAAAGCTCCAGGTACTCAACAAGCAATATTTAAGTATGTTTTTCTTTTTAGAAGTAAGGTAATTTAAATGAAGAAGTAAGAAGTAAGAAATAAGAAATAACATAGGGGGAAAGAGGAAAGAAGGAAGGGTTCACCATTTATATGACCATGAGGAATTCACAACATCCATCACTCACTTGACCAAAGAGTCACTTAGTGATAAATCTCCCACACTGATGAAAGTTGGCACAATAAATACATCACTAGCCTTACGGTGAAGGAGTAAGTTTACTATAAGCAAGTTCTCAAATATTGAATGATATTAAAACATTGAGCCCAACCTCAATCTTGGTAGAGCTAATCTTGGTAGGATAATAAACAAGGTTACACTTAATCTTCTTACGAATTGAATCAACATTTATTAATGTAACTAACAAAATTACTGCGCCTCCTCTTAAGTTTATGTTTCTAGTATCTTTGAATTTCGAATTAGCCCAACCTAATCTTTTATTTTGAATTCAGGTTGGTTAGAACCAACTACTCTAATCTAAGGTTATCTCTTATATAAGGATCTGATCAAACTATGTGATAGGCCTTCGTAGTGGTATAGTGCTAGAGAGAGGGGCAAAACACTTTGAATTCTACTAGTTCTTTTTACTTTAGGTCAACCACTAATCAAATGATAGGTTAAAGTTGTAAAAATTTTGCCCTTTCTTGTTAGTCAAAGTTCAGCATTGGATGCTTGTAATGAATGTTCATTCATTAGAGAAACAATCCATTCAATTCAAGCATTCATCCCCGCTCGTTTATAGCTTGCAACCCCAAACCCACATTTATTAATGAAACTAATAAAATTATTAGGGATTTAAGTCAATAAATGTTACTATAAAAATTATTAGGGATTTAAATCAATAAATGTTACTGGACAAATTATTAAGGATTTAAATCTTTATTTAAGATAGATCATTAGATTTAGTGTTAAAAAAATGGTAATCGAATTCCCCCCGTGTGAAACTAATATTCAAAATATAATCATTTATCATAGTAAACGACTGACCTGCTCGAAGTGCAAGTAAGAGGTGAAGTCTTCATAGGTAGAGGTAGCTAGAGCAGCATGAGTGAACTGGATAACACACATAAATGTCACAACTAGTGATTCGATTTGCATATCACTTTTTCTCTACAGTAATAAAGCATGTAGAGTTATAGCTGTGGACAAAGGCGGAGGTAGTTTACTACCTAGTAGGAGGCAAAAACTACAGAAGGAAAAGAGGGGAGGATTTCACTAGTTAAACTATACTTTCTATTTCCATCGTGGTGTATGTGGCACCAACATTTTCATTGCGGTGTAGGTGGTAGTTACAAGGTGGTGGAAGAAAAGATGAAGGTCGAGTATACTCATGAAACAACGTTTAGTGTTAGGAAACTAATGTTAGCACTAGTTTCAGCTCATTTGTGAAAAAATTTTGTTAATGAGATATAAGTTATAAGATAAGATATATGGGTCAAAGAATGGAGTATCTACCTCAGGAAGAGGCCAAATAAGATCTTCAACTTAAACATATGGTAAAATGTAAAACGTTACGTATGATTTCGATCAACATTGAGTTGAAACAATGATAGATCCTCGTTTTTTGTCTAGGGGCTAATAGACTAACAAAATCTATTACTATAGTCCCTGTAGCCCGAAGGGCAAGGAATAATAACATAAAAGCTAGAAGTTACTTACAATGTCCATTTTCATTTTCGGAATCATGCACATTTTTTACTTTAATTAATTGATCTTCATCATCAATATAGCTTTTAATATACTAGACAATAATAGTTGACTCTATTGACTCAATTATCTTATCAACTTAATTGGCATACACGATTAATGGGTTAATAAATATTTGACTTGCCTTGATACCCCACCCAACATAGTTGGCTCAAGAAATGAGGTGACACAACTGAGTCGACTTACTGTTATTACATAAGTAGATTCAAGTACTTTACAAAAGTTTATTGCAACCTGCTTATAAAAACAATAATTTATTTAATACCTCATGTAAACAAAAAAAATCAAGTAAATTTCATTATACAAAATCTAATAAACCTAAAAATTAATGCAAAATAATTTTTAACAATCACACTTTATTGAATATTAGTATTCCCTTAATAATTTTTTCCAAAACATATCATTTCATACCAAACACAAGTATGAATCTCTTACAAATTATATTTTTACATTCTTTCATTGAAAAGTTTCATGAGAGATTTAAAAACATTTTTTTTCCCAAAAAAATCATATATATTTATAAAGGAAAATATATACATGATAAGTATGAACTAACTTTGCGCAAGATTGCTCTCCTCAAAGAGACTCCATTATGACTGAAAAACAAGGACTCCAACAAGTCTTTTACAAACTTCCACATTCAACAAAAAATACCTCCAATAGAAACATACACCTCCAACTAACCATTGATAAGAAAGAAAAAAACTCCTAGTTAGAAGGAGAGGTTGGTACCCATAGACTCATCCTCCTCCCGATCTAGGATAACATGATAATTCACTAAGCGAGTTGACAATTCAAGAGCTTCTTTGGATAGATTATCAACCTTCATATTCAACTCATAGAGAATGTGACAGAATACAATGTTCCCAAATGAGTTCATGCCTTCATGCATGTCAACTAATAATGGTTCCATTCCCAATATTCTTAATTTTGCCTTCTAATTTTCCCATTATATAGCCAACTTTGAGTCACCCAACACTTGTATGCATGATACATCATTCTTCTTTTCCAAGTTCAACAACACCCACATGGACACAAACTTTGCCCTGTTATTTGATCATATGCCTTGCGCACATCTTCATTTTATCTGATGATTATGACTAAGGTAAAGAACCAATCCCACCCCACACCTAAGTGGGTGGCCTTGGCTGGCCCCATCAACAACCCCCATGGATAACCAAAATATAAAAGTGGCATTACCAAGTTCATGGGGAAAGGTTGTTTAGGTTTCAACTTGAACTCCTGTGCCAATGCCAAAATCTTGGTTAAACGCAGATCTGAATGAACATATTAATGTTGGAAGATACTTTGGTTTCTTTTCCACCAAACGTGTGATATTAGCACATAGTGCATACTAGCATAAGTCGCTACAGATTTATCCTACCACCACAATCTATAAGCATCAATTAGTGAGGGGTGTTCCCAGCTACACTTTGGCTTCAAATCATGCCACAGGCTTCTGCAGATATTCTTGGTATACTCACAATGTATAAAGAGGTGTCCCTGGTCCTCCACCTCTTTTTTGTACAAATCACATCGATCGATTGGGGCCATGCCAACTTCTTCTTAGAAATTTGTCCCAGGTCAGTAGTTTTCCATTGAATGGTAGTCATAAACATATTTTGGATTTCAATGGAGCTTGAATCCTCTATAACACCTTCCACCACTAGGATTTGGTGCCAGTTAAGTGTTCTTCTTTCCAAGTGATATCAATTTTTTCTTGTAAATTCACCATTATGTGTATTTTTTGTCCAACATAGAGAGTCATATATATTGTCCGTTAGATGAATCTGTGTCTCTAATAAACTACACACAAATTTGTCCCATTCATCCACCAAATATGCACTAAGCCCAAATTCCCTAGTTGATTTTCATCCTTCCCTACCCCTAGCTCGAGGGAGCTAAGCAACAACATCAACCAACACCATAATATTTCATTTACTCAATTCTTGAATGAGGTGAACTTATAGCTTATAATTGTTCCCACCTCCAACCCAAGGATTACAACCAATTCTAATAGCTCTACCATTTCAAACCCACTAGGTAATTTAATGTCCCACTAGAGGGAAAGCCTTAACCAAGTCTTTCCAAACAATAGATCATGTACTAGTCTTATTCGTTGTTTTAAACTAGTTTGAGATTGACATGGTTGATAAGTATTTAGTCTACATAACTTTAAACCATAATGAAGTCCCCCCCTTGTTACATTCCATAAGCTTACTCCTGTTAAGACCTCCATGAAGTGGTGTATGTCCTTAAGTCCCTAGCCTCTGAGCTATTTTAGAGCCATGATGTAAGACCCATTTACCAACACAATGCCCTTACGACCAACAGAGCCAATCTAGAAGAATCTTAGGAAAATTTTCTGAATCTGATTAAGATTTCCTTTCAAAATAACTATTATAGAGTTCTAATATACATGTATGCTTTCCAATACTGCTTTGACAAAGACCAATCAACCTCCCCTAGATAGACATTGATTCGACCATCCCAATATTCTCCCTTTAGTTACCTTGGCAAGCCAAGGCCAGTCATCTTTGTAATATTTGATTGGTTTCAAATGGAATCCTAGATATCTTATGCCATCCTCCAATGCTTTGTCAGGAAAGGAAAAGATTTCATAAGCCCACAACATACCCTTCACGTGCCATCCATTAAACATAATACCATATTTCATCTTATTTATAACAATTCTTGTAAATTTACAAAATAATTCCAAAGAATCTTCAAGGATGTGAGTTACCAATGGAAACCAGAGGAACAAGCCAACAATTCATCCACAAACATTGAATGAGATATAGATACAAAGTTTGAAATATTTAATCCTATAGAAAGCCCTCTATTATGAGCTTCAGTCATTAGGTGACTAGAAGTGTTTGCAATGATAAGGAAAATAAGAGGTGAAAGGGGGAAACCCTACCTTATACCCCTATAAGCGGTGAAGAAATGGAAAGAGGACTCATTGATTAGCACCGCAAAAGAAGTGCTTTGAAAACATTCCATAATCCAGTTGACAATATTGATACCAAAGTCCAATTGAATAAGAACTAGTCTAAGAAACATCCAACTCACCCTATCATAAGCATTGGACAAGTCCATCTTTGAGATCACTGCTTTGGAATCATCCTTCTTAATTGAGTGGAAGACCTCTTAGGCTACAACAACTACATCATGGATGTTCCGCTGGTGGAGGAATCTGAATTGTCCATCCACTATAAAATAACTGAGAACTGATTTAATTCTAATTGCAATTACTTTGGATATTAGTTTTTATATAAGATTGCAATAGGAAATAAGCTTGTAGTCCCCAAATAATGAGCCATCCCGAGCCTTCAGAATTAGGAAAATGAAGGTCGAATTGAAAGAGGCAAGGCTTTTACCTAAGGCTTGGGATTCATGCACTACTTTGATAAGGTCCTACTTTAACAATTCATAAAAGCCCAAATAAAATTACATTGGGAAACCATCAGCGCCGGTGCTTTTCCCCTTTGCATTGAATAAAGAACAACCCGTAGCTCTTGCTAAGTGACAACCTTAGAATGTGAGCATTCATTTCCCCATTAACAATTTCAAGGAAATTTTCCACCACCTACAAGATCTCCATAACTAGGCATCCATGCTACTCCAAATAAATATTTTGGAAGTATCTCAAACCTTCCTCAACTTTGTCCCATATAGGTACATTTTCATCCCTCGATGGTCCCTCAATAGTCCATATAGTGTTGACCTATTTTTGTCCATTCGCAAAGTTGGGAAAATATTTGGTGTTAATATCCCCAACAAACAGTCATAATGCTGTACTTTTTAATATCCATATCTCTTCTTGGGCCAATAAATGAGCATTCCTTCTGCTTCAAGAGTCTTCAGTCTCTCCCACTACTCACTTGAAGTCAAACTTGAGTCCATCATTGAGGCACATTCTTCTATGTTTTGTTCAACTTCTAATAGCCTTTTTCCCTTCCCCTGTGGAAGTCCCTAGTCCATTTCTAAAATTCTCACTTGATAGAGTCCAACTTTCTATAAAATTGTTGCATATATGAAGAGGATTATGAAGGAGAAAGGTGGTGCCAAATGCTTAATACCAAGGAGTGATACTCCTCCTCAAGCTAAGTAGGAAGAAACTGAAAAGGAATTGTTTTAACAGGATCCCTATCTGAGACCTGAAATGTATTAGGTTAGTGGTCTGAAACTCCTTTAAACCTTACCATTACTTTGAATAATACTCACTAATTAATAAAAGCCTCTGGGAAAAAAAATGATCTAGTCGTTTAGAAACCTCCAAGCCTTCTGAGTGCCCATTGGACCAAGTTGGGAGGACATTAATTGGACCCACATCCACCAAGTGATTGTTGGAGAGAAATTCAAAGAAGAAGCCATAAGCTAGATCTAGGCGAGGGTGACACCCCAAAAATTCCCTCAGTACCATTGTAAAATTGAGGTCACCGCCAGAAATAACATACCTTTCCATAAAATCACTTACATCAAACACTTCCAAATATAATTTTTATGTTAGCATAAGGGCGATAAACATTAAGAAAGGAAAAATGATTGAACCAATCATTGAAAATAAGCTTCACCAATATAGAAAAATGGATAAGAGAGGAAGTGAGGGCTTTACAGTCCCTATTCAACCTGGTAATTAAACCTCCTGACAAACCCACAACATCATAATGACACTAGGTCTAATCTTTTTGGATGTTTTCCAATTTTTTACGAGCATTTGAGCCCTCCCACATAGTTTCTTCAATCATTAAGATATTTGCTCGATATACTTCCAATAGAAACTTGAGGGCACACTTTTTGGGGGCTCCCCCTCTCCCCCTCGCATTAAAGGAAAGAATAATCATGGGTTCCCTCTATACAAGGCATCCTTTTCTCTAAGCATCCTAGCTATAAAAACTTTCTTACCTATTTTGATTTCCAGCCTTGCCTTCTTCTAGCTTTGTGCAAATTGGACTTCCTTCAAACAGAGTTTGACGCAAGGACATCCAAAGTAAAGCCTCCTGAAGATGGGGGGATACTAGGAGTAGGTTTCCTTAATCTTAGATCATATCTTTTCAAGGCATCTCGGGACAGAGGGGCAACCGGGGCCATGGGGGGGATCTTTATCAAGGGGAAAGGGACCTGAAAGAACAATCATCGTAGGCTTAGAGTCCTAAGGGGAGGTCGAGGTATTAAGGATAGGGGCTAGGGGAGGTTCGCTATCCATTGAAGGGATCATCTTAATTGAAGGGGGTAAAGGACATAAAATGAAAAGGCAAGGCAAGGAGGGAGACTTACTTGATAGGATGTCCCCAGTCTCAATGCCTGATTAAAGAAGAGACGCCTCTCAATGCATAACATCATCTTTAGAGCATGTAACCGACTTGACCTAGTCTTCTAGCTTAACTGAGTTCTCACCTTGATTCATGGGCCTAATAGACTCCTTTGTTTCCCCAAGGGGACCCCACCTGAAGTATTCTTTCATTAAATGGCTAGTTTTGTAACATTAGTACTAAAGGGAAATTTCTAGTAGTCCACTCTTTGATGCCATGATCTCCAATCCAACTGGAGTTCTACCTCAGTTATCATGCCAAGACTAAGATCAATATCGACCTAAATACATGAAATATGTATGTCCTCTTTCTCCTTCCATCCCTCCTCCACACTAACAAAAGAGCCCAACCTATTTCCAACGGTTGTGAAAGTATCCATCCCCCAAAAATGAAGTGATAGACCATGTAGAAGATCCAAGACACTTAATTTTTCTATTAGCTCCTTATCAAGGTTAAACTTAATGGACCATGGCTTTTGAAGTTGTAGTATGCATGATCTACAAAAAATATTAGAAGTGTGAAATATGGCAGATATACCACATAAAACAACACAATGAGATGCCAACAATGGAAATATTTTATTAAGATATGCAAAAATATTTTCACTTGCCTCTTAGAGGGAGCAACCTCCAGTAGAGCATAGTTGAATTACACAACATAAGACAAGACTTTCCTTACTATCTTCGACATTATATAGTTTCATGAGACCCCAAAACCCTAACTACTCATGGTCCCTTGCATAATGTGGGCTGGCCACTTTATTTATTAACTATGGCCCATTATAACTAATTGTGGTCCCTTTTGAATAATGTGGGCCAACCACTTACAATGCTTATGGGATTTATTTATTAAATTAACAAATCGTGACTCTTACAGGGCCCCTTGGGCTTATTACATTGATAAAGGGGTTAGGGTCAGACCCTAACAAGCCCTCCCCCTTAAGAAACAGACTTGTCCTCAAGGTTGGAGCTACAGTAATTGTTGGAGAATAGTTGTTGGTTCCCATGCCACATCTTCTGGTATGGGGACGTACCTGGGTGACTTACCTTGATGGAGTAACAACGCCGAAGGAGTAACAACACCAGAATACTTAGACGAAATCGCGATGGAGTAACACCACCGGTGGAGTAACAACACCGAAGGAGTAATAACACCAAAGGAGTAACAACACTGGAATACTTAGATGAAATCATGATGGAGTAACAACATCAGCGGAGTAACAACACCGAAGGAGTAACAACACCAGAGGAGTAACAACACGAGAATAATTAGACGAAATTGTGATGGAGTAACATCATCGACGGAGTAACAACACTGAAGGAGCAATAATACCAGAATAATTAGACGAAATCATCATTGCCATGGAGCAACAACACTGACGGAGTAACAACACCAGTGAAGTACTTAGTCAATATTACCACGATTAGAGTAATAACACCAGAGGAGCAACAATTCCAATGAGGTACCTATAAGAAAAAAGATTGATTGTTAGAGAATAGTTGTTAGTTCCCATGCCATTCCTTGATAATGTGGTTGCAAAGATCTCGTTCCCTTGAATCTGGGCCCTGTTTTGGCTAGATAAAAATAGAACCTTCCTTGTCTAATTCAGGTAGTATGGTTTAAATCTTAGAGTTTCACCCCCCAAATTTTTTGAGACAAGAGACATGGAAGATAGGGTGGATTTTGGAAGTGTATGACGATTCCAATTTGTAGGCGACATGGCTAATATTCTGAACCACCCGATAAGGCCCATAAATTTAGGGAGCTAACTTTTGGAAGTCGTCTTCTTTTAGAGAAGTCTGCTTCTAAGGTTGGAGTTGAAGAAACACTTGGTCGCTAATTTGAAAAGACCTTTTTGAGTGATGTTGGTCAACTTATTGATTCATCCGATTTTGTGCTTGATGGAGGTTATGCTTCAGAAGAGCGAGAGTGGCAGCTCGGTTCTGTAGTAGCTTATCAACTACCTGCACTTTGGAAGATCATGGGAGATAAGAAGTTGGCAAAGGTGGGAGTTGGCCATACACCACCTCATACGATGTCAACTTTATTGCTTCATGATAATTAGTATTATACTACCTTTCGACAAAAAGATAACCATTACAACCATTGATGTTGTCTATCTGAAGCAAAGCACTAAAGGTAGGTCTCTAAACATCTATTTTCTACTTCGGTTTGACCATATGTTTGGGGGTTATAAGTTGTACTCATTTGGAGTTATGTTCCATGTAGTTTGAAAAGCTCCTTCCAAAAATTACTAGTGAAGGTGGTGTTGAATGGTGTTGTCATTGACACCAATGTTAGTTAATGAACTCTGTTATATTTGTCTAGATTGGATCAAGTTGGAACCTCCAATGGAAGGATGGTTGGAAACCCTAACTACAAGGTTTGGATTTCCTAGACATGGACATACCCTACACTTTTTGAAGGATTTTAAAGAAGTAAATCATTCAATTCACCTTGGAAATCCTTGCCATTGGATTCTCCTTATTGAGTTGATTCCGATAGTATTTGGTATGCCCCGAGAAGCCTCACGGTTTGTGAGTTATGCCAGTTTGAAGATGAAGTACCCATCTTGTGGGGTAAAATGCCAAAGGGAGATGAGGTGGCATGACTTGATAGCTTGGGCTAAGGATGAAAAATTTATCCTTGGTCAAAGGTCAAAAAAAAGGGGGGGAGCTTCATGGAAAACAAAGTACTATGGATATGGAAATGTTATATCATGGTTTAAAATAATACAATAATAATAATAAGAGATTTAGGAATAATATGAATATGGTTCCATAAAACATAGATATTATATTTTATTAAACCACCAAATAATCGGGTGGAATAGATGGTTGACATTAAAAAAGGGTTTGTTTAAATTTAAAAACTTGACACCAAAGTTATTTAAACATATGTTTGGGTCATGATATAAGCTCATATGCTACCCCGATCGGGGTGGGAAAAAGAAATCTGTGCGAAGAAATGATGGAGGACAGAGAGTGGAATCACTAGCCACCTCCCAAGTTAATCATACCCCGGTATGCAGAGCCAGCATGCAGGTATGTTCGAAATCCGAGGTGAGAAGGTGGAAGAATACTGGAGAAGGCAGGGGCAAAGGACGACGGTGCTTGGTCGATGGAGCGTGGGATAAGTGTCAATAAATCAATCAGAATAGGTAAAGGCAAAGCTGCAAACAATTCGAAGTTAAGAAAGGGGGTGAAGGCAGAGAGCATTTGGCAAAGAAACCCTGTTAACCGTCTCAGAAGAGGGCAGAAGACAATGGCGGAGAGAAGAAGGAAGGTGGGAGAAAACACAGATGAGGAAGGAAGATGGATGGGAGAGGATAAGGACAAGCAGAGAGTCCAGAATGTAAGAGAGAATGATAAGCAAAGGGCCTGGGAGGGAGAAAAACCCCAGGAGGCTAAAAATCATTTGCTCACTAAAGGAAGAGCGATGAGGGTTAACAAGCTAGAGGAAGAACAATCGGAAGAAGAAGAAACTCGAAGCGAGGAGGAAATGGAGATTGGCAGGAAAGATGTCACGGAGAAGATGGCTTTCGAGGTTGGTCAAGGAAGCCGGGATACCACCAGAGGAAGACTATCCCGAAGGGGCAGAGGCAGAAGACGCAGGGGCCTTGGGAGAACTAGGCAAGCAAACAGTCATGAAGCTGAGGTGCCATCACTAACCCGACAGAAGCGAGGACGAAGAACAACGGAGTAGATGGCTCAGGAAGCGGAAAGGGCGTATAACGAATGAACCAATGCGGATATTAGAAGACTTATCCAGGAGATGGAAAATAATGTTCTGCAAGAGGCCTCAAACTCGGAAATGGAGGACTGGGGCATTTTATTACCGGACCCAGGAAATACAAGAGGACGTTTATCCCTATACAAACAAGCTCTGCATGTCTATTGGGTGGTGAAACGTTTATTAGCAAAGGCCATAGAACAAATAACATAGGAGATGATTGAAATGGCTCAAGGAATCGCAAACCTAAAGAGGGAGATGAAAAACCTCCAACTCACTCTTCTGATGCAGGATAGCAGGTTAGAGGAAATTCAAATTATGTTGAAGAAGTTAACTACCGTGCCGCGCGAGGAGGAGATTAAGCCGGAAACTATGGTAGACTGAATCTTCCAATTCTTTTTTCAAATGATCCTTCTGTTTGGTCTTATGAGAAACATTTTTTTTTTAAATGTCTTGAACTGTTAATGCTGATAGGAATCCAGAGTAGTCTGTAGGTAGTGTATGGCTTGTGATATAAACTCATTGGTTTACGTACATATGTTATGGGTTGACATTTTCAGACTTATGGTGACCAACAGACCCGGTTTCCCTCCAGGGCAAGTTGAGGTCACTAGGTGATTGTACATATTTAATCTTGGATGTTTATAATAGCAAAGATCCTACATTAGCTTACAAAAAAAAAAGATATAAACTCATCTGCTAATGAACTTAGACCAAAGTTATATGGTCAGTAATTTGATGATATGTTTGTATTTTCATAGTCGGTCCCTACACTATTTTAATCATCAACATTATATAAATAATGCACTAATGGATTAAGCCAATGTATGGAAATTATTCCAAGATAATTATCTTAGATATGCGGTAAATTTCAATGAAAAAACTCATGTTTCGGATGTGAACGTTGATCTGAAGCATGAATCCTTGCAACCCCACAGAGTATTGATGATCTTAGGGTGGTAGAAGTTCTTGGGAGATATTTTTCTGGTTGTACGGTTTCTCTAGGGTTGGTTATCCTTTATTTAGTGATCCTGTAGTTAGAAATTCTATGGAACACTGGAAGCATTGACTTTAGGATACAATTTTTACATCATTGGCACTTGCCCAAAGGATTTGACACATGATTATTGTTTCGGTCTATTGGTGCACACACATTTTGAAGTGTTTAGTAAAGATTTATGGCCTAGTACAATTTTATGTATCATCTCACTGAGCACATCTTTGAAACATAGTTGCTTAGAAACAATCTTTCATCAGGCACATCTCTATTGATAAACGTGGATAAGATTTGTTGGAAAGACTATCTCACTGGGCATATCTCTGAACATATCATTCTCCTATGGAGTTCAGCATTAATACCATAATCTCTGAATATTACAACAAAGGAATTGTTTTTGAAAAAATGTTTATGTTTTCGACTCATTCTACAAACATTGTGCCATTGCATCTGTTATCACAATTTTAGTTTAGGGTTAAAGCATTTCAAAAAAAATAAAATATGAACAATTTGGTCGCGTTGACATTTATTTTGTCAGTGTTATTTCAAAAAATTGTAACACAGGTGCTAACAAATCAAATGTCAACGAAAGAGAGGTATTGCAAGTAAGCGAGTGCACGTGGTATATCGCGATGTGTGTGCCGACAATTGGCACTGACAAATACAACGTCAGTGATATCCGATCAATGTCCGATAGAAATTGGTTCATGGTAAAAACATTGTTTACTCATCATTAGTTCCTTACAGCTGATTGCCATACTAGTAATAACGATGTAACCAATATCTTGTCATTGATTTAACCTGCAGGTTACTTTTCATTACATTGTACGAGTTCATTGCATCAAATTAGTTTCAAAGATCAATGTTGTGGTTTTAGCATCGGTTGCAGATTTTGTGGGAAGTTGCTGAGAATGATGGGGTAGAGTGGGCACATGTAGAGAGGAGAACCGCTAGGCCCTAAGATTCTTGTGGCTATCCCAAAGATCTGCGAACCGTTTTGACAAACTTGTTGGGAGAAGTTTTGTTTCAGCTATGATGGGTATAACAATGGTGTGGCACATATCTCTAAGCATAACTCAGCAAGTTGTGGATCCGATTCCAAGATTCAGTGGTAGAGGATCAGTGGTCAAAGAGGAGGTAGAAAGTACTCAACAAATGACAGGGAATTTGGCTCCAGTTTTAAACCAGTAGCCTCATCATCCGTGAGATATTGTAATAGTTCATTGATTTAGTTTATATTTTATTTTTAATTTCCTAAAGCCTAGGACAATTAGAAGAATGCATTGACTTATTTAAGACATAATTTGTAAGAAGTAGAGGTTGGAATATTTTGTAGAAACTGAGTGTATTTTATATCTCTTTGATATTAATGGAATTTTATGTGAACAATGTTACTTGTGCAAATTTGCAGAGATTCATGTGCGATAAGTTTCTTGACAATGTTTCTAGTGAATATTTTTTATTCTAAGTCATAACTTTGATGCATAAGTCTTTTGTAGTTGGAAATAAGTGATTAGATTCAAATTCTTTATGAAATCTCTAATTTAAATCTTCCAAATTACTTATATGTTTTTTCAACTTAAATATCATTTACAGAAATCATGTGAATGCTTTATTTTTTATGTTTACTCCCTACTATCTCCTATCAGAACCTGATGATGGTTTGTATGAGAAACCTAAAGGTATATCGCCTCTGCTAAAATTGTTCATACAGCCTGTAGCTAGAAATTTTATGTCAAAAGACTCCATGCCCAATGGTCCCTTTCTCTCTTCCTTACAAACAAAGTTCATGTGTTACCAACTAAATTTAGCCAATGAGCTAAATTACATGATTCTTAGTGACTGTGAGTGGTAGAGTTTAAGGAGAGACGCCTTTCTAGATTGAAGGGGCAATTTTCAATCTAAAGCTGTTAGAATTTATCTTATTTCTTCCCTCTACAACCAGGGTTTTTCCTAAGTGATAACATTTTGGCACCATTATCGGGGAGGTGAAATTTCATGTCAAATCATCCCTAGGAGAATGATAAAGATCAGATATGACTTCTGACGCTGAACAAAGATTCGACACATAGTAGTTGTGCATCATTCACTTGGTGACTCCATTGTTAAATGATCCAAAGTTTGAAACATGAATGGCGACTCCATTATCTGATGAATCTAGAGAATAATTTCAGAGCCAGATGCCTAGTTAATCAAGCTGACAAGGTATGTTTCATTTCTTGTTTCTATTGAAGGATTTAAGGAATATTGGGACAATTTTGATGATGATCATATTGATGCAAAATTTTCAAGGTTTTTATCTATGTATTTATGCAGCCAAAAAAGATCAAGTTTCTCTTCGGTGCACATTTCCAGGTGTGTGACGATATTTTAGTTACTAGTTGATTAGAGGTTCATTTTATCTGTCATGGGTGCATTAAGCAGTATAAGATGTAGTTGCAGTACAATGGTCCTTAAACCATGAGAAATGCCATGTAGATGAATGATGTGCATTTTTATTTAAAGTAAAAATGTACCTAAGGGTAAAAACTATGGTGAAAAGCAAGTGAAATATCATGGTGCGCAGGCCTAGGTATAAAACTATGTATTGGCACTAAACCTATGGCCTAAAGTTCAAGTCAATATTTCATATCCTAAGGTCTAGCATTGAGTGGAAATAATGTATAACCTAAGGTATGAAACCCATACGGTATGGTGAAAAGTCTATTGCAGAGTTTTATTAAACATGAAGGTGGGTGCATGACATCAAACCTAAGGTAGATGTTGCTACATAATTATGGTCAAATATTTAAGATATAAACCAAGCGCAAATGTGACATGTCAAATGTTTGAGCGGATGTTACAAAACCCACAACATCACGGGTTCAAAACCATGACACGTCATTCTAATGATGCAGAGGAGGTGGCAGAAATGAGGTAGTTTTCAACACCATGCGGGTCCAGTCGACGTATGGTAGACAGATCAGTCGACAATGCGGAGTTAACACCTAACTGTCAAAAGAGTGTTAGCACCGCAAGGGATTCCATCAACGTCGGAGTTATGGCATCAAGGTGTAGTGTACCACGGAAGTATGGTGACGATCACCGAAGAAATGGAAATCGTCGAGGAGTTAGCACACCACGAGGGTGCACGGTTGGCCCACCTCGAGGAGTACGATATACACGCCATCACCGTCGGGAGTTTGGTACCATGTGAGTGTCGTCGGAGGAGTGCAATTGCAGATGTAATGAGGTGGATTCCAACGAGCTGCTGGAGGAGGTATTCTGCGGGGGTTGTATGCCACCATGCCACGAAGAGATGCCAATGCAACAAACTGCTAGACCAAAACTAAGCTCTCGGGGAAGATGGTTGCAAGGTGTCACATGGCATAGGGATAAAAGCTGCCGACGGTTTGGTCAATGGTGGCAGTCCAAGGAAAACCCATTGGTCTAATGTTTGCAACTAAATTTGTTAATGGTGCACCATGGGATGAATAAGTGTTACAACTATAGGTTTGTTGTGTTAGTGCGGTCCAATCAAACAAATTATCATATAGTTTTTAAAACCATATTTTGTTATGCCATAAAGGGCCGAGAGCTATCATTTGACCTCTAACACATTTGTTAAAAGAAATCATGCTACATTTAACATTAGTCCATATTATAAATGCTTCGAGTGAAGAAGCATAAAGGGGAGAAGAAAGTTCTAGCCTTGGCGAGGAGAAGAAGAGGAGAGGCATTCCAAATTCTGTCAAGTCTTTTTCTATTTCAGAGGTGAAGCCTTTCAGGAACGAGGCAAGCATATCTAGCGCAGAAGTTGTGCTTCAGTTTCAAGTGATAGTTCAACTTTAGAGTCAAAGTTTCGATATTTGCCTGTAGATGCTCTTTTGAGTGTTTCTTGGCCATTCTTGGGCCTTTTGAGGAACAGAGATAGGCATTGGAAAGTTGTGACTAAAGGCTTTCTTTCTATAGTGACCAATAGTGCCTACGAGCACAAACCAGTTGGAAAAATCTCATTTAAAGAAACTATTTGAGAATTCCTAATAAAACGTCGCACATTTGAAGCAGACCCGGAGACGTAGTCCAGGAGGGACGAACTTCGTCACCAATGTTTGTTGTTGTTTGCAGATTTTGATTGTTGTTGTTAATTATTCATTTTTAGTTCATTAAGTTTGATGAATAAGGCATAAACGTCACTTAATTTTCCGTTTTCACTCACACGTGTGCAACTTTAGTTAATTGGTGCAATTCCTTAAATAATCAATCCTGTAGATTTCAGATCATATTTTGGTATCATAGTGAGGTTGATCGTGGTTAAACAAGATATTTGTCAATATTGAGTAGATCCAGGTCACAGCACGGAGAAGGAAACTTGAAGAGGCCAATCTCGAGATTGGAAAGAGAAAGTATATTCTTATCTAGTACAGAAATGGGTAAAACTTCTAGGCAGCTCCGGTTGAAAGAACTTGAAGTTCAATCAACAGTTTCAACTGGAGAATGCCAGACTATGACGAATGGTGCAAGTATTGTAGGAGAACAAGAAAAGACTACAGGCAAAGGTTGAAGCTTTGTAAAACAGTCAAAGGAGAAGCAGTCCATCAGTTTGAAGTTCATCTACTGCGGGGAAAAATGAGGTCTCGTCTCTTCATCAGAAAGATGAAGACAGTTAATCTCTGTCAACGAATCCAAAAGCACAATCGGTAGAAGAAGCTATCAGAACCTTTTCCTCGTCTTTTGAGGACCCTCCTTATATTCCATAATCACCAAGAAATGATTCAAAGAAGGACGAGATTTCCAGCAATCAGGAAATTGAAGCGTTTGAAAGATGTAGTAGAGGAATGGGTATGTTGCTGATGAACAAAATGGGATATTAGTAGGGACAAGGCCTTAAAAAGCATGGCCAAGGCATGCTCCAACTCATCTCCATGCAGGAAAGGCCTAAACATGAAGGCTTGGGTTATGACGAGTTGATATGTGACTACTGTGGGAAGAGAGGTCATATTGTAGATCGATGTTGGTCCCTACACCCCAACCTGATGCCGAAGAAGTGGCAAGACCGCAAAGGTAAACTAACGAGTCACTCTAGCAGTGATTAAGAAGGTGAGTCCTTAAGTCAAAAATTTATGTTAAAAGTTATCAAAAGGATTTATCCATGTACCTTTTGTGGTAGTAATTCACATTATGTCGAAGAATGCTCGAAGAAAAAAAATAGGTGCTACCAAGAGTCAGCCATAGAAAGATGATGCGGTGCTACAAATAAAGAAGCATTCTGGGAAGACTTTACTTCAGTTAAACAAGGACTTCACATCATTAAGACATAGTACCGGGAAAATCCAGCAAAAAGACAGCTAGTACAAACTTCGGAGAAAAAGTTTGTCCTAAATGTAAGCTGAAAGGACACTCGAAAAGCACATGTCCGATAAAGCCCAGTGAAAAAACACCAGCACCAGTAGAGCAGGAGGCAACAAAAGAACCTAGAGCATAGGAATGTAAGTCTCATGAACTATCTCCAACTTGGAATTTGGCATATCATATGCCATATGTATAAATGTGAGTTTGTAAATTTCAACACATTAGTGGGCCTAGTCAAAGTTTGTAACTGGGGTCTAGATGGTTTTTACATGTACTCATGTTTGTAATAAAGTTCATGATTGTAATAAACTTTTGGAGGTTCAAGTGTCTTTTTTTTGGGAGGTGTGATCCATAATGGATCTTGTAAGCCAAGTTGAAGTTTGTTTTATATCGAACGACCAAGATGATACTAGGTAGAAAAACTAGTCTCAGCTTGTGAAAGAATTCACCATCTCAGTTGCTCGCAAAAACAACGTTAGGTTGAAGAACTCGACACATTGATTTGGTGGTAACTTCGAATTTTCATTTGGCCTCTAGGTGACGGAGAAATTAAACGTCAAAGTTTGAGGTGAACATGTGAAAAAGGGCCCCACTAACCATGTGACGATCTTACTGCTTGACATGCTGCAAGGTCAAGTTCACGCAACCAAAAAAGATCAAGTTTCTCTCCAGTGCACATTTCCAAGTGTGTGATGAGATTTTAGTTACTGGTTGATTAGGGGTTCATTTTATCCATCATGGGTGCATTAAGAAGTATAAGATGTAGTTGCAGTACAATGGTCCTTAAACCATGAGAAATGTCATGTAGATGAATTATGTGCATTTTTATTTAAAAGTAACAATGTACCTAAGGGTAAAAACTATGTTGAAAAGAAAGTGAAATATCATGGTGTGCATGCCTAGGTATAAAACTATGTATTGGCACTAACCTATGGCCTAAAGTTCAAGCGCAATATTTCATAACCTAAGGTCTAACATGGAGTGACAATAATGTATAACCTATGGTATGAAACCCATACGGTATGGTTAAAATTCTATCGTGGAATTTTATTAAACATGAAGATGGGTGCATGACATATCAAACCTAAGGTGAATGTTGGTGCATAATTATGGTCAAACACTTATGGTATAAACCAAGCGCAAATGTGACATGTCAAATGTTTGAGAGGATGTTACAAAACCTACGACATGGAGGGTTCAAATCCGTGACGCATCATTCCAACGATGCGAAGGAGGTGTCAACCATGTGGAAATTTTCAACACCGTGTAGGTCCAGTCGATGTATGGCAAACAAATTAGTCGACAGCACGGAGTTAACACCTAACTGTCAGCAGAGTGTTAGCGTCACGAGGGATGCGATCATCGTTGGAGTTATGGCATCAAGGTGTAGTATACCACATAAGCATGGTGATTATTATTGAAGAAATGGAAACCATTGAGGAGTCAACAAGCCACAAGGGTGCATGGTTGGCCCACCTTAGGGAGTAGGATATACACGCCATCACCGTCGGGAGTTGGTACCCTATGAGCGTTAGAGGAGGAGTGCAGTTGTGGATGGCATGAGGTGGATTCAAACGAGTCGTCAGAGGAGGTATTCTGCGGGGGTCGTATGCCACAAAGCCATGGAGAGATGCCAACGCAACAACTTGCTAGACCACAGCTAAGCCGTCGGGGAAGACAGTTTCAAGGTATCACGTGGCGCAGGGACAAGGGTCGCTAACGGTTTGGTCAATGGTAGCGGTCCAATGAAAACCCACTAGTCTAATGTTTGCAAATGGATTTGTTAATGGCGCATCATGGGATGAATAAGTCTTACAACTATAGGTTTGTTGTGTTAGCGTGGTCCAATCAAACAAATTATCATATAGTTTTTAAAACCATATTTTGTTATGTCAGAAAGGGTCGAGAGCTATCATTTGACCTCTAATACATTTGTTAAAACAAACCACCATGCACTATTAAAAGATTTTTGATATAGTTGTTAAACTACATACATTATGTATCAACCACCAAGCCATTTCATTGGCCACCACTTAAATTTGTTAAAGCAAACCATGATAAACTTAGAATTAGTCCATCTTATAAATGCTTCGAGTGAAGAAGCATAAAGGGGAGAAGAAAGTTCCAGCCTTGGTGAGGAGAAGAAGAAGAGAGACATTCCAGATCCCATCAAGTCTTTTTCTATTTCAGAGGCGAAGCCTTTCAAGAAGGAGGCAAGCATATCCAGGGCAGAAGTTGTGCTTTAGTTTCAAGTGATAGTTCAACTTAAGAGTCAAAGTTTCGATATTTGCCTGCAGATGCTCTTTTGAGCATTTCTTGGCCATTCTTGGGCCTTTTCAAGAATGGAGATAGGCATTGGAAAGCTGTGACAGAAGGGTTCTTTCTACAGTAACCAGCAGTGCCTGTGAGCACAGATCGGTTGGAAAAATCTCATGTAAAGAAACTCTTCGAAGAATTCCTAATAAAACGGTCGCACATTCGAAGCGGACCCTGAGACGTAGTCCAGGAGGGACAAACTCCGTCACCAATGTTTGTTGTTGTTTTAATCTTTTATTGTTGCCGTTAATTATTCATTTTGAGTTCCTTAAGTTTGATGAATAAACGTCACTTAATTTTTCATTTTCACTCACACATGTGCAACTTTACTTAATTGATGCAATTGCTCAAATAATCAATCCTGTAGATTTCAGATCATATTTTGGTATCATAGCGAGGTTGATCATGGTTAAACAAGATATTTGTCAATATTGACTATATCCATATCACAACATGGAGAAGGAAACTTGAATAGGCCAATCTCGAGATTGGAAAGAGAAAGTAGATTCTTATTCAATACAGAAATGGGTAAAAATTATAGGGAGCTCCGGTTGAAACAAATTGAAGAGTTCAATCAACAGTTTCAACAAGAGAATGTCACACTGCGATGAATGGTGCAAGTGTTGTAGGAGGATAAGAAAAGACTACAAGCAAATATTGAAGCTTTGTAGAAGAGTCGAAGGAGAAGCAGTCCATTAGTTCGAAGTTCATCTACTGCGGGGAAAAATGAAGTCTCCCCTCTTCATCAGAAAGATTAAGACAGTTCATCTTTGTCAATGAATCCAAAATCACAATCGGTAGAAGAAGCTATCGAAACCTTTTCCTTGTCTTTTGAGGACCCTCCTTATATTCCAACATCACCAAGAAATGATTCAGAGAAGGATGAGATTTCCAACAATTAGGAGATTGGAGCATTTGAAAGACGTACAAGAGGAATGGGTATGTCGTTGATGAACAAAATGGGATATTAGCGGGGACAAGGCCTCAAAAAGCATGGCGAAGGCAGGCTCCAACTGACCTCCATGTAGGAATGGCCGAAACATGAAGGCTTGGGCTATGATCAGTCGATATGTGACTACTGTAGGAAGATAGGTCATATTGCAAATTGATCTTAGTCCCTACACCCCAACCTGATGCCGAAGAAGTTGCAAGACAGTAAAGGTAAACTAATGAATCACTAAAACAATGATTCAGAAGGTGAGTCCTTAAGTCAAAAAATTATGTTAAAAGTTATCAAAAGGATTTATCCATGTACCTTTTGTGGTAGTAATTTCAATTGTGTAGAAGAATGTTGGAAGCAAAAAAATTTCAGCAAAAAAATAGGTGCTACAAAGAGTGAGCTGCAGAAAGATGACGCGACGCTACAAGTAAAGAAACGTCCCAGGAAGACTTTACTTTAGTCAGCCAATGACTCTGCATCATTAAGATAGAGTACAGGAAAATCCAACAAAATGATAGATAGTACAAACTTCAGAGAAAAAGTTTGTCCTAAATGTAAGATGAGAGGACAGTCGAAAAGCGCATGTCTAATAACCTGGAGCATAGGAACGTAAGTCTCCAGAACTGTCTCTTACTTGGAATTTGGCAGATCATATGCCATATGTATAAATGTGAGTTTGTAAATTTTCAACACATTAGTAGGCCTAGTCAAAGTTTGTAACTAGGGTCTAGATGGTTTTTACATTGACTCATGTTTGTAATAAAGTTCATGATTGTAATAAACTTTTGGAGGTCCAAAAGTATTTTTTTTGGGAGGTGTGATCCAAAATGGATCTTGTAAGTCAAGTTGAAGTTTGTTTTATGTCTGACGACCAAGATGATCCTACATAAAAAAACTAGTCTTCTCTTGTGCAAGAATTCACCATCTTAGTTGCTTTCAGAAACAATGTTAGGTTGAAGAACTCGACACGCTGATTCCGATGGTATCTCCAGATTTTCACTTGGCCTCTAGGTGATGGAGAAATTGTCCGTCAAAGTTTGAGCTGAACAGGTGAAAAAGGGCCTCGCTAACCATTTGATGATGTTACTACTCGACATGCTGCAAGGTCAAGTTCACGCAGCCAGAAAATATCAAGTTTCTCTCCAGTGCACATTCCCTGGTGTGTGATGAGATTTTAATTACTAATTGATTAGAGGTTCATTTATCCATCATGGGTGTATTGAGTTGTATAAGATGCAGTTGTAGTACAATGGTCCTTAAACCATGAGAAATGTCATATAGATGAATGATGTGCATTTTTATTTAAATGTAACAATGTACCTAAGGGTAAAAATTATGGTGAAAAGCAAGTGAAATGTCATGGTGTGCATGCCTAGGTATAAAACTACGTATTGGCACTAAACCTATGGCCTAAAGTTCAAGAGCAATATTTCATAGCCTAAGGTCTAGCATGGAGCGGCAATAATGTATTACCTAAGGTATGAAACCCATACGATATGGTGAAAAGTCTATGACGGAGTTTTATTAAACATGAAGTTTGGCTCATGACATATCAAATCTAAGGTAAATGTTGGTGCGAAATTATGGTCAAACATTTATGGTATAAACCAAGGGCAAACATGACATGTCAAATGTTTGAGCAGATGTTACAAAACCTATAGCATCGCGGGTTCAAAACCATGACATGACATTCCAACGATGCGGAGGAAGTGGTAGCCATGTGGTAGTTTTTAACACCATGCAAATTCAGTAGACGTATGGCAGACAGGTTAGTCAATAGCGCGGAGTTAACACCTAATCGTCAACAGAGTGTTAGCGCCACATGGGATGGCATCACTGTCGGAGTTATTGCATCAAGGTGCAGTGTACCACAGAAGTATGGTGATGATCGCTGAAGAAATGGAAACCAACGAGGAGTCAGCAAGCCACGAGGGTGCACAGTTGGCCCACCCCGAGGAGTAGGATATGCACACCATCACCATCAGGAGTTTGGCACCATGTGAGCATCGTCGAAGGAGTGTAGTTGCAGATGACATGAGGTGGATGCCAATGAGTCATCAGAGGATGTATGCTGCAGGGGTCGTATGACACCATGCTACGGAGAGATGGCAACGTAATAACCTGCCAGACCACAACTAAGCCGCCGAGGAAGATGGTTGCAAGATGTCACATGGAGTAGGGATAAGGGCTGTCGACGGTTTGGACAATGGTGGCGATCCAATGAAAACCCACCAATCTAATGTTTGCAACTGAATTTTTTAATGGCGCACCATGGGATGAATAAGTGTTATAACTATAGGTTTGTTGTGTTAACGCAGTCCAATCAAATAAATTATCATATAGTTTTTAAAACCATATTTTACTATGTCATGAAGGGTCGAGAGCTATCATTTTACCTCTAATACATTTGTTATAACAAACCACCATGCTTTATTAAAAGATTTGTGATATAGTTGTTAAACTATATACATTATGTATCAACCACCGAGCCATTTCATTGGCCACCACTTAAATTTGTTAAAACAAATCATGCTAAGCTTAGCTTAGTCCATCTTATAAATGCTTCAAGTGAAAAATCATAAAGGGGAGAAGAAAGTTCCAGCCTTGGTGAGGAGAAGAAGAAGAGAGGCATTCCAGAGCCCATCAAGTCTTTTTCTATTTCAGAGGCGTAGCCTTTCAGGAAGGAGGCAAGCATATCCAGGGTGGAAGTTGTGCTTTAGTTTCAAGCGAGAGTTCAACTTCAGAGTCAAAGTTTTGATATTTGAGTGTTTCTTGGTCATTCTTAGGCATTTTTAGGAATGAAGATAGGCAATAGAAAGCTGTGATAAAAGGATTTCTTTCTATAGTAACCAGTATTTCCTACGAGCACATATTAGTTAGCAAAATCTCATTTAAAGAAACTCTTTGAAGCATTCATAATAAAACAGTCGCACATTTGAAGTGGACCCGAAGACGTAGTCCAGGAGGGACGAACTCCATCACCAATGTTTGTTGTTGTTTGCATCTTTGATTGTTGCTGTTAATTATTCGTTTTCAGTTCCTTAATTTTGATGAATAAGGAATAAATGTCACTTAATTTTTCATTTTCACTCACCCATGTGCAACTTTAGTTAATTGGTGTAATTGCTCAAATAATCAATCCTATAGATTGTAGATCATATTTTGTTATCATAACGAGCTTGATCGTGGTTAAACAATATATTTGTTAATATTGACTAGATCCAGGTCATAGCATGGAGAAGGAAACTTGAAGAGGCCAATCCTGAGATTGGAAAGAGAAAGCAAATTCTTTTCTAGTACAGAAATGGATAAAAATTCTAGGCAACTCCGGTTGAAAGAACTTGAAGAGTTCAATCAACAGTTTCAACAGGAGAACGCCACACTGTGGCGAATGGTGCAAGCGTTGTAGGAGGATACAAAAACACTACAGGCAAAGATTGAAGCTTTGCAGAAGAGTCGAAGGAGAAGTAGTCCATTAGTTCGAAGTTCATCTAATGCAAGGAAAAATGAAGTCTCGCCTCTTCATAAAAAAGATGAAGACAATTCATCTCCGTCAACAACTCCAAAAGCATAGTTGGTAGAAGAAGATATAGGAACCTTTTCCTCGTCTTTTGAGGACCCTCCTTATAGTCCAGCATCACTAAGAAATGATTCAGAGAAGGACTAGATTTCCAACAATCAGGAGATTGGAGTATTTGAAAGACGTACCAGAGGAATGGGTATGTCGCTAATGAACAAAATGGGATATCAGCATGGACAAGGCCTTGGAAATCATGGCCAAGGTAGGCTCCAACTGATCTCCATGAAGGAAAGGTCAAAACATGAAGGCTTGGGCTATGACCAATCGATATGTTACTAATGAGGGAGGAGAGGTCACATTGCAGATTGATGTTGGTCCATACACCCTGAACTAATGCTGAAGAAGTGATTCAGAAGGTTAGTCCTCAAGTCAAAGGTTTATGTTAAAAGTTATCAAAAGGATTTATCCATGTACCTTTTGTGGTAGTAATTCACATTCTGTAGAAGAATGTTGTAAGCAAAAAAATTTCAGCAAAAAAATAGGTGCTGCCAAGAGTCAACCACAGAAAGATGAGGTAGTGCTACAAGTGAAGAAACGTCTCGGGAAGACTTTACTTCTGTTGGACAAGGACTCAACATCATTAAGACAGAGTTCATGAAAATCATGCAAAAAGACAGCTAGTACAAACTTAAGGGAAGGAGGAAAAAAAAAAGTCCTAAATGTAACCTGAGAGGACGCTTGAAAAGTGCATGTTCGATGGTGTCCCATGAAAAAACACCAGCACCAGTAGAGCAGGAGACAACAAAAGAACTTGGAGCAGAGGAATGTAAGTCTCCAGAACTGTCTCCTACTTGGAATTTGGTAGATCATACGCCATATGTATAAATGTGAGTTTGTAAATTTACAACACATTTGTAGGCCTAGTCAAAGTTTGTAACAAGGGTCGAGATGGTTTTTACATTGACTCATGTTTGTAATAAAGTTCATAATTGTAATAAACTTTTGGAGGTCCAAAAGTCTTTTTTTTTTTGTGGGAGGCGTGATCAAAAATGGATCTTGTAAGTCAAGTTGAAGTTTGTTTTACGTTTGACAACTAAGATGAACCTAGGTAGAAAAAATAGTCTCGGCTTGCGCAAGAATTCATCATCTCAGTTGCTTGCAAAAACAACATTACGTTAAAGAACTCAACACACTAATTCCGGTGGTATCTCCGCATTTTCATTTGGCCTCTAGGTGATGGAGAATTGTCCATCAAGGTTTGAGGTGAACAGGTGAAAAAGGGCCTCGCTAACCATGTGACGATCTTACTGCTCGATACACTACAAGGTCAAGTTCACACAGCCAAAAAAGATCAAGTTTCTCTCTAGTGCACATTTCTAGGTGTGTGATGAGATTTTAATTACTGGTTGATTAGAGATTCATTTTATCTGTCATGGGTGCATTAAGTAGTATCAGATGCAGTTGCAGTACAATGGTCATTAAACCATGAGAAATGTCATGTAGGTGAATGATGTGCATTTTTATTTAAATGTAACAATGTACCTAAGGGTAAAAACTACGGTGAAAAGTAAGTGAAATGTCATGGTGTGCATGCCTAGGTATAAAACTATGTATTGGCACTAAACCTATGGCCTAAAGTTCAAGCACAATATTTCATAACCTAAGGTCTAGCATGGAGCATCAATAATGTATAACCTACAGTATGTAATCCATATGGTATGGTGAAAAGTCTATGGCGGAGTTTTATTAAACATGAAGGTAGGCACATGACATATCAAACCTAAGATAATTTTGGTGCAAAATTATGGTCAAAGATTTATGGCATAAGCCAAGTGCAAATGTGACATGTCAAATGTTTGAGCGAATGTTACAAAACATATGGCATGGCAAGTTCAAAACCATGACATGGCATTCCAACGATGCGGAGGAGGTGGAAGCCATGTGGCATTTTTTAATACTGTGCGGGTCGAATCGATGTATGGCAGATAGGTTAGTCAACAGCATGGAGTTAACACCTAACCATCAGCAGAGTGTTAGCGCCACGAGGGATGACATCACCGTCAAAGTAATGACATCAGGGTGTAGTGTTCCACAGAAGTATGGTTATGATCATTGAATAAATGGAAACCGTCGAGGGGTCAACAAGCCACGAGGGTGCACAGTTTTCCCACCCCGAGGAGTAGGATATACACGCCATCATCATCGGGAGTTTGGTACGATGTTAGCGTCGTCGGAGGATTGCAATTTCTGATGACATGAGGTGGATGCCAATGAGTCGTCAGAGGAGGTATGCCATGGGGGTTGTATGAAACCATGCCACGAAGAGATGGCAATGCAACAACCTTCCAGACCACAGCTAAGCCGTCAGGGAAGATAGTTGCAAGGTGTCACATGGCACAGGGATAAGGGTCGTTGACATTTTGGTCAATGGTGGCGATCCAAAGAAAACCCAGCGGTCTAATATTTGAAACTTAACTTGTTAATGGCACACCATGGGATGAATAAGTGTTACAACTATAGATTTGTTGTGTTAGCACAGCCCAATCAAAATAAATTATCATATGGTTTTTAAAACCATATTTTATTATGTCATAAAGGGTTGAGAACTATCATTTGACCTCTAATACATTTGTTATAACAAACCACCATGCGCTATTAAAAGATTTGTGATATAGTTATTAAACTATATACATTATGTATTAATCATCGAGCCATTGGCCACCACTTAAATTTGTTAAAACAAATCATGCTAAACTTAACATTAGTCCATCTTATAAATGCTTCAAGTGAAGAAGCATAAAGAGGAGAAGAAAGCTCCAGCCTTGGCGAGGAGAAGAAGAAGAGAGGCATTCCAGAGCCCATCAAATCTTTTTCTATGTTAAAGGTAAAGATTTTCAGGAAGGAGGAAAGCATATCCAGGGCGGAATTTGCGCTTTAGTTTCATTCGACAATTCAACTTTAGAGTCAGAGTTTCGATATTTGCCTGCAGATGCTCTTTTGAGTGTTCCTTGGCCATTCTTGATCCTTTTCAAGAACAGAGACAGGTGTAGGAAAGTTGTGACAAATGGCTTTCTTTCTACAGTAACCAGTGGTGCATGCGAGCACAGATCAGTTAGTGAATTTTCATGTAAAAAACTCTTTGAAGCATTCCTAATAAAACGGTCGCACATTCGAAGTGGACCTAGATACGTAGTTTAGGAGGGACAAATTCCGTCACCAATATTTGTTGTTGCTTGCATATTTGATTGCTATTGTTAATTATTCATTTTAAGTTCCTTAAGTTTGATGAATAAGGCATAAACGTCACTTATTTTTCTATATTCACTCGCACATGTGCAACTTTAGATAATTGGTGCAATTTCTCAAATAATCAATCCTGTAGATTTCAGATCATCAAATGTCTATTTCAGTTTTTAGAGTAATTGTTTCATTTTTCAAAGAGTTTCTATGTAAATAAATTTGGAAAGAACAATTTTTCCATTAATTAGAATCAGTTAGTGTGTTTAAGACAAAGTTGAAATTTTGTTTTAATTTAAATTGTAATAAAGCAAGCATCTGGTCTATGAGGTTTACGCTGCCTACAAGTTGACAACATCCCTGTGGAGTCAGTTGATATCACAATTTTAGTTTAGGGTTAAGACATTTCAAAATTTTGTTATGAATAGTTTGGTCACATTGACATTTATTTTGTTAGTGCTATTTCAAAAAATTGTAACACAGGTGGTGACAAATCAAATGCCAGTGAAAGCAAGGGATTGCAAATAAGCGAGTGATGAAAAAACTAAATTGGTATATGGCGATTTGTGTGTCAATAGCTAGCACTGACAAGTCCAACGTTAGTGATATCCGATCGATATCTGATAGCAATTGATTCGCAGTAAAAGCATTGTTTTCTCATCATTAGTTCCTGACAGTTGATTGGCAGAGTAATAATAACGATGTAACCGATATCTTTGTTAAACAGACATGGTGAACGAGAGAGAGTAGGAAAGATAAAGCATTCATTTCATTTTTTATTAACAATAGATGTACATTTATAGTACAATATGGTGACCGTTGGGATTCACATTCCAAGGTCCCTTGGACTGCTTTGTCCATTCGGCTTCCACACTAACCCTTTAGGATTAGGTGTCCAACATTCCCCCCCT
>APFE031528270.1:113929-170011 GCA_000404065.3 Pinus taeda
TCTTTCTTTCTGCTCTCCTTTATTTCTTTGGCCTGAGCTACCTGTTTTCCTCTTTGTTTGGTCTGCTCTCTGGTATAAATTATCCTTTTAGTCTCCTGTACCTTCTCTACCTTTACTGCCTTTTCTGCCTCCTTAGGTTTCACTGCCTTTTCTGCCTCCTTTGGTTTCTCTGTCTTAGGCAATGGTTTAGTTTGCTTTGTTATTACCTTGGCAGTCTCCTCACCTTTTAGGATTTGTCCTACTGCTTGTGCTTGACCTCTAGTGATTGGCCTTCTAGGCTTAACCATGAATTCCTTCCCAGCCTCTTCGAATCTTAGCCTTTTTGAGGCTTTGGATTTCTTGGAGCTGTCAGGAGATGACTGTGTTAGGTCTATGGGCACGGGCTCCACCTGTACAGAAGTAGCTTGTTCAAAGTCAATTGCTTCTAACAAATCTTTAAGGCTGCCCTTTGACATGGGGCTATCCTCTGTTGCAATTGACTTTCCCTTTTCCTTGTTCAATTGGCTCCTTGTTCTGATTTTGGTTTGCTGTGCTATTTCACTTGGCTTGGATGCCACTTTCTGATGTTTCATCTTTTCCTCGGATGGTTTTGGTGTCTCTTTGATAACTACGGGTTTCCCTGATTGCTTTGATTTATGCTTTTGTTTCTTTCGGTCTCTAGCCTGCTGCTTAGGGTCAGCCACTGTAGGCTCTTCCATTATTGTTTCCAGTATAGGTTCCTCAACCATTGCAGACTCTTGAGTCTCTTTTTCCTTTTCTCTGTCTGGTAAAGGGGTTAGACCGGTTTTACTTTGGAAACCCGACATGAAAATAAATGAGTCCCAATCCCTTCCAATCTTATTCAGGCTATCTAACACCAGTAGCTTGATTAAACCATGATGGAAGAGAGATGTCTCGTGATTATCTTTTTTATACTGAACCTTGTCACACATTTTGCCTAGACTCCTAAACAAATAGAAAGGAATATCTATGGAGGATTTTCCTGTGAAGTGTAACAGAAGTTTGAAATGGTAGGAGTATACTTTAGTGTACCTGCCCTCACAAGTGAGGTACTTTTGAATAGCCGTGAGGAGCAGAGCATAATGCTCTTTGATATAATGTCTGGGTATTGCCTTAGAAAGGTCCTGGTTGACATATTGCTCTTTCAGAAATTCTTTGCATGGTGTTGTATCGAACTTGTAGTTTTTAAACCACTCCTGACCACTCCTTGGGATCTCGGTAACAGCAGAGATAACTTGTGGAGAAACAGGGAATTCTAATAATGCAACTTTAGAATTGAGGCCGCTAAAGTTTAGAGCAAAAGCTTTGGTTACCTCTATGTGTCCGCCTTTTAGTTTCTCACAGAACCTCCAGCAACCGGCCTGTTTGAAAGCTCGAGCAACACCTTCATCCTTAAGCGTGAGGTCGAGTCCCTCTGGTTCAGTCCTTAAACATCTCCCGGATCTATTCTCTCGTTTTTCCATCTTGCTCAGAAAAATCTTTGCACAGAAACTCAATCAACAATTACAATTCACGCAACAGCTTTGGCTTTCAGAATGCGGGCTCGCTTGCAGTAGTCTCTCTTTTGAATAAGAATTCGGGCGGCTTCCCTTTGTTTTTTGAAACACTTACCATAAGATAGGCACGTTGAATGCAATCATGAATAAACATAATTGCACCACCTTACCTCATAAGATTGATTAACATCATAGACATGTGTGTGATCCTATCTCTAATGGCGGGATGAATCCTATTATGATCTAGATGGGATGTCGACTGACACATTTGAATGGTTTTTTTGATGACTCACACCCCAAGATTTGACACTTCAAGGCAATATACTGCAGAAAATACCCGAATCCCCGATTTCGTAGCGCTGGCAATCATGAAATGACATGCCGCACTACGCAATGGCTGCTCAGGAATGGTGGAAAATAATTGCGCAGTTAAAACTGGCTAATCATATTGTGCTACGAAACTGTGCAATGTCGGAATGATGTAATCAAGACTAGATATGCTATGGGAGATGGAAACTAACGGTTTTTTACAAGGACATACCTCAATATCTTTGGAAAAGACTAATTTTAAAGTAATAGACCTGAAAACCTATTGACTTGAACCAAAAATTTTATATGGATCTTTGTACATAGATGAACTTGTAGTCTTAAGTGATAACACATGCAAAGAGGAGAATCGGAAGGCCTTGAGATTCTCGAGGTCATCCCGGAACTCCAAGAACAGTTTTGACAGGTCGTTTGGGAGAAATTCTATTTCAGTTGAGATGGGTATCACAATGGTGTGGCACAGATCTCTAAGCACAACTCATCAAGTCAAGGATCAAATTCCAAGATTCTGTGGCAGAGGATCAATGGTCAAAGAGGAGGTGGC
This sequence comes from Pinus taeda, assembly GCA_000404065.3. Classification (NCBI taxonomy): domain Eukaryota; kingdom Viridiplantae; phylum Streptophyta; class Pinopsida; order Pinales; family Pinaceae; genus Pinus; species Pinus taeda. The sequence goes on from APFE031528270.1 coordinate 116,297, forward strand.
AAGTACTTAACATAGGGTAGGGAATTGGCACCAATTTTAAACCAACAGCCTCATATATATATATACATGTACATGTATATATATATATATATATATATAGATATATTATATATAATATATATATGTAAATGTATAATATAAACATGTATATATATATATACATGTATAATATATTATATATATATTATATGTGTATATATACATGTATTATATATAAACATAACATATATAAAATATATATATAATATTATATATAATAATATATATATGTATATGTGTATATATTACATGTATATATATATACATATACATACATATATAGATTATAAATATATAATGTTATATAATATATGTACATATATAGATAATATGTAGATAATATAATAATAATAAATTATATAATATAATATATAATAAGAATATATATATATATATATATATATTGTTTATATACATAATATATATACTAATATGTATATCATATACTATATATGTATATACATATACATATATATATATGTATACACACATACATACATATATATATGATAGTTAGAAGAATGTATTGGCTTATTTAAGACATAATTTGTAAGAAGTAGAGGTTGGAATTTTTTTGTGGAAACTGAGTATGTTGTGTATCTCTTTGATATTAATAGAATTTGTTGTGAACAATGTTACTTGTGCAAATTTGCAAAGATTCATGTGTGATAAGTTTCTTGTGAGTGTTTCTAGTGAATATTTTTCCTTCTAAGTCATAACTCTTATGATGATAACTCTTCTATAGCTGGAAATAAGTGATTAAATTGGGATTCTTTCTTAAATCTCTTATTTTCATTTTCAAAATTACTTATATGTTTTTTCAGCGTAAATATCATTTACAAAAATAATATGAATACTTTGTTTTTTATGTTTACTCCCTACTATCTCCTATCAAAACTTGATGATGGTTTGTCTAAGAAATATAAAGCTATCGTGACCCTGGTAAACTTGTTCATATACCATGTAGCTAGCAATTTTATGTCAAAACACTCCATGCCCAAAGCTACTTATCCATCTTCCTTCTAAACAAAGCTCATGTGTTACCAATTAAATATGTCAAATGAGCTAGATTGTTTGCTACTTAGTGACAATGAGTGGTAGAGTTTAAGGATATATCCCTCGCTAGATTGAAGGACCAAGTTTAAATCTAACGCAGTTAGAAGTTACCTCGAATTTTTCCCTCTAGCGCCGACATTTTTTTCTAAGTGATAAAATTTTGGCATCGTTGTCAGGGAGGCAAAATTTCATGTCAAATCATCCCTGGGAGAATGACAAAGCCCAAATTTGACTTCTGATGTGAACAGAGGTTAGACACATAGTAGTTGTGCATCATTCACCTAGTGAATCCATTGTCAAACGACACAGAGTTCGAAACACGAATTGTGAATCCACTGTCCGATGAATCCAAAGCATAATTTCAGATCCAGTTGCCTGGTCATTCAAGATGACAGGGTATGTTTCAGATCTTGTTTCTATTGAAGGTTTTAAGCAATGATGGGGCAATTTTTTATGATCATCATATTGATGCATCTTTTTCAAGGTTTTTATCTATGTATTTACATTCATGCAAATGTTCTTTCAAGAATATGATCTCTTTTTTAGAAACATTCGTTTGAGAACTTGAGAAGGTTATTGAGGCTTTAGAGATTCAAATCCAGTCCCACAATTTCCAATGTAAAAATGAATCCTTTGAGAACCTTTTCTAGCCGAAACAATATGAGGTAGTGTTGCCCTATGATTTTGTTAGGAAACCACTCACAAAAAGATAGAAAAGATAGATCAACGCCTTAGAATTCAGCCTCTTCGAGGGGGCAACCTCCTTTACATTACACAAATGAACAATTCTTGGATGAACAAATGACTAAACCTCCCTTCTATATAAAGAGTCTAAGGGGTCACAATATAATCAAGCCGACATAATAGTAATAACATAAGGGCACAAAAATAACAATAATGGGTTTTTATGGGGCATACTAATAACAATAAGGGGACAATAGGGGCATAATAATAACAATAAGGGATAGAATGACAATAGTAATGGGGGAATCACTAGTATTATAGGGGCCTAACATGCCCCTCTCCTTTTGAAAAGCATTGTCCTCAATGCTTGAGTAGTTCTGGATGCTTTTGTATAAAATTCTCATCCTCCCATGTGGAATCTTTAGCGGATAAGTTCTTCCACTTGATGAGATACTCCGAAATTGATCGATTTCGTAGTTGTCGAGTTCTTGTTTCTATGACTGCTTCCGGTTCCGATATGATTTTTCCTTCCTCGTCAAGTTCTGGAAATATTATTTGAACTGAGAGCTTGTCACCTATAACCTTCTTTAAACATGAAACATGGAAAACTAGGTGCACTCGAGAAGCTACAGGAAGCTCCAATTTGTATGCCATAGTACCAATCTTCTGCAACACCTTGTACGAACCATAATAATTTGGTGATAATTTATTATCCTTCTTAGCTTGCTCGAAGGAAATTTGTTTATATGGTTGTAGCCATAGGAATACCCAGTCACCTACATCAAAACTTCTTTAGCTGCGATGTTGATTTGCCTGTTGTGTCATTCTATTCTGCGCCAACATGAGGTTATCCTTTAAAAGTTGGAGAACTTGTTGTTAATGCTCGATGTGATGTTCCACTACTTGAACCTTAGAATTTTCTCTTAAATATGTTGTGATGGATGGTGAATGATATCCATAAAGTGCCATAAATGGGGTCATTTTTGGTGCAGTATGGAAGGAAATGTTATACCACCATTCAACTAGAGGCAACCATTTGACCCATTATGTCTGTTTATCAGATACAGAGCAACAAAGGTATCCTTCCAAACATTTGTTTATTATCTCAGTTTGCTCATCAGATTGAGGATGATAAGATGAGCTATGAGCTAACTGAGTACCGAGACAAGAAAATAATTCTGTCCAAAAGTTTCCAGTGAAAATGGGAACTTTGTCACTTACAATAATCTTTGGGTTTCCAAGTAGCTTTTGAATTGTTTCCATAAATGCAGTAGAAACTATACTAGCTTTAAATGGATGTGATAATGCACAAAAGTGTGCATAATTGGTAAGTCTGTCAACTACCACCATGATGACACTCTTCCTTCGGACTTGGTAAACCTGTGATAAAATCCATTGAAACCTCCTCCCAACATTGGCTTGGAATGGATAAAGGTTTTAATAGACCTGGGGTCTTAATTGTTTCAAATTTATTTTGTTGGCAAACCAAAAATTCCACTACAAACTTTTGAATATCTGATTTAAGGCCATCCTAAGGGAGAAGTGTGCAATTCCATAAGAATTTTTTGTTTCAGTTGGGAATTCTTACATACGTATAAACGATCTTTGTACCATAACGAATCATTTTTCCAACTAAATGTATCAGATGTACTGGGATATTGTTGTATCTTTCGAATGAGTGCTCGTGCTTCTTTGTCATTCTTCCATTCCTCCCTTGCTTCATTTATCCAATCTAGTTGGATAATAGAAATGGCACACAACAATGCCTCCACATCGTCATCCTTTCTTGAGAGTGCATCTGCCACAACATTTTGCTTCCCTTTTTTGTAGATGATTTCAAAGTCATAACCCAACATCTTTGTGACCCATTTTTGTTGCTCTTCGAAGGATAATATTTGTTCTAAAAATTATTTAAGACTATCATGATCCGTTTTTACCTTGAATTGTCTTCCCATTAGGTAGGGTCGCCATTTGTTAAGTGCATGTAGTATTGCCAACATTTCCTTCTCATAAATAGATTTGTGTAAATACTTTCCCTTGATTGGACAACTTTCAAAAGCAATGGGTCATCTTGAATTAAAACAACACCAATTCCATTTCTTGAAGCATCACATTCCACAATAAAGTTTTTTGTGAAGTCCGACATAGCTAAGACCGGTGCTTGGCACATTGCCTCTTTAAGATGTTTGAAGGCCTTTGTTACTTCTAAAGTCCATGAAAATGCATCTTTCTTCAATAATGTTGTTAGAGGTGCTACTATTCTCCCATAATTCTTAACAAACTTGCGAAAATACCCTGTCAACCTGAGAAATCCTCACAGATGCTTTATGGATGTGGAGATTTTCCATTCCTTAATGGATTTGATTTTGCTAGGGTCTACCTTAACACCTTCATGAGATACAATATGACCCATATATTCCACCTCTTGTACTCCAAATAAATATTTGGAGCTTTTTGCATATAATTGTTTCTCCTCCAATAGTTTGAGTGCACTATCAACATGTTCAACACAATCCTTCCAAGACTTGTGGTAGATTAGTATATCATCAAAAAATACTAACACAAATTTTCTAAGGAAGGGTTTGAAAATGGAATTCATCAAACCTTGAAATGTAGAAGGTGCATTGGTAAGGCCAAAAGGCATGACTAAAAATTCATAATGACCCTCATGAGTTCTAAATGCTATTTTCGGACTGTCTTCAGTCTAATTTGATGATATCATGAACTAAGATCCAACTTGGTGAAGTAAATTGATCCATGCAATTCATCCAATTATTCATCAATGACAATAATGAGAAATTTATCTTTAATAGTGAGCTTGTTGAACTCCCTATAATCTAGACACATGTGCCATGATCCATCATTCTTGTGCACTAATACTACTGGAGCAGAGAAAGAACTTTGACTAGGTTGAATTATACTAGGCTCTATCGTTTTTGCAACCATACGTTCAATTTCACTCTTTTGGGCCTAGGGATATATGTACGGCCTGATATTTGGGGGAACACTTCCTGGAATCAAATGAATAGCATGATCATGATCACGAATAGGTGGGAGACCTTTGGGAGTCTCAAATACCTTGGAATTATTGCCAAATACTTTTTGGTGATATGGAGAAATAGATTATTTCGATGTGGGAACCTCTAGCAAATATAATTGTGCAATTACACCTCGTTGTTCCTTCTTTAGAAGCTTTGTCATATCGCTAGAGTTGATTATCTTTCCCGATTTCCTTGTAATACCCCTTAATTCAACTTCCTTTCCTTCCAAAGAAAATTTCATGAAAAGTTCTTGAAAATTAAAAGCTATTGTACCCAAGGATTGTAGCCATTGGACTCATAGTACAACATTAGCACCACCCATTGGAATGGAAATCATTGGGCTATTCAATACATATTCTCCCATGGATAGCCTGATATTATGGCACGTTCGCAAGCAGTTTATGGTTCCTCCAGTAGCAACCATCACTTGACACTCTGGTGCTGGATATAGGAAGCAATTCAATTCCATTCCTATCTTACAATGAATAAAATTATGGGTACTTCTCGAATCAATCAACACTATTACCTTTTTCTTCTTGATATGTCCTTCTATATTGATAGTTGAGGAGTGGTAATTCCAGCCAATGCATTACAAGATATGGTCATATTCATTTCTTCTTTATCTAGGGTTTGCTTTGGAGGAGTATATCCTCTTATTTTAACATTCTTGTTCCTTTCTCCTCCTCTTCACAATCTATGTAATAATAATTTCTTCTCAGCACACTTATGACCTTTAGTGTATTTTCTATCACAATTGTAACAAATCCTTTTGCTCTTTTTTCTTCCAATTGTTGTGGTGTCAACCTTGTAGGTTGTGGAAGGCTAGGGCAAACAAACACTTCCATCTTTATAGTTGTGAGTGGTAGGCTTCTTGGTTGCCATAATTTTGCTTTCCATTTTTCTTGCTAACCTGAATGCCTTCTCCAATGAATCAGGTTCCCAAAGGCGAACCTCATATTGGATATTATCCTTTAAAGTCCATATGAACACATCAATCCTATGCTCCTCTGGAATATCTTTTACCCTTATGTTCAATTTTTGGAAGTCCTCAATGTGCTCCAGCATTGAACCTTTTTGTTTGAGATTTATCAATTGGCTAAAAAAGGTGTTGCTTTTTGCATCCTCATAACGTGCTATCATTTCTTCTGTAAAAATTGTCCAAGTGACAATTTGTTTATGAGAGCAAAGCCATCGATACCATAGAAACTGATTTGGTTCCAAATATTAAGTTGCAATACGTACCTTTTGTGTGTTTTGCACATTATGGAGATCGAAAAATTGCTCCATCTGTAGTATCCATGTTCTCGGATCCTTGCCATCAAATTTCGTCATATCGATTTTTGGAACATGCTGGGTCTTCAATAAAACATTAGAGTCTATGAAATCATGATTAACATTTCTTTTGTTCTTAGCATGAGTTTCCTTTACTACCCTTTCACCATTAGTGACCATTTCTTGTAGCAACTTATTCAAATTTATCTTCAATTCTTCCATCTTATCGTCCATGCCATTCATCTTAGCATCCATGCCATTCATCTTAGCTTCCACGCCATCCATATTAACTTGCATGCCATCCATATTAACTTGCATGCATTCCACGCCATTCATCTTGGCTTCATTTACCTTTAGTGAGAGTGAAATTTGTTGTACTTGGTCTTGTAATTTTGATGTATCATGTTGCATTTTTCCTCTTCTTCATGAGTCATGCCAGAGCTTTCAGGTTGCTTACAAGGTGTTTCCATTTTCTTTCTTCGGGGCATTAATTAATGCTAACAATTCTTCACTATTCCCTTTGAATTCCTTCAAACTAATTTTTCAAACCAATCTTATGCCAAAAAAAAAAAAAAACTACACACCTTTTTTTCACTTTGTAAGAGCTCGATATTGAATCTATTGTATCTCTGTAACTGCAGATCTCAAATATTGGAAATCTCGTCCTGCGGTAGCCCTTTGAGCCATCTTTCTAACCCTACAAGTCTGATCAAGATTGGATTCTCCAAGGAAGAGTTATGCCAAATCTCCCACGGTGACCTTATTATAAACTAGTTCAGTCGAACTTCTACGACATGCCACATGTCATTGTTTCGACCTTAGTACATGAAACTGATACACAAAAAACTAAAGGCCATCCTTTTTCTAAAACTTCTTATGAAATTTCAATCTAATGCGTAAAACAAAAGTTATGACGATTTTCCCCAGGTCACCTGTTTGGAATGTAATTCGGGAGTCTGCAACAACCCTAACTTCCTCAGCTCAGATCTCCGCAAATATAGAGAGACAAACTCTGAAATTCAGACCCGAAGTTCAGAACGATTTCAGCTCAAATGGGTTTTTGTTTTTGTAGCTTCTGAAACATCGCAGGAAAAAAAGAAAAAAAAGAAAGAAAGAGTAAGTTATGGCAAAAATGCAACGATGACCTGTTTGGAGCAGCGAAACCCTAGAATCCAAAGTTCTGATACCAAATGTTAAGAAACCAGCTCACAAAAAGATAGAAAAGATAGATCAACGCCTTAGAATTCAACCTCTTAGAGGGGGAAACCTCCTTTACATTACACAAATGAACAATTCTTGGATGATACAAATGACTAAACCTCACTTCTATATATAGGAGTCTAAGGGGTCACAATATAATCAAGCCGTCATAACAGTAATAACATAAGGGCACAAAAATAACAATAGTGGGTTTCTATGGGGCATACTAATAACAATTTGGGGACAATAGGGGCACAATAATAACAATAAGGGATACAATGACAATAGTAATGGGGGAATCACTAGTATTATAGGGGCCTAACATATTTTCAGATTGATAAATGTTCTGATTTTGATCACAAGTTTGGAAATGCATAGTTGAAGTCATGGTTTGACTTAGTGAATCCATCTAAAAAATTCAGCCATGACAAGCAAGACACTGAATACCTTGATGATCAACAAACTGAACATCACTTGTTTGATCATGTAGTAGACTATATGGAGGTATTTTTAAACTTATGTCCTCGTCCATGTTTTCATTGTGGAGACAAGATCCATTATGAATTGCCACCATCATGGTATGTTTCAATTTTCATATTGCTGAAGCACTGTCAAGCAGTCCATTTATTTGAGCACTTAATTGATTTGCTTCATTGGCATTTTTGTATCACTTAATTTTAGCAGTTTTTCAGTAAGTTAGAGTAGGAAAAGGTGTGTTTAATATTCTTGTTAGGGCAAACATTTATTTCAACATTTAGTTTTAGTTTCAGTAGTGTACAACATGGTTATAGTTTGGGTTCAGTTGCAAGTTAGGTTGTTGGACAAATTAGTTTACAGGTTTGGATAAGCATTCTAAAGGATTTGAAGCCTGAGGAGAAGGCCCTAAGGTTCTGATGAATGATTACCGGAATAAAAAGTTCTTAGAAATCTGATTCAATTTTTAGAGTAGTTGTTTCATTTTCAAACAATTTGTATGTAAATAGATTTGGAAAGAACATTTTGTCCATTAATTAGAATCAGTTAGTGTGTTTAAAGCAAAGTTGAAAATTTGTTTTAATTTACATTGTAATAAAGCATACATCTCGTCTACGAGGTTCTTGTTGCCTACAAGTTGTAAGCATCCCCATGGAGTCAATTGTTATCACAATTTTAGTTTAGGGTTAGTACATTTCAAAATTTGTTATGAGCAGTTTGGTTGCCCTGATATTTGTTTTGTCGGTGCTATTTCAAAAATTTGTAACACAGGTGCTGACAAATGAAATGTCAGCGAAAGAGAGGGATTGCAAATAAACGAGTGTTGATAAAACTAAAGTGGTATATGGCCATTTGTGTGCCAACAGTTGGTGCTGACAAATGCAATGTCAATGATATCCGATTGATATCCGATAACAATCGATGCACGGTAAAAACATTGTTTACTCATCATTAGTTCCTTATGGTTAATTGACAGAATAATAAGAATAATGTAATTGATATCTTGTCACCGAAGAGACTGTGTATTAGTTCTCATTACATAGGACAAGTTCATTGCATCCAATTACTTTGAAAGATCAATGTCATGGTTTCAGTATTAGTTGCAGATTTTGTGGGCACATGTTGCGAATGATGGGGAAGAGTGGGCACATATAGAGAGGAGAATGAGATTCTTGAGGTCATCCCAGAACTATGAGAACAATTTTGCAAACCGGTTGGGAGGAATTATATTTCAACTGTTATGGCTATCACAATAGCGTGGCACATATCTCTAAGCAAAACTCAGAAAGCTGAGGATTAGATTCCAAGATTTGGTGGTAGAGGATTAGTGGTCAAAGAGGAGGTGGAAAGTGCTTAATGGATGGCAAGGAATTTGCCTCCAGTTTTAAACCAACAACCTCATCATATGAGAGATATTGAAGTAGTTCATTGATTTAGTGTATATTTTATTTGTATTTTCCTAAAGGATAGTACAATTAGAAGAATGTATTGGCTTATTTAAGACATAATTTGTAAGAAGTAGAGGTTGGAAATTTTTGCAGAAACTAAGTGTATTTTGTATCTCTTTGATATTAATAAAGTTTGTTGTGAACAATTTTACTTGTGCAAATTTACAGAGATTCATGTGTGATAAGTTTCCTGTGAGTGTTTCTAGTGAATATTTTTTCTTCTAAATCATAACTCTGATGCATAGGTCTTTTGTAGTTGGAAATAAGTGACTAAATTTGGATTCTTTGTGAAAGCTCTGATTTACATTTTCCAAATTACTTATATGTTTTTCCAACTTAAAAATGATTTACAAAACTTGTATGAATGCTTTGCTTTTTATGTTTACTGCCTACATTCTCCTATCATAACTTGATGATGGTTTATATAAGAAACCTAAAGTTATCCTACCTCTATTAAACTTGTTCATATAGCCTATAACTAGCATTTTCATGTCAAAAGACTCCATTCCCAATGGTCCCTGTCCATCTTCCTTCCAAATAAAGTTCATGTGTTACCAACTAAATCTGGCCAATGAGCTAAATTTCATGCTGCTTAGTGACATTGAGTGGTAGATTTTAAAGAGAGATCCCTCTCCATATTGAAGGGTCAACTTTCAGTCCAAAGTGGTTAGAGGTTACCTTAGTTTTTTCCCTTTCCTGTCGCGGTTTTTTCTAAGTGATAATAACGTCATTATTGGCTAGAATTTAAAAATTCAATGCAATACAATTAATATTGTGACCGAACTCATAACGATGCATTGAGATTTGTTTTGGAGTAAGGATAAATACTTGTACTCATATGTGGTTCTAAAAGGACCTCGGTTTTGCTTCAAATCACTGACATCTAATTATATATTTAGGTAATGTTGTTTGCCTGAATCAAGTACTCCAATATTATATCAAGAGAAAAGTGTGTCTAGTATAGATGTGTATGTATCTTCAGTTGGTTTGAAGAAGAGTGTTTTGCATACATGTTGATCATGTTGTGAGTATAAACAAGTATCAATTCAAGAAGTGTATATTTTTTAGCCTGTTGGCATTATGATGCATGTTTTGTACTTGATGGCAACCCACTTGTAGCAGAACAACTCACTTGTATATGGTAACCAGATGAATCTACAGAAGAGATATCATATGTGACAGAATGCATGACAGTTGTGACAAAATGCAGGGCAGTTCAAAGGAATCAGTTTAGAAGTAATGTACAATGGCAACTCTCTCAAATGACAGTTCACAGTGCTGCAAGTTAACAACAAAGAATTACAGATCAGTCTACACATAATGAAGACAGAGAGGTATACGCAGGTTCACCTTGACCAAGGTGCATATACACGCAGGTTCACTAACCACAAGTAGCGTATACATACACACACACTTTCACAGAAGGAAGAGCGTGTATACCTTGGAAAACTAAGTTTTTGGTCCGAAATATTTGGTCCAAGGTATCTGGTCTGAGGTATTGACCCTAGGTATTTGGTCCAAGGTATTGCTCCTAAGCTGTTTTGTTCCATGGTATTGAGAAAGGCCTAAAACTATAAAAGGAGGAGAAGATCATTAGGCCAAGGTGTGCAAGTACCGAATATCTGATGAAGTGTGAGATCTAGTATGTAGGTCATTGGCTTATGGCGCTGAGCTTGATCTAAACCAAGGATGAACCTTAGTGGTTGATGGAGGATAAGATCTATTGATGGATCAGGATCTTAAAGCTTGAAATGAATTATCTTTATATGGTTTGATCATGTTTATTCTAGATTTGAATACTGACACATGTGTTATTCGGTAAATGTTACGATCTAGGTATGACTAAAGTCTGGAGTAGCTGCAAAATTATGAATTAATATTTACAGACATATACGCTAGTTGGCTTTGATAAAAGCGCGTATACACGCTAGTTCAACACATCTAAGTAGCATATACATTATGTAATATGATATTTGAAGTTACAAGTGGATCTGACTGTTGTTGTAGAATTCTGGGTTCTGCTTTGTGTTCTGGTGACTGCAGTTTGATGACAATATATTGAATGTTTAGATTGACTGATTGTGATTTGCTTCAATGATGATGGGCTTTCAGTGATTCAGTTATGGGTGATTCCGAGATTTATGATTGAGTTTCAATGATTGGTTAATGCAGATGTATTTGATGGTTGTAGTACAATGGTGATTGATTTTGAGCTTCAATGTTGATAATGGGTCCAATATGAAAATTAGATGAAACAAGGCCTTCATGTGTATTGTTGTGTATCAAGAGCATCTAGTCTGAAAATTTATGAAACGTGGTCCATGGAGGAAGAAAGAAGGTCGTAGCATTCTGTAGGTTGGCGCCTACATACTATTAAACATATCATCTAGTACAAGAGCTAGGGGGTTGTAGCTCCCTTCCAGTAGAAGCTGGAGAACGAGAGAAGGTAGTAACCTTCTGCAGGTAGAAGCCTGCGTACTCGTATGAGTATGCACCAGTACAATGTTGTAAATAGATTTTATTATTATTAAAAGAAGAGAGAGACGATAGCAGCAGGTGGTTTTCACTCACATTGGGTTTCCACCTTAAATCTTGGTGTTCATGTGTGTTTCTTATGTGTGATGGTTCATTCTATTATTAATTGCACATGGTTATTGTTTAATGTTTAATAAAGTACTGATGCAAAGATTAAAGATCAACATATGATGAATTAATTGAATCATAAGCTTGCTGGATATACGTTGGTTTCCTTAAACACAGTTGTGTGTACACGTGGGTTACCTTCATTGAAGTAGCGTATATAAATTTGAGTATGAAAATAAAAAGATTATTGACTTGACTAATACTGATTCACCCCTCCTCTCAATATTATTCCCAATGATTGGTGTCAGAGCAGGTCCTTTAGTAGAAGCTTGATTGCTTGAAGGAGATCTGTAAAACAATGGGAAAGAAGCTAAAGAAGAAAGCGCCTCAGAAGAAGACGACATCTCAAAGGAACTATGATAGTGGGAGAGTCGATTGGGGATTATGTGGAAGCAACTCTTCAAATTCATAATCACCTCAGAATGAAGATGAACAAGAAAAAGAATTGTCAGATATGAATTTGTTATCCTCTGGTGATACATTTCTATGTCCATTTGAAGATGATGAAAGTGATAACGAAACAACTGAATTTGCTCTTATGGGTGAGAGAGAAAGATATCAAATAGAGGCAGAATTTAAAAGGCTCACAGACAAAATTAGAGGTCAACAAGATTTATTAGACAAAAGGAGTGTGCCTTCAAAGAAGAAGCTACCAAACTAAAAGCTTAACTAGAGGAAGGAAACAAAGTAAGGAAGAAATTCAAGGAAAAGGAAGATCAATGTCAAAAGTTGCAGGATGAAGTGGCATCATTAAAAAATGAAGTAAATGAAAGGAGCTCAACAGTTAAGAAAATCAAAGATAGATCCAGTTACTATGAAAGTCTTGAAGCTATGATCCTCTCACTAAAAGAAGTTATTGAAAAATCAAATAAGCAGAATGAAGAACTACTACAAGCTCTTGAAAAACAAGAAAACGAAGTTCTTGAATTAAGGCAACAGATGGAAGAAGGAAGAAAAGCTGAAGAAATCATGAAGAAGTAGTATCTTGAAAAGGAAGAGCAATATCAGATTGAGGTAAATATACTAAAAGGTGAATTAGAAGAAAAGGATAATCTCTTACGATTTCAAGATAGTACTAAGATCTTGGATGATATTCTTAGTAGTCAAAGGTCTCTTGCCATCAAAACTGGTCTTGGTTTTCATGAATCTATTGAATGTGAATCTAGCTCAAAAAGTGAGATAAGGAATTCTAATGCAAAATCTGAAATGCTTAACAAGGAAATGAGAGGTTAGTCCATCAGCAACCAAGGAAAGAAATACTTCAAAGAAAATCTTTTACTGCTAACTATGCAAGTGATAGTCGGTCATTTCCTCAAATAAATAACGTTGAATTTTTTATATGTCATAATCTTGGACATATTGTAACGAGATGCGGAAGGAGAATGGTTCAAGACCATCACATAGAAAGATCATCAACTTCTAGGTACTTTAAGGGATATTGTTTTTCTTGCAATATGTTTGGTCACAAAGCCATTGACAGATATAGAAGAAATATGAAACATATAAGATGTCATGCATGTAACAAGTTTGGACATATAGCAAAAGAATGCAAGAGGAAATTTTGGGCACCATACCAAAAGGAGAAAACATCATCACACTCGAAGATATGGAAGAAGAAGGAAGTACAGTAAAAAAAATGTGGCATGGCACAGTGTACAAACATGACAGACTCAGGGGAAGCCAAAATTATAAAACTTCAATGTTCTAAATATCATACACAAGTTTCATGAAGACAAGTCGAATATATACGCGAGTTCGAAGCTACACAGTCGCGTATATGTGGTTTGAGAAAAATGCAGTGCGATAGACTCAGAAAAAAAAAACTGATTTGACATGATTCAGACAATTATCAGTTATCTTTTCTGTCATAATATTTTTGTTCCTCACAAGTTGTTGATAACTTGATGTATATTTGGTTAATGATGATGCCTTGATACTTCTTACTGATATATGCAATGATCAGATCTGACAATGAACAGGTGAAACAGGTTCAGGGGGAGAACATGCTATGCTTCTAATAAAGCATTGTTGGCATTATTTTTAGAAGTCTTTGGTAGCTATTAAATGATGACGATGCTTATGTGGCTAAAGAGTTTAAATGATACATCTTGCTATGTATGAGTTACCCGTGATGAAATCTCAGATGATACTTGTATTGATTCAAATCAGATTTATGGATGACTTTTTGATGATGGATACAATATATATATGTTGCTTATATGGTGATCTTCTTAAGGACAAGGAGAAGTACAAAGCTTGAGTACACAACTTCATTGATTTATGATGAGACACTTATTTCTTTTATGTTGATGTTATCATGCCTCCAAAGATGCATAATGTTCATATGGTGCAGATATGATGCATGATTCCTATAGTTCTTGGCTCTCACATGATTGAGGATTGTTGTTGTTGATGATATCAAGAAATCTTGACAAATGACCATGAGCTCATGGTTTGCTAGATACATATTGCTATCTCTTTAATGGATATACAATATTCTAGACACATGGATGATTACTTAAGTCGCATACTAATAAATATTGTTGGTTGGCCAAGAGAATGGTGTTATTGCAAGTCACATGAAGACATAGGTATTTGAAGACATGGATATTCGGAGACATGGCTTACCTGGTTGATACTCACATATGTTGATTATCATGGTCGATGCTTTTCAGATGTGGGATGTTCCCTAGTGATGATATAGTGAAGGCTCGTGTGGAAAGATCATGCATAATGGTGTTATGATCATAGATGATGTCTATGGTGTTTTCACATACATATGATATGATGTGAATGATTTTGTACTACCGCTTGGAGATAAGACATATGCTTAATTGATTCATGGAAGGTTATGATAAGGCTCTTTCTACTAAGGAAATGAAGCAAGATGAGATCAAGAGGACGAGTTGATATATGCAGACATACTTTGTCACAGGTTGATGATATTTACACTGTCATATCTTGGGAACTAATGATGGACATATATAGGTTACAGGTTTGGATGCTGTTGACAGATGCTTATGGTGCAAATCATACATGGTGTAGATAGTTGTTATCTTGTTTAGATATTTGGTCTTTGTTATAAATGTCATGTATATCATTCGATGTAAAGGTCATATAAAGACCCATGATGTAATAATTTGTCTCTTGTTGAGTCCTTTTTGGTCATATGATGTAATTTGTATCCCCACTTTGCATAGGATGGATGATGTAATTATATTTCTGTCATAAACAATTGGTATATCCCCACTTGATTGGGTGGATGAGTCAAATTCAGTATATCCCCACTTGGTTGGGAGACTGATATATGTATGAGGCTTTGGTGATAAGAAGGTCAAAGTCACTTAGTTGAGTTATAGAGTCATGTTATTCTTTTGAAAAATATTTGCAAACTCTGCCTGTGCTCGGGGGGAACATGGATGATATAGTGCATCTCAGCATGTACAAAAGGGTAGTTTAATCGGAGAAATCAGCATGTGCTTAGGGGGAGCATGATCAATGTTTATATTTAGCTATTCAGATATGAAAGTATTTTGTTTGGTCAGCCCATTGCCCTTGATATCAAAGGGGGAGAATATATTGGTCCACCCTTTGCCCTTGATGTCAAAGGGGGAGAGTATTTTGGTGTTGCTTATTATCTCTAACAGTTTCTACAGCTTCTAGTAATCAACACCAACATGGTTGCCATCAAGTCCAAAGGGGGAGATTGTTGGCATTATGATGCATGTGTTGTACTTAATGGAAACCCACTTGTAACATAACAATTCACTTGTGTATGGTAACTAGATGAATCTACAAAAGAGATATCAGATGTGACAGAATGCATGACAGTTGTGACAAAATGCAAGGAAGTTCAAAGGAATCAGTTCAAAAATAATGTACAATGGCAACTCTCTCAGATGACAGTTCAAAGTGCAACAGGTTAACAACAAAGGATTACAGATCAGTCTACAGAGAATGAAGAAAGAGAGATATACACAGGTTCACCTTGACCAAGGTGCGTATACATGCAAGTTCACTAACCACAAGTAGAGTATATGTACACACACATTTTCACAGAAGGAAAAGTGCGTATACCTTGGAAAACTAAGTTTTTGGTCTGAAGTATTTGGTCCATGGTATTGGTCCAAGGTATTGACCCTAGGTATTTGGTCTGAGGTATTGGTCCTAAGTGGTTTTGGTCCATGGCACTGAGAAAGGCCTAAAACTATAAAAGGAGGAGAAGATCATTAGGCCAAGGTGTGCAAGTACCGAATATCTGATGAAATGTGAGATCTAGTATGCAGGTCATTGGCTTATGGTGCTGAGGTTGATCTAAACCATGGATGAACCTTAGCGGTTGATGGAGGATAAGATCTAATGATGGATCGGGATCTTAAAGCTTGAAATGAATTATCTTTATATGGTTTGGTCATGTTTATTCTAGATTTGAATACTGACACATGTGTTGTTCGGTAAATGTTATGATCTGGGTATGGCTGAAGTCTGGAGTAGCTACAAAATTATGAATTAATATTTACAAACATATACGTTGGTTGGCTTTGATAAAAGCGCGTATACACGCTAGTTCAACACATCTAAGTAGTGTATACATTATGTAATATGATATTTGAAGTTACAGGTGGATATGACTATTGTTGCAGAATTCTGGGTTCTGCTCTGTGTTCTGGTGATTGCAGTTTGAGGACAATATATTGAATGTTTAGATTGATTGACTGTGATTTGCTTCAGTGACGATGGGCTTTCAGTGATTCAGTTATGGGTGATTAAGAGATTTATGATTGAGTTTCAATGATTGGTTAATGCAAATGTATTTGATGGTTGTAGTGCGGTGGTGATTGATTTTGAGCTTCAATGTTGATAATGGTTCCAATATGAAAATTAGATGAAATGAGGCCTTCATGTGTATTGTTGTGTACCAATAGCATCTAGTCTAAAAATTTATGAAACTTGGTCCCCGGAGGAAGAAAGAAGGTCGTAGCCTTCTATAGGTCGGTGCCTACGTACTAGTAAACATATCATCTAGTACAAGAGCTAGGGGGTTGTAGCTCCCTTCCAGTAGAAGGTAGAGAACGAGAGAAGGTAGTAACCTTCTGCAGGTAGAAGCCTGTGTACTGGTATGAGTCTGCACCAGTACAATGTTGTAAATAGATTTTCTTATTATTAAAAGAAGACAGAGACGACAGCAACAGGTCGTTTTCACCCACATTGGGTTTCCACATTAAATCTTGGTGTACACGTGTGTTGCTTATGTGTGATGGTTCATTCTGTTATTAACTTCACATCGTTATTGTTTAATGTTTAATAAAGTACTGATGCACAGATTAAAGATCAACATATGATGAATTAACTGAATCATAAGCTTGCTGGATATACGCTGGTTTCCTTAAACACAGTTACGTGTACACGTGGGTTACCTTCATTGAAGTAGTGTATATAAATTTGAGCATGAAAAGAAAAAAATTATTGACTTGACTACACTGATTCATACCCCCCCCCCCCCAAGTATTATTTCCAACAGAGCCTCCTCATCCTACAGTTGTAAATTTTTTTACTGTTATCACTCAAGAACGGTTTTGTAATTAGCAGTTTATTATTGGTGTTATTGCATGTAGCAAGGAAAGAGTCTCATCATTCTTAGCATTCTTATCATCAAATGTTGAATTTTGCAGTAATGGTGTATTATCCTTTCTTTGAAGTTTTGCAGAAAGGGTTCACTATAGAAGTACACCAACAATAAGGTTTAAGGGTCACTATAGTAATTGTTCAATAATAAGTGTTTCATGGTCACAACATCTAGTAGTGGTGTTTGAAAAAGTCTTGAAGAAGTTTTGCATTTAGAGGTTCAACGATAAGGGTTTCATTGTTGTTTTAAGGATTAAATGTCAAGAAGTTTTCGCTCTCACATAATTAGCAATAGTTCATATGATCTACACATGAATGATTGATGATATGTTCATGTTAACAACAAGCTCAAGGGTTGATCTATTTTCATGTGACAATAGATTACTAATTGGATACAAAGTGCATTTCAATTATTGATGATGTTGATATGAGCAACTAAGTTTTGTTGTAGCATAATGATTCACCATCCTATGATCCCAAGCTCGTCAAGGAAACAACCTACAATTGAGCATAGTTCATATTGGTGGCATTTAGGGTTGTGCTCATGGGCACAAGTTAACAATGTTAGAAGTGGCTATATTACAGGATTGTGATGTCAAAGCAGATGCAGTGTAGTTCATTACATTAATGGATCGAACACATTTATGCGAGATTTATTATAATATATATATAATATATAATATAATATATATAAATATATATATATAATATAATCAATCAGGAAGTGTTGGTTACAATTGTGGAATTAGGGTTTCATTTGAGTACAACAATGGAATTGACAACTATGGTTTGATGTGATTTGAGTAGTGAGGGTTTGACATTGATATACATACTAAGCAGAAGTAGTAGTAATTATATTTCAATGTATTTTGTATTGATTAGAGCAAAGATGGATCCAGTTTGAAAATTGTGAAACACGGTTCGTCGACTATTCAAGATAGCAAGATGCTCGAAGGCAGGAGAGTTGAGTCTCCTTCAAGTTGGAGATTGAGAACACTTTAGGGCACCCTACTGGTGCTAGGGCAGGTTGTAGCCTACAAAGGGCATTGGAGAGTCCATCCAGTAGTAGCTGGGAAATAGGGTGTTGGAGCATTTATCAAGTTGAACCCCGAAAAACTAGGGCATTGGAGCATCCTTGCAGTTGCAGTTGGTAAACAGGGTGTAGGAGCATCCTACAAATTGGATCCTACGAATTAAGGGGTTGGAAATTCCTTTAGTTGGAGTTGAAAACTTGATGTAAATATTTTAAGGGGATATATTAAGAAGTGTTTGGTGGTTTTTGTCCTGAAGGGGTTTCCACCTAAAAAAATTTGTGTCTACTATATTTATTGTTTTACATTGTTGAATGGTATTTATGAATATGTGATGCTAATGAAGTTAAATATATAATAATTAATAGGAAATACTTATTCACTCCCCTCTCAGTATTTCCAACAGGTGGGATCTTGATAAGACAAAATAGAGGTAGGCATGCCATGCAATTTGAAATTTTGATCCATGAAGTCTTGACCCATTGAAACTAGAGTGAAGGGGTGCACATAGGGCACAAAAATGGGTGTATTTGCAGAGTCGTTCAACTACCACCACAATGACTAACTTGTTTCCTGGTTCAGGGAGACCTGTAATGAATTCCATGGAGACACTCGTCCATATAGAAGTAGGTAGTGGCTAGGGTTGTAAGGTTCTTGGTGTCTTCACTGTTTCCCCTTTATTGCGCTTGCAGATGTTACATTCAACCAAAAATGTAAGAACATCATGTTTCGTCCCTTCACAAAAGAAAGAGAGGTGTGCACCAACATAAGTCTTCTAAAAGCTTGAGTGTCCTGCAATAGGTACATATTGTAGCTCCGCTAGGATGCATGGTTTGAGATTGGAGTTGGGGGAGAGAACCACATGATACTTATATGGAAGAATATCTTCCTACCAAGTGTAAGCTGCTAGAGGTTTAGGGCTCCCTTGTAACCTTTGGATTAGCTGGGAAAGAGATGGATGGGAAAACCATTCATTGCATGCCTCCTCAATCCAAGATGGTATCAGAAAAGATAGACATAAGATGGTGTCGTCCTCCTCAAATTGTTGAGATAAGGAACTTGCCACAACATTTTCACAACCCTTCTTATAAACAACCTCATAGTCGTAGCCCAACATTTTGGTAAGCCATTTATTTTGTTGCAGAGAGGATGAGCATTGCTCCAAGAAATACTTTAGACTATGGTGGTCAGCTCGGATCTGAAAACATCATCCAAGCAAGTGTGGTTTCCAAGTGTCTATCACATGTAGGACGACAATCATTTCTTTCTCATAAGTGGATTGACCCAATTCTTGCAACTTAATTATCAGCTTGTGAAGATGATTGGTTGACCTTCTTGCATGAAGATTGCTCCAACATCGGTCCCAAAGGCATCATATTCAATCATAAAGGGTTCTGTAAAATATTGGAGGGAAAAAACTACAGTGGAACACATGGCCTATTTGAGATCCTGTTATCACTCAGGTTGTTCCCCAGGAAAATTCTAAGGAGGGAATACGACCGAGGTAACCACAAGCCAATCTTTTAGACACAGATTCTAGCCAATTTGCATCCAGAGAGGGCTCTCTCTTTAAAGTTTAACTTTGTTTTTAAAGTATATTAGGCTATTTATGAAGTACAAGGGTTTGTTTGTTTTTTGGATGGTGACATTCAACAGAACAGGGGTGTAAATATGAGAAGTTCAGTCCATTAGGCTAATGGAGTGTATGAAGATGAACTGCCAGATATGGTTTCTTCGACAGAGGATGGTACTACAGAGAAAGGTAATCAATCATGAAACAAATTGTATGCTGAAATCAGGTGAGATGGGGTCAGTGGGTGAAGGGCAGTTAAGAATCCTTCATCATGCTGACAGAGGGAAAGTGGATGAATATTGCCAATGAGCAGTTAAAAATTCCTTAGCTATACTCAAGATGTAAGAATCAGGGGAAACAGGAGAAGTTAAGAATTCCTGCTTATGCTAATTCTGAAGAAAACATAAAAAGTGAAAGAGATTGAACACAAAGTGTAGTTAAGCAAGTTCTGGGGTATTCTTTTTCCCTGTTATTCAGATCATGAACATAGATGATATATATAAAAATACTGAAACTGTAAAACACGAGTTAAAAAGACTTATTGATTCATGAAGTAATTCGAGAATTCTGCAACATAGTCCTCTGTCATCATTTCCATAACCAGATAGTTCAGCAACAACGCATTCCAACAACCTTTTATTCAGAAGAGTTTTCAGAGTTACAGCACAGCTCCAGAAATGTATCACCAACCCCTAATACTTTGCTTGGGGAGGTATTTGTACAAAAAGTTTATAAAATATCTCGAAGAGATAATATCTAGCAATAACTTCTTCTATCTACTTTACAGGAGAAGTAAATGATCTTGAAAACTGGGAGAAATAAATGCAGAAGTAAATGATGTTGTGTTGGCTGCTCAGTTCGTAAGGTGCGTTGACTGTTTGCTCGGTGAGTCGGCTGATGGATGATTCACTGACATTCTACGCGGTTGCCCCAGTTTCCTCGGGCGTATTTAATTTTTATTTGATAAGCTGCAGCTCCACGAGACTTTCACCCGTTCCTTTTATCTGCTTTATGATACCTGTTGTTTTCCGGGAAAAACATAATTTGGAATCTGCCTATAAGATTTGCAACATGCTTTGCCACCACTGTTCTTCTGGTAACTGATGTCTTTGTAGCTTTATCAAAGTTTCATCTGCATCTGTGTACCTGTAAAAGTTAGGCTGGACTGTTAAAAGATGTTGTACTTCATGCTCAATATAAAACAAATTTTCTAAGTTGTTGTAAAGAGTTTGGCCAGATGGAAGGGTCTTTTCTGCTGAAGTGCTTGATGATGATGCATTTTGTTGATCAACAACATATCTATTCAACCTGAGCTGGTACTCAGCTTGTCTCAACAGGCGTTCATTGTTTCCCACCAGACTTGGCAATCCCCTTTCTTGCAAAACTGCAAATTTTTTCTATAAAAGAATTTACCTCCACCTGCATGTATTCGCTCTTCCTCTCCAAATTCTGCATCAAAGTTCTCATGGTCATAACTCTTTTTATTGTTAGGATGGTGCCTGTCCTGTTCCTAATGTTCAATACTGCTAGTTCTTCCCTGGTTTTAGTGTTCAAAAAATGGATTAGCCTGTAGGCCTGTTCGGGCTTATGTCCCAATAAATTTCTGGCCTTTTGAATTTCCTCCTAGGCTGTTGCTATCAATTCCATTTTCTCATACATAACATGAATGGATCTCCATATATTACTAATGGATTCACTGATGTTAGCCCATAAAATGCCTCTGATTTACCCCAGAGGCTTGCCTAAAGAGAGGTCCTTTTCCAGCGCTTTCACCTTGTTCTCTAATGCCTTCACCTCTCTTGTCTTTTTTGTCACAGTCATTTTAGATTTGTCATAACTTATTTCCAACTTGGCCAATTTCTCTTTAGTGTCTTTTAATTCTGATACTTGGAGTTTTAAATCCTCCATAGCCTTTATCAACTGCTCAGTGGTCATGGTAGTGCTGTTGCCTGTTGCTGTTGTTGTTGCTGATGTACTTGTAGTTGAGGTTGATGTTGCTGGGACAGCGGGAGGCACTGCTATTGTATCTGTATGAGGAGCAGTTGTAACTGTGGGAGCTATTTGAGGTGGCTGGGAGGTCGACTCTCCCTGTTTATCTTGTAAAGCCTTCTCCAAAGCCTGCTCTGTCTCATTTAGTCTTTGATTCATTCTCATTAGCAAATCCATCATGTCTTCTTCTGCGTTTTCTCGCACAACCTCTGTGGTTTGTGGATGCATAGTAATCGATAGCTTCAATTGCTTTTTGAGGGCAGCTATGTCATCCTCCTTTTTCTTCATTAATGATTTTATTCCCTTGACATCCTTGGGATCATGTCCTAGCTCAATGATAATTTCTTCCAAGGACTTTATTCTGTTGTCCTTGGCTAGAGAAGATATCTTTTCCAAATCTAGTTGGGCAGATGTATTGTTCAATGAGTTCTGCAATTGGTGAGCCAGCATTTCCTTACCTGCCAATGTGGAATAGACCATCTCGCCAGTTTGCTTATGTAGCTTGATTTGGTCCATAGGGTGAATGTCTTTGGCAAGGACCTCCAGATTTGTTCTAATATAGTCTGCAGCTGACTGTCGCTGTGGCACTTTAGGCATAATGTGACTTAAGATCATTTTCTCTTCCTTAATGTCATATGCAGACATTGGCCTTTGCTGTTTGGTGGGGGTCATCCTGAGAAATTTATCATAAAGTTGCAGTCTTATTGCCTCATTCTGGGCTTTGATGTTTGTGAATGTTCTTTTGATATCAGAACGTTGTTTGCTTTGCGACCTTGTGGAGGAGACTTCCACACTATGCTGCTTCTCCAATTCCTACCTATGAGAGCTAGTAGAAGTTTCCACTACTGGGGATGTCTGTGGGCCGGTTGCCCTCTCGCCTCTTATGCTTCCTATGTTTTCCTCAATAATTTCCTCTTCAGCTAGAGGATCCACTCTCTGCCTTTTTGCGTCTGTTTGCTCTGTTGGTCCACTTATAGGTGTGGTCTCTTCTCTATCCCTTTTCTTACCCTTTTCCTCATTAAGAGGAGTCTGTAATGCTGGTACCTCTGGTGCTTTGGTCTGGACAGGAGGCTTTTTCCCTTGTGCCTGTTCCTTTGATGCCGTTGGCTGATCTGTCATGATGTGCTGCTTTGAATCCAGCACCTCTTTGCCTTTGGATGTCCCTGCAGCTGGTGTGGTGCTTTGTGGGCAGGTCGTTGTGAAGTTCCAGCAGATGACATGCCCACTCTGGTCTGCTGAGGCCGCTCGAAAATTGCCTGTCCAAAAGAGTCCAGGTCAAGAGTATTTTCTAGATTTTTCATAGTTCGTTCCATTTTTTCTTCCTCAGTGATTGCTTCAATTAATGTGCCTTCTACCCACTCATTTTGATTGGCAAATTGCTCTATTTCAGGGATCTTACAATGTTCATAGGCTGATAGCCTAAATTTTATTTTTCTCTCAGCAATAAAGCCATTTGGGTCATAAGGTACCCACCAAAAGCTCCTTTTTAATTTGAGTTGTTCACCCAATATCTTGTCAGCATCTTGCCATCCTTCCTTTTTGTTAATGACAAAAGGGCCTAGCTCGGTTCTTAATTTCAGCTGAGCTTTTTTCTTTGTACTGTGAAAGTGAGTCAAATCTGAGTTGATAAATTGCCTGAAGTATTCAAGAGAAAAGAGTCTCATAGGCACATATTTTGGCAGTTTATAGGGGCACAACTTACAGCCATATATCCTGATCTAAGTGTGATTTTGGTAAAAGTACCAGTCACCTATTTTATAGCTTTTGGAGAGATGTAAAATTTTCTTCATATCATCAGAGAGTCTGGGAGGAGGAGTTCTCATCAGTAGAGAGGAGACCAGATGTATAAACAAATCAATGAGCTCACAGCAAGTGTAAGGAGAGTTGTGAACTTCATGGAAGACTGAGGTCCAAAACATCACAGACCTCCTTTCTCCTTTAGAATCCAACTTTCTAATGGGAAACTGAAAATTGTTTGTTTGATAGTATAAGAACAAATGATATATGTAGGAGGTATACTTGAAGACCCTTTCTCTGTCTAGATTCAGGAATTTCTCATGTATTTTATTGGCTATGAAAGTGGCAAAGTCAAATTTGACAGCAGGAGGATGTCCTGGCATAAAAATGGACATCAAAGCTAAAATGGTCTCATCAACATATTCACTTGTTTTAAATCCTAGTACATAGGATATCATATCAATAATAAATCTTCCAGCCTCATTAAACCAAACATGGTGAAAAGGACGAGGCTCTGTGGGTTGGAAATCTGGTCTCATGAACAACTTGGTAATTCGGCATATTTATGCAATGGATAGTTTAGAGCCTTCATCCACCAAATGTCCCATGGAAAGAGGAACCAGAGGCTGACTAGGTTTGAAGTGTAGCATTTCATTGATTGAGTCAGGAGTTATATGAAAATGAACAGTTCCAGTTGGAGACATGACTACTCTTTGAGTAAGTTGATAATTGGCACAGCACATGTGGATAACAGCTGGGAAGACATTTACTGAGGGAAGGTAGTATTTGGGAAAATTGGATTCCCATATCCCATAGAGATCAATTTTACTTAGGTGACTGTTCCTGATTTCACAGAATGCTTGGAGGTGGTTTTTGTCACCAGTTAAGTCCTGTATCTGAAAATCCCTATCAGCTAAGGGCAGCCACTCTAGTTCTTTGTGAAGTGCATTGAGAGGAGCAATGCTGAGGGCCACTGGAGCTTCCATTGCTCAATTTCTCGATTTTTCAACTTGGAATTTTGGGATTTTATAGCAACAGTAGGTAAAATAACGGCTTTGGGCCTTTTTTGCGGGAATTGCAGACTGAAGTCGGATTGAATTTAGCTCAGTGGGAGAAATTTGCAGAGGGAGACAGAGTCTGAGGGACTTCTTAGTAAAAATGGGCAACAACAGTAGTTACAGTGCGCAGGTTTGAAGGAAACACGGTTTTCAATTCAGATTTGTGTTCTCTGGGCAATTTTACAGAGAAAACTAAGAAAAACAGGGGTTGGAAGCGAAATTCGGGTAAATGCATGTTTTAATGAGCGCCCTATGCGAAATGCAGGTGGCAGACCGAGCTAGAAGACCGGTTTGCGGGCTTGATTTGGCCTAGTAGCAGGCTGTGTGGTAAAACACTGGTTTGAACATAAACAGTATGCAGAGGTTGCGTAGAGACAATAAGTACAAATGAAAAAAACGTCGTTTTTATGCCTTTTTGACAAAAAATTTGGTTTTGGTGGGTTTTGGCGCGCTTCGTTCGGGTGACATCAGCATGACGCAACATTTGTCATGTAGCGAGGGTACGAAGGCTGACTTGGCGGTGAGGTGGCAGACGGCGTGTTGGATGACGTCAGTGAGGGGGGAGCATGGGGGTAAGCGGTTTGGCCCTTGCACCGCCTTTGGGCCATGGTGGTATTGGGGGGGGGCAACGATCATACCGGGCGCCTGCCACCTGTCCCAAGGTACGGCAGAAAAACCACCGTTCCCCGGGCGCTATCGATCGGCACGAAAGGGCTTGCGATATGCATCGGAGCTGTTGGATCTGTGGACTATGATCCGACGGTTGGCGGCGAATGAAACTGGCGGAGGGCTATGGCGCGGGGACCCACCACATATATCAATGATTTATATGTTTTGCGGTGTATTTAAGCTTTGGTTATAGGGGTTTGCAGGTCGGACTATTCATTTAACCAAATGTTAAATGAAATCGAATGTTTTTATGCGCGAAGGGCTATTACATGGCTCCAATAGAACCCATAATTCCCGAAATAAAATGATTTATGGCTATAATTGCCGGGGGTTGGGATATTTAAATTTTTTGGGGTTTTTATGTATTTTTTATAATAGGGGCGGAAAAAGTATTATGTAGGAGCTATATAATAAAGTTCGTAGGTTAAAATGAGAAATATATTCAAACAAAAGCACTAAGTAAAAAAGTGAAACTTAGGCTTAGGGGAGTGCAAAGTATCCAAGTTATGAATTTGGAAAACCTAGTAAAATGGAAGAGAAGCATTTTTACACAAGAAATGTGGCTTTATCATCCTAAGAAAACAGAGTTTTACTTAGTCTTTTTCATGAAATGAAGTGAACTAGGAGCACTGAGCAGATCTCAATGTCCTTTTGGGGAGGTTAGTAAATGTTCTTGGAGAAATGAGGAGGGGAGTTAGTCATGCTTCATCTGTTTTATAGCCACCTTGCCATGGTGTTGATGATGGTAATGAGATGAATCACCTTTGTAAGACAAAGTTATTCATGAACCTGTTTCTGCAACATCAAAACTGCTTACCCAGCCTATTATACCTAACATTTTTTCTTCCTTTTTCCTTGGGTGCATTTGAACCAGCAAACCCTTTCTCTCTTCTTTTCTTTTAGCCGCCCTCCTATCTAAGTCTGTCCTTATTTCTTCCAAGGGCTCAGATTTAGCTGTTGAGACCCTTTGCTTCTCTAGCTAACTATTTGTCTGCCAAGCTTGAACTGTTTGGACAGACTTTATTCTCTATTTCTAAGACAAGCAATTTAAACATGAACTTGGCCAAGATTATGCTGTTTGGCCATCCATCAACTGTGGCAAGAGTGAACTGATTACACACAATGAGATTCTTTTGCAAAATAGGACAGTAGTGGCATTTTGGAGTAGCACACTTTCCTGGTCTTTTCTTTAGGGTTCATTTTCTTTCTTTTTGACCATTTCATTCTTTTTGCCCTTTGATCTTTCTTTTAGGGTATACCCTCTTTTAATTTTTTAATTTTTTTGGTTTTTTCACACTATGGAACCTTTGCAGTGGGGAAAGGATGAACATATTTGGCATTTCACCAGTCAATCATGAAATATGACACCTATTGGTATAGGAGCATAACAGATCCAAGAAGGTTTGTTGAGTTGTGTTTGTCCATAGGAATTCTTTTTTCTCGAGAATATTTATCACGGGTCTAGCAATGCATCCATAATTTCTAACAAATTTGCAATAATATCCAATGAAACTAAAAAATCCCAACAGACTTTTCAAGGTCCAAGGTTGTGTCCAATCTTCCATTCCCTGAATATTTTTTTGAATCCACTTGTACTCCTTCGTGGCCCACAGTGTGTCCCAATTACTCCACCTCCTCCATTCCAAAAGAACACTTGGATGATTTGACAGATAATTTATTATCTTGTAAAAGTTGCAATATCTCATCAACATGTTGAAGATGCATTTGTCATGTCTTGTTGTAGATGAGTATATCATCAAAAAAGACTAGGACAAACTTTCTAAGATAGGGCTTGAGAAGGTGATTCATGAGAATTTGAAAGGTTGATGGGGAATTACATAGACCAAAGGGCATAACAAAAAAATCATAGTGGTGTTCATGGGTTCTAAAAGTTGTCTTAGGAATGTTTAGTACTTTCATTCTGATTTGGTGGTATCCCGAACAAAGATCCAACTTGGTAAAGAATTAGATTCCATGGAGTTCATCAAGGAGGCCATTAGCAACAAGGATAGGAAACTTATCCTCGATGGTGAGTTTGTTGAGGGCCCTTAAGTCAGGACACATCCGCCAATCCCCATCCTTCTTTAAGACCATGACCACTGGGGATGAATAAGGGTTGGTGCTAGGAAAAATATTGTTTGCTTCTAGTAGCTACTTAATAATATTTTTATTCTCATTCTTTTTATGAAAAAGGAAAACTATATGGTTCGAAATTGGGTTGCTGAATATACGAAATCAAAGGATTGTTATGATCATGCTTGGCTCGAGAAGGGGGTAGTTCCTTTGGTTTTTCAAACACCTATTTATGGTGATGTTGACGGTGTTAGACCTGCCAACATTCAAAGGATCACCCCAGTATGAAGTCCCAACTAGACCTCATATCGTTTGGTGTGGGAGTCCCATCCGGTATGATGGCCCGGTTTCCATTATCTTAAGGATTTGCCTCAACTCTTTGCTTGTCAGCACAAGAGAGTGGTCTTTTTTGTCTTTGAGAAGTGAGGTTTGTGTGCCTATTGATTGCTAGTGTACTTGTGTCAATGGTTCTTTCACTGCAAAGGGAGAGAGTGAGAGTGAGTCCCAAGTCGGTTGGGAGGAAGTTCCAACTCTACTAGGAACACACAACACAACAGGACATGCACAACTTCCGTAAGAGCAGTCCACATGGATGCAGCAGTCACAACACACAAGGGAAGATAACACGTACAACACTTAGCAGATGGGTTCGCACGAGTGCAATGGTTTTATGGCAAGCTTCATGTGAAAGCTTTCTCTGATGTTTGGGGAGGTAGCCACCATGGGCAAGATAAAATTAAAAGCATATACAACATATTTCATTAACAAATTATGTATTACAACAAGTGAAATAAGTTCAAGTGTTCAACACAGGTTAAAGCAACATGCATTACAAGTGTTCAAGATTAGTCTTACAACAGTTACAATACATGTGTGAAAATGTGTTGGCATGTTAGCAGGCTTCTGAATTAAGCAAAAGTTCCAAGACACATCGTTACACCATACATCACTAACCCCGTGCGCGAGGCGTTAGAGCCACTACTTATTCAAATAAAATATTACATACTCTCTTGGCTATGTGGGAGGAGCTAAGGTGAAAAGTCCTTTGCATGTACAAATGAGGGGGTATTTATAGCCAAGGGTGAAAGTGACCCTTGTGGCTGTTCAACTACGCTCATGACTTTTTGACTTCCATGACTTTTCGACATGACATGGCTCTTTGTACAATAAGTGGGTGTCTTGGACTTCCACGTTACATTACGTTGATTGACAATATGGCCCACAGTAGAGATGTGGACGACATGACTCGTGACACAACTTGACATGACAGTGCTGGTACATTCATGCTACTGCTAGAGTGCATGTCGAGCTGCAGTGTTGCTAGGTGATGGATGTCTTCATGGTGTGTCATAGCTTCACCTCCGCATGGCAAGGTGCGCAGAGTCTTCGATGGTTGTTGGTTCACTCGATGTTGCTTTGGCACGTTTCTCTTTGCTTGTATGTTGGAAGGCTTGACAGGTTCGCCTGTTCGCAAAAGGTACATGTTCATCCATTTGTCCATCCGCGTGTACATCTTGCATGTTTTCTCATCCGTCCATCCACGAACACATCTTTTCATAATCATTCGTTCACGAGCACATCTCTTCACATGCATCGTTCATCTGTTGGTGAACATGTCCTTTATTTGTGTACCTGTACTTGCTATCACTCATGACGAGACGACATCAAGTCCAAAAACCCTTTAGTCTACCATGATACATGATCATTTCGAATGCAGGTGACCGGGAGGGGTAACAAGGTTGTGAGGCGGCATGGAGGCTCCAGGAACTGTTGATGAAAACTACGCAAGAGTCATTGGGTGATGAAGACGGGCAATCCAGATCGACAGTGACTATCTGCGAGGTCTGGCTCAACTGGAGGATAAAACTGTGCAGATTTTGGGAGGATCAATTTGGGCTGCAGTAAGGCAAGGTAGACAAAATCTGTGCATTTTTTGGAACGAGCGAGCAACGGGGACTTGACAACAAAATTTGCGCAATTTCTTAGAGGAACAGGTTGGGCTACATGTAGGATTGGCAGACATGATTTGTGTAGTTTTTAGAGGAACTAGCCGGGATCGTGGCAACCAAAACTGCGCAATTCCTGGAGGGAACTAATAGCTGGCTACTAGGTCACTCGCAACAGAAACTACACAATTCCCAAGGGGAACAGGTATTCAGCTGTCGGGAGCTTGGCAGCAGAAACTGCATAATTCCTAAAGGGAACTGTCAGTCTACTGTTGGGAGCTACTGGTGAGAGACATTGCACTGATGTTGGGAGGTCGGCCTTTTAGTCATCTCTGCACAATTTATGGGCTGAGCGGACTAGTGGGAATCATAGGGCCTACTCATGAAAACTACACAATTTTCTAGATGAGCAGCGGGTCGACTATCGGGAGGACTGACTAGGAAAACTGTACAATTTTCTGAGGGAGAGAGGGACAGGCACTTGGTTTCTATTTGGCCTATCTGTGCAATTTCCTCAACCAGTAAAGCGGGCAAGATCAGTGGCCTCTGCACATTTTTTTAGGGAACTATGTCCTGGGGTGGCTGTCGGGTCCGACTCTTTGGGTGGCCAACATGAAGATTGATTGAATTTCTTGTGGGCATCGCAGCCTGAAAAGACTTGCTTGGTGCTTCTGCACTGTTCTGGGTGACATTTGATCAATTCAATGGTGGGTTGATGGTCCGGCTGTCAAAGGGGAGTCTGGTCATCAAAACTTCAGCAAAATGACTAAGCGTGTGAACAAGTGAAAGATGCAAATGTGATCTTACAAACACACACCCACATGACTTGACGATGAGGTGACTCAAACCATCTATACACACATGTTCAACATGACTGACCGAAGGTGCAAGAGACAAGCGCGACACCTGTGATTGATCGTTGATCGATCATGATGACGCTTGCCCGACACCCCTGATTGATCATTGATCGATTGTGACGATACTTGCACGACAGTGAATATGACTTCGTGTGTGAGTGTGACAGATGTTTCATAGTGAACATAACATGTACATAGGAGGTGAAGACCTTGAGCATGACCAAAACATGGTCACAAGCAAGACATTGAGATCGACATGCAAAAGCTTGGGTGGAATGAACAAGCAAGGAGGGTGCAAAGGCTCACACGAGCTCACGGAGTGCACCTGAGTGTGTGCGGTCATTAAGTGAAATTCTCAAGGGAGGCTCCGAAATTGGGTGCAGGCCAAAATTTTGGAGGGTGGTTGTAGCTGCTACAACACTTGGCGACACACTAGTAGAAATCCAACTTCTCTGTTTTGGTTCATTAATAGTACAAGGCCTTGGTCTTTTGGGGAGTATTGAATTGTTTTGCGGGTTAGTTTGGCTTCCCCACTTATGCCATGGACATACATGGTTCGCCTTTTTCCAACTCAGTCAAACACAATCAAAAGTTCAGCTTGATCATAATGTTTCGAATCTGGGAAGGGTAGTTTAGCTCGCAAGTTGAAAATTTTCAGAGTATAAGTTTTCATCTCTCGTGTTGCTCCGCTACCAACATGCCTAGATAGTACCTCGTGGAGTCACGTAGGAAAACACACATTGCTCCACTGCCAGGAGCCTGGTTAGTATCCTGGTGGAGTTGCATGTTTCACCTCTCTGCGCAGGAAGCCTTCTTCGCTCTCCGGGGCATGTACTGCTTTAGCTGCAAGTCTGTAGAGCCCATGTCCTTTGATTGTGTGAACTAGCTTAATTTCAAGATCATACTCTTGTAAGCCTATAATCAATTTCACATGTCGTTCACTCGATTCTTGTTGTATAAGCAATGTGCGTACTGCTGGGTGAGGGACGAAGACTATGCAGTGGTTCTTCACAAGTAGGGCCTCAAGTGTTTCACCGTCATGTAAACTGCATAAGCTTTCTTGTCAACAACAGGGTAGTTGAGTTTTGGTCCTTGCATGCTTGCACTCATGAAGGATATTAGGCATTCATCGTTCATCTCATCCTTCTGAGTGAGTACTACAGCTAGTGAATTATCGGAGGCAAAGGTGTATAGTAGGAAACCTTCTTGAAGTCTGGGCTGTAGAGTGCAGGTGCTTTTGCAATGGCCTACTATATCTGGGTGAATGCACACTTTTCCCTCTTTCCCCAGCTGTAGAATGTGTCTTTCTTGATCATGTCCTCCATGGGCTTGACTATCTGTGCATAATCTAAGATGAACGTCTAGATGAAGTTAATCTTGCCCAAGAAGGACTGCATGGCTTTCTTGTTGGTTGGGTAAGGGATTTGTGTGATAGTCTGGACCCGGTTTGGATCCACCTTGATCCTCCTTTTGGCAACAATGTGTCCAAGGAGGTTCCCCTCTAACACTGCGAATACGCTCTTTTTGGGGTTCAAGGAAATCTTGTATCTCCGGCATCGCTCAAAATTTTTCTTCATATGGCATATGTGGTCCTCTCGTCTTCTTGAGAACATTGTAACATCATCAAGGTATACCACTACGCTCATTCCGATGAGTCTGCTAAAAGTGACGTCCATGGTGCATTGAAATGTTTCGCCTGCGTTTACAAGCCCAAACAACATTCGTCTATAAGCGAATGTACCCCGCTTGGTACAAAAAGTAGTTTTGACTCTGTCAGGTTTCGCTACCAGAACTTGATTATATCCTGAGAAACCGTCAAGAAGAGAAAAAGTTTGTGCCCCAGATACTCTTTGAAAAATGTGGTCCATAGACGGCACGGGGTAGTTGTCTTTGTCCAAGGCGTGGTTTACGTTCCAGAAATTGACACACAAGCGGATTTCCCCGGACTTCTTACATACAGGAACAAGATTTGAAACCCATGTGGAATGACGAACTTTGTATATGATCTATGCATCCAACATCTTAGTAATCTCTTTCTGTATGAGGGGTTCAAGCGACGAATGTACTTTCCTCAACTTTTGTTGATATGGCTTGGCAGCTTCTTTGACCTGGATGATGTGTTGGATGATCTGCGTGTCATAAGTTTTCAAATCATCACATGTCCAAGCAAACACATCTCGGTACTATTTGAACAAATAGACAAAGGCTTGCTGCTCTTGTTGTGTACAACATGTACCAAGATTGACGAACTTTGGAGCTTGTTCTGTTCCCAGGTTTATCAGTTCGTGCCTCATGGTGGAACTGTGGGTCTTGTTGTTCCTTGGCCCCTGAAAACATTCTTGCAAGTCATAAAGATTTTGCAATGTTGCCACATATTTTGTGATAAGGTGGCGTTTCCTGTTACGAGCTTCATGCTCGTCATCGTCTATCGTTACATCTTTGAAGTTGTCAGCGTTGGCCATGAAATGTAGTATCTATTGATCATAATTAAACACACGTAAATTAGTTATGTTATCCGGGATAGATGGTTTGTACAAAAATTCAAAAGTGAATCTATCCCTAATCGGTGACATTCTTGAAGCTACATTTGCCAGAGCATTGGCAGCTGTATTATGCGTACGTGGTAAAGCAATGATGTTAAATGCTTGGAAGTTTGAGATTAGTCGCCATACCTCTTGTTGGTAACTTTTGAGATGCGGTGATAAACAGTGAATGGTGTTACGTACCTGATGCATCACTATCTCTGAATCACCTACCACTTTGAGTGTGACCACGTTGAGGCTGATGGATTTCTACAAGCCTAACACGAGTGCTTGATACTCAGTAGCGTTGTTCATGCACTCAAACTCCAAGCGACTTGAAACTAGATGCTTCATGTTGTAAAAGTAGATCAAGAAACACCCGGCTCCTGAGCCGTCCTGTGTCTTTGATTCGTCAAAGAACATGGTCCACAACTTGTTTGTACACGGACCGCTTGATGTGCTAGTACTACTGTTACCACTGTTGCTGCTACTACTACTACTGTTTAGACAATGTATTGTACAAGTTTCATTATCATTAGTTGGGCAAGGAAGGAGTCCCAACTACGTGTCTGGTGGAGTTGGAGCTGGCTGTGTAGGATAACACCCCAATGTTGTTTCAAGGAGGAAGTTTCCAAACATGAGATTTGTGAAGGCCAACCGTTCATTCTTGCCATTAAGGGGAGTGAAATTATGCTTCATGTACCTCTTGGACAACACCCAGGTTTGGTTTCACTTTCCCTTGTACGGAAGCCACATGTGAGACCAGTCTGTAGCGAAATATTTGTCTAGCTTGCTAGACTAGTCTCTGTTGAATAGTATACCATATGCTTCCGGTATGTCCACGACCACTATGTCAATGCATTGGTGGACTCGACCATCATGAGATAGTCGGATGATCATGTCTCGTACTTCACCAATGGCTAGTACTGATGTTTGGTCAAGTTAGATGATTCGCGCGGATGTCTCGCTCCATTATAGATTGATATTTTTTGCAATGGAGAGTGACATGATGTTGGCTGCCACGCCAGAATCAACCAAGTAGTTGTGAACATTGTAGTTGAAAATTTCAAAAGATAGCAAGAATGGAGGGCAACCTAAGTTTGCTTCTTTCATCTAGAGTGTATTGAGCACAATGGAAAGTGATCCGAGAGGTGTGCTAGCTCCCTTGTTGGTATAGGTTGCATTATCCATTGTTGTTTGTCCCAATGCGCGTAATATGATATCTTGCTGATTCTGGATCTTAGCTAACTCGAACAAACTGATGTTTGCTAGAGTTTTATTCATGTCATCAACATTGTTGTAGTCTAGAGGTGGTAGACTTGCCAAGGTGTCTAGGGTATAATGGATGTTCGTGTTGTCAGGCAGAGTGTTTTGCATATTGTTGCTTATGGATGTAGTCTTATCTGTCGTTGTCTTCCCAAACTTGTTTTATGTTTTCTTCTTTGGGGTATTTGGTGGGTCGACCTTCCTCATCAGCAGTCTCATCTTCTCTTGCATCTCCCCAAGTGTGGGGGGAGCCCCTTTACTCCCGAGATTGTAATGGTCAGTTTCTTTTGAGGTTGCTTCTCGGTATTCATCTTTGACATTGTTCGGGAGCACTGATACGCGTTCACCACATGCCCAGAGCTTGATGGCTCATTAGGTGCAACCTCTTCGTCACCATCAGTGTCTTTTAGCTGCTCCTGCATATTGATTTTTGCATCAAGTGTATGAACGCAGAAAGAGATTGCGACTCACTTCCAGTCCGAACAAGAGTACTCGGGGTGATGTTCTTCGTGGAAAGAACAAAACTTAAGATCTGCACACTGTTCGACCTGGAACACAGGTTTCTGCGTAGTTTTTGGAGCGAATCGGTTGTTGCTTACCTGTCTCTGTCTGGGTGGATGGTCATTTTCAAATGTGTCTGTTTTCCGTTGTTTGAGCTCGGACACTTCTATAGTCAAGTTCTTCACAAGGCGAGTGAGGGTCTTAATATCAGTTGCTTCCTTGTCTCTACCCTTGCTTGCCATTGCTTGGGAATTATTGCTCGCATCCTTGGAGTCCTTTGCTGATTCGTTATCCTTGATGACTCCAATTGCGCGCAGATCTTTCTAAACAACAATATCCTCCTCACAGTTTTCTAAGAGTGTTGGTTTCGCAGCTCGCTTGATGAACTGCGTAATGCTGGTTGGCAGTGCAGACATGTAGTAACCAACAGTGATGGAGTCATGAAGTTTAGTGTCCACTGAAAACTGTTCAATATGCGTGTAAAACTTTGATTGAAGTCTTTCACTTTCTATTTTCCCTCGATCTTGACGCTTCCCAATTCTTTGAGTAGCATGGTTGGCGTCTTGTCATCAGTAAACTTTTCAAGGAACATGCATTTGAATGCACCCGAGTTCTATATAGAGTTTGGTGGAAGGTTGTGGTACCATGCAGTTACGTGACCGTCCAAGGTACATGGGATCAATATACATGCTACGTCGTGATACCGCACCTCAAGGGTCTGCAGCTGTAGGTAGAAGTTGTCCAAGTGGTTTTCCGCCTTCACCATGTTGCCAGGGTTGAACTTGATGTTCATTCTCTTCGCTCGCTTCGGCACCTTGCGCAGAACAGGCGGGAGAACCAATGGTCCTTAGGTAATCCATTCAAGATTTGGGTCAACCATTTCTTCTTCTTCTTCATCCTACTCCTCTCTTTTAGAATCTGATGCCGGCTCTGAGTCCGTTGGTTCGTCTCCACCTCCACCTCCTCCGATGCCTTCCCCTTTGCCACCTGTACCGGAGTTCAATCCCAAGATCACAAGAGTGTCTTGTTTTCCTTTCCGAGATACCGTAGGTTCCTCTTCGTCTTGAATAGCTTCTGCCAGACCTTTAAGTGTGGTAAGGACTGCTTCTTCCACCATTGATACAACAACTCCTATTGGAGTGGCTTTTGGCTTCCTTGATGCATATGGAAGATGTTGTATGCCTAGGATCAGTCCAACTGCTTTCGTAAACAGGCGAGTGATGGGAGAGACGAAGCGAAGGTGTTGATACAGAATCTCGTGTTCAATCCTAGGAGGTGAAGAGTAACCAACTGCAAAGTCGCGTGTAGGTGAGAGGGAGTGCAACTTACTACCTTGCCCAGATGGTTGATGAATGAGTGTGAGGGGATGATCAACCATATAGACATGGATGCCCTCCTTCTACCATTAGAAATTTTGATGGTGTTGGACCCGCCAACATTCATGGGATCACCCCGGTATGAAGTCCTAACTAGACCTCACACCGTTTCGTGTGGGAGTCCCATCCGGTATGATGGCCCAGTTGCCATTCTCTTAAGGATGTGCCTCGACTCTTGCTTGTCAACACAAGAGAGTGGTCTATTTTGTCTTCAAGAAGTGAGGTTTGTTTGCCTGGTGATTGCTAGTGTACTTGTGTCAATGGTTCTTTCACTGTAAAGGGAGAGGGTGAGAGTGAGTCCCAAGTTGGTTGGGAGGAAGCTCTAACTCTGCTAGGAACACACAACACAACAGGACATGCACATCTTCTAGAGGAGCATTCCACATGGATACGGCAGTCACAACACACAAGGGAAGAAAACATGTACAACACTCAGTGGATGAGTCCTTATGGGTGCAACAGTTGTTATAGTAAGCTTCATGTGAAAAGTATGTCTGATGTCCGAGGAGGTAGACACCACAGGCGAGACATCGTTAATAGCATATACAACACATTTTCATTAACAAATTATGTATTACAACAAGTGAAATAATTTCAAGTGTTCAACATGGGTTAAAGCAACATGCAATAAAAGTGTTCAAGATTAGTCTTACAACAGTTACAATACATGTGTGAAAATGTGTTGGCATGTTAGCAGGCTTCTAAATTAAGTGAAAGTTCCAAGATACATCGTTACACCATACATCACTAACCCCGTGTGCGAGGCGTTGGAGCCACTATTTACTCCTCAAAGAAAATATTACAAACTCTCTTGGCTATGTGGGAGGAGCTGAGGTGAAAAGTCCTTTGCATGTACAAATGAGGGGGTATTTATAGCCAAGGGTGAAACTGACCCTTGTGGCTGTTTGACTACCCTCATGACTGTTTGACTTCTATGATTTTTCGACTTTACATGACTCTTTATAAAACAAGTGGGTCTCTTGGACTTCCACATTACATTACATTGATTAACAACATGGCCCATAGTAGAGATGTGGACGACATGACTCATGACACGAATCGACATGATGGTGCTGGTACATTTGTGCTGCTGCTAGAGTGCATGTAGAGCTACAATGTTGTTGGGTGATGGATGTCTTCATGGTGTGTCACAGCTTCACCTCTGCATGGCAAGGTTTGTGGAGTCTTCGATGGTTGTTGGTTCGCTTGATGTTGCTTTGTCACGTTTCTCTTTATGTGTATGTTGGAAGGCTTGATAGGTTCGTCCGTTCGCGAAAGGTGCATGTTCGTCCGTTTGTCCATCTGTGAGCACATCTTGCATGTTTGCTCATCCGTCTGTCCGCGAACACATCTTTGCATGATCTTCCGCTCACAAGC
Organism: Pinus taeda; assembly: GCA_000404065.3. Lineage (NCBI taxonomy): Eukaryota > Viridiplantae > Streptophyta > Pinopsida > Pinales > Pinaceae > Pinus > Pinus taeda. Next base: position 153,754 of record APFE031528270.1, read on the forward strand.
ACATCCCTTCGCGTGCATCGTTCATTCATCCGTTGATGAACCTGTCCTTCTACATGTGCTCCCTTCGTTCATGCCATGTTTGTTTGTGTACATGTACCTACAGTGACTCATGATGAGACGATATCAAATCCAAAATCCTCCTAGTCTACCATGATACATGATCATTTCAGATGCAGGTGACTGGGAGAGGTAACAAGGTTGCGAGGCGGGATGGAGGCTCTGGGCACTGTTGATGAAAACTAAACAAGAGTCACTGGCTGACGAAGATGGACAATCCAGATTGACAGTGACTATCTGCCAGGTCTGGCTTAGTTGGAGGACAAAATTGCGCAGATTTTGGGAGGAACAGTCTGGGCTGCAGGAAGTTAAGGCAGACAAAATCTGCACATTTTTCGGAACAAGTGGGCAGCGGGTGCTTGACAGCAAAATTTGTGTAATTTCTTGGAGGAATAGGCCGGGATGCAGGGAGGATTGGGAAACAAGATTTGCACAGTTTTTGAGAGGAATTGGTCGGGAGCTTGGCAGCCAAAACTGTGAAATTCTTGGAGGGAACTGGAAGCTGGCTGTTGGGTCATTGGTAGCAGAAATTGCGCAATTCCCAAAGGTAACAAGCAGTCAGCTGGCAGGAGCTTGGCAATAGAAACTACACAATTCTTGGAGGGAACTGTCAGTGTATTGCTGGGATCTGTTGACGAGAGACATTGCACTGATGCTGGGATGTTAGCCTGCTAATCATCTCTGTGTAATTTCTGAGTCAAGGAGACTGCTAGGCAGTAGAGGTTATGCTCATCAAAGCTGCACAATAAGCTGCATGAGAAACTGGTTGACTGTTGGGAGGACTGAGTAGGAAAACCACACAATTTTATGAGGGAGACAAGGATAGCACTTGGTGTCTATCCAACCTGTCTGTGCAATTTTCACAATCAACAAAGCGGGCAAGGTCAGCAGCCTCTACACAATTTTTTAGGGGAGTTAGTCCCGGGGTGGCTGTTGGGTCCGACTCTCCGAGTGGCCAGCATGAAGGTTGATTGAATTGCTTGCGGGTAGTGCAGCGTGAGAAGATTTGCTTGGTGCTTATGCACTATTCTAAGTGACAGTCAATCAAGTCGATGGTGAGGTGATGGTCCAGTCATGAAAACTTTAGAAAAATGACTAAGTGTGTGAATGAGTGAGATGCAAATGTGGTCTTACAAACACACACCCACATGACTTGATGACAAGATGACTCAAACCATCCAGACACACATGTTCAACATGACTGACCGATGGTGCAAGAGACAAGCGCGACACCCATGATTGATCGTTGATCGATCGTGACGATGCTTGCGCGACAGTGAATGTGACACCGTGTGTGAGTGCGACAGATGTTTTCATAGCGAACATAACATGTACACACAAAGCGAAGACCTTGAGCATGAATAGAACATGGTTGTAAGCAAGACATTGACATCAACATGCAAAATCTTGGGTGGAATGAACAAGTAAGGAGGGTGCGAAGGTTCACGCGAGCTCACGCAGTGAGCCCTAGTGTGTGGTCATCAAGTAAAACTCTCAAGGGAGGCTCCGAAATTGGGTGCATGCCAAAATTTTGGAGGGTGGTTATAGCTGCTACAATAAGTGACTCAACACCTTTTGTAGATCTGGATGAAAATTAGCAAGGCTTGATTCAATGGACTGGATTGCATTGAATTGAGAAACTACCTTATGGTGTCCCTTTTTTAGAAGCTTCTCCATTCTATGTGAGTTGATGATAGTGGGGGCACTTACCTCGAGCCCGCAAAGCATATGAGTGTGTCCATCCTGTTTGAAGCTCATATATAGCTCTTAGAAGTTCATTCCCCCCCTAAGGGTTATAACGACATGAAAATTGGATATTGCCCACACAAAACCATGCATGGCCTCAGTAGCTCGCTTATGGACAAAAATGTGTGTGTATCCACTGTCAATCAATGCCACCATCAATTGATGCTTAATAAATCCTATGATTTTAAGCGTCTATGGAGAAGAAATATTTGCTAATGCATGGAGTGATTTATTCGATTCATCATGTGTTATTGCAGTATCTGATATAGTATCTTGGGGTTCCATTGCGTGCTCCCCAGACACTTCACTGGGCCTCGTCATAAGAGCCATGTTCAATAGCATTAATCTAAAATAATTCTGGTTCCTTGAATTTGTGTCCTAGGAATATTTGTCATCACAATAGTAATACAATCATTGTCTTCTCCTTTGGGTCATTTCCCCGGGTGACACCTTTTGCACCTTAAGGGTTTGGGTGGGGACATTAGTAGGGGTGCTATGTGGCTTTGACATGAATGAAGGATGACTATATTGGGTAGTAATAACAATTTCTGCATCTAAGGCTTTGTGGCATGCTTCCAACCAAGTAGTCAGTTGATGCATTCTAACATGTGCCTCGATGGCTTCCTTGAGACCATTAAGGAAACATTCCAGATATAAGGCATCCCCTAGGCCCTTCGTATGGATGGCCAGTTGTTCAAAGGTCATGGTATAGTCAGATATTGTACTAGTTTGTTCAAGCTTTGTAAGGCAACCCAAAAAGTGAATGTCACTATCAAAACAAGTACAAATGGCTTTTGAGAACATATTCAAAGTTGGATTTGTGGCGTAGAATTTCTAATGTCATTGCCACCATTGCCAGTGTTCTTGGTCCAAATAAATAGTTCCCAAATGTAGTTTGGTTTCATCATCCCATGTATTATTGGGTTGAAAATATTGTTCAATTTGTACCATCCATATTATCGGGTTAGAACCGTCAAATATGTGCATGTCAATCTTGGGTGTCTTATTGCTATAATATTGTTGACCCCCTTCGCAATGTTGATACCCCTCATATCGATGGTGGCTAGATTCTCCTTCCAAATTTCCATCGACATGGTTACCACTACAAGGAAAAGACCTTCTAGTGGAGGTTTTTGCAGAATCCCCTATAAAAATAGCCGAGAAATTCGTTTGTAGCAGAGGTCACTAGCAGAGTTGGGTGAGGGGATGTTTTCTTTACAGTGCATCTACAATATACAAATGCATCAGTTCTTTAATATACTTATAAACACAGGTGTCAAATAGAACATTGTGCCCGCGGTAGATTTATTAAAAAAAATGGTGCGCTAAATAACAAAGAGCACTAGTGCGTATACTACTCGATAATACCGTAAAAGGGTTAAATTTACAAAAATGTCGATCATAAAATTCAGTTTGACCAGTCACATCCTATACTATGACAAAGACCTAATGCTAAACCAATACTATAACACCTCAATGTGTGCATAATATACCATGCACCAATGCTTACAATAATCGATAACAACGGATAAAAGGTTAAATTTTAAAAATTGTTGGTGTTATATCCACCTGCAGCACCGGTGCCTTCCTTGTAGTAAAATGACCTAGTGCATACGTAGAAAGAGCACTGCTATAGGTTTTTAATTTTCAAAAAAATGTGGTGTAATAGTCCAAAAAGTCATTGACGTTATGCATGTATTAAGATGCCTCAACTTGTCTTAGAAAGAGCACCATTATGGGGGTTTTTAAAATGCAGTGCTATATTCCCATGGAGCACCAGTGTTGTCAATTATTTAAAACGCCCTAGTGCATATTAGCAAGAGGATCGCTATAGGGTTTTTAATTAAAATATAATAATAGTAATAAGAATAAAACCGATGATATCTTATTACGAAGAACCATTGTTGTTCATGTATTAAAACACCCTCGTGCGTTTGCAAAAGAGCACTGTTAGGCGACTTTTAATTTTTTTTAAATGTGGTCCTATAGTCCGACAACGCACCGGTGTGTACATGTATTTGAACGCCCCTTTGCGTCTTAACAATAGCACCACTATATGGTTTGAAAAGAAAACAGTGCTCTTAGATATTTTACGCATTGGTGCGATTATAATAACGCACCGAAGGAGGGTTAAATAAATATATCAACCATTAATTTCATTTTTTACCACCTACGTTGTTGTAGAGCTCTGAAGCACTAGTGCCATTCTTGCCTCATGCAAGCACCCTGATATTAGTGCTTCTCTTTCTTACAATCCTTCTGTACCATGCTCAGTTCGTGGCTTTCCAATTTCCTCAAACGGTGGTGAAATTCATTTTTCTCAATTACATGTCAACAATGCCTCCCCAACAACCAAATGTCCAAGTAATGTCTATGTTCTCTCTAATTTAATTTTTTAGCAAAGTAGAATTGCAAAATAGGTCAAAAAAATCATTGTTTTTGAATTTTTTTTCCTGCGTGATTCATTCGACAACTTTGGCTCACACCGATAGTTCTGCACCCTATAAATCTATAGAGTGCACCGTAGTTCGATGCATGAACCTAATGCAATGTTGTTATTTTAGTGCATTTCATAAATGCACTAAGAAAAGCTATAAATTGTATGTCTATGCATATATTTTCAGGTTACACCTAATGCATTATTGTTTTTGGGGCGCACTAGGGATTTTTTTTTAATTGAAAGTTATGTTTGCATATTTATAAATACATTTTTCATTTAATAAAAAAAATTAATGCTTTATGTATGAGGCTAATCTATTTTATATGTCAACCATGTAGCAGAGACGTCAACAGAGGGAGAAACAACAAGGGTAGGAAGCAAATGGTGGAACAATACAATGTGTTACGATTATGGGAGACCCGAGAGAGGGAGATGGATTTATACCCTCACCCTATTAGCACAGCGACCCGAGTGCTCTTGAGGAATGTAGGCCTCCATAAGTACTATAAGGAAGCTACATCCCTAAAGCCACACTATATCTTGTTGGCACATCTGATCCGTCGATGGAGTGTGTAGGAGCATGCTTTCTGTGTCAGTCCTGAGACATGGTATAGGCCCTCTGAGGACGACATATATTTTATCACTTGCCTATCCAGGAGAGGGGAGATTTTCCCTAATTCCCTAATATCCCCTATGGGGTTGTAGTAGAGGGCCAGCGTGTATACCCTTAGAGATATGTTGGGGCTCATGTAGTCCATCCAACATATTTTTAGGTGCGTGGTGGACTGCTATAGATTGCTTCTTTTTTTGCATAGGAGGTTCGATGCCTCTCATTATTATTGACCATCATTTCACACTATGCTAGTGATGGGAAACATATTAATTTTCCTCTTTTGTATTATGTCGTTCCTCTGATTCAGGCGCCATGATGTATCAGATGGTTTGCCATTTTTTTTATGCAGTTTTGTAGGGCTTTAAATAGATGTCATGCAATGATCCATCTGAGGAGGAACTTCCTTTTCACTTCAGAGATTTTTTGTTTATTTTTTGAGAGGTTTCCAGAGATGAGGTCTACATTTGTTCGTTGCCATCCCCAGCTAATGACTGAGGTGCAGATGTGCATGTGGGGCTAAATGATGCCCAAGAACAGTCTATCAGAGTATCCGACTAGGATTTCCACCCAGGCACTGTCGCTACTGACCAATGAGGATGAACACGCATTTATCTTGTTGTCATTTCCATATGTGGGGAGGGATAGGAGATAGTGTCCTAACATCCTCTTCACAATGGATGAGGTTGCAGATGATAGAGGCAATATTAATGTTTTCTTTAGATTAATCTAGTTTCATTTTATTGTCTTAATTAATTATAATAAAATTTATTCTAGCACATTTTTTAACTTGTTTTATTAAATTGTTTAATGAAATTGTCTAATTATTGGTGTGTACTATATAATTTGTAGACATATGCATATTCCTTGGGAACATTCCTCCTCCCCCACCGGAGGGAGCAGATGAGGAGATGGGAAAGTCCCAAGAGGGTGAGGCACATCCTCAAGGGGGTATGGTCATCCGGGCCCATAGGCCTAGTCTAAGATTTAGGATAGACTACTGCAACAGATTGTCTAGAGTTTTGGTTGAGGAGGTAGTTTTCCCTACAAGGGCTCGAGACATCAGTGCAAATCCTAGGTTCGTGGATCTCTTAATGGATTGTCTGCATGAGATGATGACTCTTATGTGTCATATCGTTGGAGCTAGTAGGCTACTGGTAGTGAGGAGGGATGTAAGGCATGCAATGCTAGATACATCACATGAGCCTTCATACAATGCTACCCCATTGAATCATGATGATGACGGTGGTGATCATGCTTCTGGTAGTACTACCCCATTGGTGATCTTTCTGATAGCACACCTCCTCGTCATTCGCCCAATGATCACACCCCATAGCTAGAGGAAGTGCCTCATGTTTCTCCTTAGAGAGCATACCAACCACCTCGTCCTCCACCTTAGAATTCAACAGTTGAGGCAATACTTGACCATCCATCGTCTTCTATGTCACACTAGGCTGCCACTACTACGCCTGTTGTATCAGATTTTTTTATTATATATATATATATAATATATATATATATATATATATAAGGTGCATTTTTTTCATGTTTGTGTACTTAATTTATATGTTGGTGTTGATGTGTATAATGTTAGTTCATGTTAGATATGTTCATTTAATGTGCTTGCAGATAGATGTGTATGTGATAGTGGTTATTTGACATGATATGTATATTAATTTGAGGATGTTTTTGGTGATGTTAGATTACAATGCTTGTGTTTTGTTAGATGTGATCATGATGATGATGCCCTGTTAGAGTATTAGATTTGTGTGCTAGATAATGACATTTATATATGCTAGAGGTGTATATAACTAAATCAAGGTAGTGAATTTGAATGTGTTGGATAGTTGGCATTGCTTGGATGGCTAGTGTTAGTGAGTGCATTGGCATTGATGTCAAAAACCATGGGAGAGATATGTTGGACAAATGGAATTGTTTGAATGTTGGCAAGTGTATTGGCATTGATGTCAACCATATTAGCATTGAGGTTGGTGTTAACAGATGTTTGCATAAGCTCGGGGGGACTCCCATGGTTGTTTAGTATTTTGTAGAGAATCATCATAGTAGTAGGCTTGTTGGAGAAGCCATAATATGATAACTAAGGAAGGAAGTCCAAGGGTTTGAAGGAATTTGTTCCTCTAAAGTTGAACTCAAATTCTCCTGGAAGAGGTTTAGTTGGATAGTGCTTGGAAAGATCTTTCCAACAGTATGTGGAAGTTCGTAAATGGCCTCTTGGATCACAACTTATTGCCAATAAAAGTTAAGGTGCTCCAAAGTAAGATGGTAGAGTTAAATGTGGCCTTGGGTTAAAGTGGTGACCAAGTTTGGCAGTGGCCAGAGTTGACGAAATTGCTAATGAAGCTACTAAAGGAAGCATCGAGTGAACGTTTGCTGACAAAAGAGAAATGAAAGCCTTTTTTATTGGCTTGGGTAGCCCTCCCCCCACGGATGTACCCCAACAATTTGCAAAGGGTGAACAAGGTTAAGTGGAAAGATATAAGTTGTTGGGCAATGGAAGAAAGCCTGAACCAATAAGGATTTGAGCAGGAGGTCCCCACTCCAACAGCTATGCTCATTGAGGACTAGCCCGAGGGATGTCAAGGCATTGTTCAAAGGAGAGTCGGCCTAGAGGCACAAGTTAAGCAGCGCAAGTTAAGCAGAGTAACAACCAATATGAGAACATGAAGGGCTACACATGGACACCACACTACACATCATCCCACAAGGCTCATCCTAGAGGATTTGAAAGGGGGAACAAAATGGAAGTGCCCTGAGATAGGCGCCAGGCCATGTAGTGACATTCCGACGTGCCTTAATATGGAAATATTGTCAGGCTTGGAGGCCACACGAAGTGGTTTCCCAAACCGCCAATCACGTAGTTCAATTGCGAAGAACCACTTTGGGAAAACTCCCCCTAATAAAACAAACCACAATGGAGTGGAGTCGAGGCTGAATTCTTGAACCTCGTGGTTTTTTTATTATTAATAAATGAATTTGCTTGCAAAACAAAGGTCTCAAGGACTTCTCTCTTCTTGAAGCAAGTACGTGGTAGCATTTGACTAGCTCTCAAGAGATGATGGTGGTAGTTGACATCAACATGAGGTAGTTGTACGGAGGACATGTGGCAAACATATTCAAAAAATTTGGGTGGTTTAATGGGCCAAATTTGGGTGACACGTGTCACCACTTAGGGGGAACCACGTGCAATTGATGACATAAGCATGACATCATCTCAAAAATGATACCCCAGAAGGATTACAAAGGTGCATAGAGAGGATGTTCCAGGTAAGAGGCGTGGTGTGCAAGTGCACAGTGGTCCCTCCAAGACACGTAATATCAAAGGTATGGAGTCCGAAACTTTAATAAGGAAGCATGAAGGGAATGCACCAAGTAGTAAGCATCGAGACACATCAATTAGATAGTTCATCCCGACAGGGCCTTTGATTGGCTAGCGAAAGCACAGGGCAAAACCAACAGGACAACTAAGCCTATTAAGAGGAGCCTGAAAGTTTATAAAGGAGGCACGAATGATACCACCAGGTTAGAGAGCTACGGGCTAAGCGTTGGCACAAGATTATGTGTAGAAAATGAGACCAAAAGTGTGAATAAATTAACGAGGAAAATAAGCCCTTGGGTCTATATCTCAAAAAGGTGCCCATATATTGATTTTGCAATTATTTCACATGTTATTATGGTCATGGGCCTTCAGGCCAAATAAAAAAAGGGGTGCTAGGAAGAGCAGGCAAGAGGCTAAGCTCCAACATGAGAGAGGCTATAATCAATAAGGGTCACAGAGTTATATTCGGCAACATTATGGTACCTTGGGCCAAGCTTGGAACTTGTGCCACATTTGGAGGACCTCTATAAGATGGTTAATGGGCATTAAACGGGTTGATAGCTATGACTTGAGAATTGGAGTTAATGCAATTGTGGAGAGCTCTAGTTCAAGGCAGCAAGGACCACGGTTAGCAACATTGTTTAATGGCTCTAGTTCCAAGCAAAATTTTCCATACCTAAGTGTCCCTCATGCGAGGAAAAATTAAATGAGAATCAGAGTTGGAATATAGATCCATGTTCCATATGCAGGCATAATTTAATAGAAGAACTCCTCCAGTCTGCAGGTTGACTAAGATTTCATTCTTAGTATGAAAAACACTCAGGTGCCCATTTTCAGATTTAATTCAGTTGCAGTGGCAGTACAAAGCAGACAGTTAACGCTGCCCATACATAGTCTGACTGATAGTTAGTTCTCATTATGGGATAAACACATAGGTGCCCATTCTTATGTCTAATGTAGTCATAGTGGCTAGACTATTTAATGTAATAGCAACATGGAGATCCATGATGAGTACGCTCTAAGAGAGAGTGTGATTGGATGCAGAGACAACATCGATCACTGTGTAACAATGGAACAAAACCAAGGATTACAATGAAGCAATTGGGGGAAGCAACGTTGTTGTGAGAGTGTGAGGTGGATATATTTGTGTGAGTGATGTTGAAGAGAGGACAAGTGCGTATGTGATGTAGAAAGAGGCCGAGAGTGGAGAGCTCAGTGTGAGCGTGTATGCTATTGCAGAGTTGACAGAGTGTTACGTAGGCCGTGTATGAGTGAAGTTTGTTGAGCAAAACAAAGGGTCAAAGGCAGAGGAGAACAAAGAATTGATATCACATAGAGTGGTTGCAATGTATAGTGAACATTAATTTCCTTATTGAGTGTGGGTTGGAACCTACATACAAGAAGGTGGTGCTTCCATGTTAGTGGGTGTCTGAGGAAGGCTTGGGGGTTAGTGCCTCCTACAAGTTGGTGCTTGCATAAATCCGAGTTGTAAGTTGGTGCTTGCAACAAATCTGTGAAGTTGGTGCTTTTGGTAAGCTGATTAGCTGTCTACAAAAGGAGGCAGTTCGTGCCTCCTGTTAGTGGGTGCTAACAAATAATCAAAGGGACTTGGTGCTTTATGTGAGTGCTGGCTCACAAACAATTTGATGTAATAGAGTAGGTGCTCTTATTTACATCATAATAACAAACAAGCTTTGGTCGATTTTCTCCTATAAGGATTTCCACATTAAACCTCGGTGTTCATGTGTATGTTGCTCATGGTGTATGTGCTTATGTTGATTCATATAACTATTCTTATGATTTGTTAATGATTTATCTCATGGTGAATGCCAAGTTTGAATAAGTAAAGATAAATTGGCATAAAATTTTAAATTAGCCTTAATATTGATTCATCCCCTTTCATATAATTATTGTTATGATTTGTTAATGATTGGTTTCATAGTGAATGCCAAGTTTGAATCAGTAAGATAAATTGGCATAAATTTTTAAATTATCCTTAATATTGGTTCACTTCCCCCCCCTCCCCAGTATTAACATTGTTTCCAACAATTGGCATCAGAGCCTGGTTCCTTCAAGAACAACTTAATCGCTCGAAGGTAGATCAAAGAGAAATAATGGAGAATAAAATTTGGCTAACAACTTGTTGATGCCTCTAAAATCATTGTACCAACATTGGGGATAACCACCCGGTCCAGCCCTTAATGCAGTTCCTTTTCCGTTTGGTATGGTGGCTTTGACTCGATAGTATGGGACCAATTTCCCAATAAAGTGTGATTTGATGAATTGGTGTTTAATATATATAACAAAATGATAGATGGTTTGGACAATAAACTTATGAAAGTATACAAATATATAATATATATATATATATATATATATATATATATATATATAGATACCCTGGGTAATCCAATAGCAATGTGATTTATAATGATTTCTGGTAATCAAATGCTAATGAAGATCAATCACTTGGCTACAGAAAGTTAAGCATGAATGATGATCACTTTAAACAAAGTGATATAGAACATATCACATATCATAATAACATCATTTGTTAGCATATGTGTTTAGAATAACAATTCCAACTTATTCAAAAGTGATATAATGCATAATTGTATGAATATTCACATATAACAACAATGTCGAATCAAAAGATTGTTTAATTGCATAACATGAAACAAAAGACATTGATAAAAGTACCATATGTATTTGAGTCCTCTTACGAAGGTAACAGTCTAGTTTGCTCTTCTTATTCTGAAAACTTCAAAAAGATACATAAATGCAAGTCCTCTTGAAATCCCTTTACAACAAGTTTGAACCTTGATCCATGTGTTCTACAAAAGTAAATTAAGAAGTGCATAAATGTTATCTTCTTCAATCTAATTTAATACAATTTCATGACCCTTTCTAAAATGACACGAAAGGTTCTTTATAGTAAAAAAAAAAAAACAAATTGTTCGTAAAAAGTGCTTGAAGTGGTTGCAACAACCTTTCCCAAAATATGGGATTTCATGTTTAAAATGGAATTGTGACAACTTTTGAAAATATGCATTGCATCTATCATTCCTCTTGTGGCTTTAACTGACAAATATCGAGCATAGTTTGGATCTCTGGTGGATGACTCATCCTAGCATGCAATTGAATTGTGTACATTGCATCTGAGAGTTCTGGCATCATGCGATCAGTTGCATCAGCAAGACATTTGATTGTTATTTGTTAGCTATGTGGTTTGACTAAATAGAACCAATGTGTATCCCAATTGAGGATTTTTAATTTTTTGAGTTGCTCCTCTCTGGTATTCAAATCTTGCTTCTATTGTTTTTCCAACACTTTTGCTTTTGGAAGGTTTTTTGGGGGAACACTCAAAAATTAAATTGGTGCTATGTAAGTTATCGTTTATCAACTCAATGATATTATTCCTCACTGCCCCGGTCCTTGAAGTTTCTCTTTCTGCTTTGATAAATTGTGTCTCCCATTCTGAAAATAATATCTCTTTATGAGATTCTTCAATTACTGGCAATTTAGTAGCCTTTCCCTTTTTTGTGTTTTTCCAAGAGATGTAACCTGTAATTTTGTCATTTGCATCTTCGAATTCCAACTTGGAATTGACTGCTTGATCTATCAGTGCATTGGTTTTGATACATAGTGGATGAATGAGAGATATCTTTTGGCAAAGTTAGGTTAGATGTTGAGATAATAAATTATGTATTTCTAAGGCTTCCTTTATAAACTCTTCAACTTTGGGATTGTCTTTGAATTGCTCCATTGAGAGTTGTAGCTGCTTTATTTGCTCCTCCTTAGATTTAATCTCTTCATGATGTGCCAGTTTTCGTTGTTTGAACTCCTAAGATAATTGTTCTTGCCTTTCAATAGCTTGTTGATCAATCCTTTGTTTTTCTACCCTTAATTGTTCTTCAAGCTCTTTAATCTTTTGATATTTTTCCTTGACCAATTGATTGAATTTGGTTGCTTTATCTATCGTGGCAGCTGTATACGCTCATGTAAACTGAGATAATTTGGTCAAGTCCTCAGAGGGATTGACCTACGAGTCTTTCCATATGACATTCATGGATTCACCTTGAGGAACTGTTGTTGGTGCTTGGTCTATCTTTCCCTTTTTCGTTGCCTTTTGACTACAACTATGTGTTTAGGGCTATAAAACACATCCAACGACGAAATTTCCTCTATGCTTAGTGTAATCTCTAACGAAGGATACTCATGGATTACCTCAATTTCTTTTAGAGTTGAGTCCTTGCTGGATGGTGTTTCAACCATAGGATCATGAATCATGGGTTGTTGTCTTAAGGGAAATCCCATTGTGATAACATTTTGGGTATCACTTTGACCTTTGATTTGTTGATCAAATTGTTCCCATTCTTTGACCAATATCGGATCAATGTGGACATCTGCGCCTAACTATTCACTTGCCTTGTCACTTGTCTCGGCTGCACCAAATGTTTTTTCTATATTCTACTCTGTGCTTTGCTCTGTTTGCTGGATGACTGGTGCAATATTCAATAAGTCTAGTGGTACTATCTGAAGCCTTTGCGTCCTATATTTGATGAATTGGTCCATTTTTGTTGATTCCAACTTGATTTTTTGTAGGTGTTTCACTTGTCTGAATGCCTCTGCTGATGTAAATAAGTCATCGAATTCATCGTTCTCATGGACGAATTGTTTAACCTTTACATGAGTAGTAAAATTAAAAGCAACTTTATTTGGGTCATACTGTCTTTTGGGAATAATAGCTAGGTTCAAACCCTTTGTTTTCTTTGCTTCAAGTTGGGCATGTTTATAGTCATGCAATGAATAGATGCCGCAGCGAATAGTGAAGGCAGGCCATAACTATTTCTTGGCGTCTTTGAGTTTTTTCGTAAGCCCTTTCTCAATTGTCTGATAAGCTATTTCCTTAGCCAATAGTTTGTCTAGCACATAAAGCAGAAGGACATGCAGGTTGGTAATGCTACCAAAAACCCTAATGTATGTGAACAGTTCTTCCCAAACCAACTGCCAATTGAAGTTAAATCAATATTAGCCTCCTCGAACAGCCAAGGAGCTGGTCTATTAAAAATGGCATGATGAATGGGTAGGATAAAGCCATGACAAATTTTGTAGAAATGCTTCTTATATTGTTTCTTCCATAGGCATTTATGGTAAACATGGATAGGGGTTGGGTCCTGGATAGCCCATTTCCATCCCATGATGGGAAAATCAGAATTGAAACAAATGGTATCGACTATATAGGCACTCATATAAAATGGGGGAACAACTCAGGTGGTAACAAACCTATTTTTCCTATAATCAAGTATTTGAATGGCCATTTTGTCTAATAGGATATTAGCCCAATCCATTACAAAAGAGTTTAATGTTGCTTCTATTAATGGAACCATTTCAATGGAAAACTTTGCAGAATTGGAGCTTCCAAATAGTCTACACATCATTGCAGCAACATAACAATATGGAGACGCTAGGGAGTCCATAGAATACATACCAGATTATTCGTGCTTGTATTTGTTAGGGAAGTGCCTCCGTTGTTTGATGGGGTCCGACTCTATTTGATTTTACTTCGAGAAAGATTCAAGGAATGATTTATTGTAGTACTTCTGAGGATCTGGAAAACGATACATTTTCTTCAAGTCTTCAAGCTTGAAAGATCCAAACATTCTTCTGCCAGCTGTGAAGAGCGTCATGTCCGTTATATTGATGCTTTCAATTACCCATTTTACCATGTCATTATATGGCAAAACCTTTAGGCGGGCCGCTATTCAATGAAGAAAAGAGTCAACCACCAAGTTTGTTTTCTGACTCTGTAGATCCATCAACTGTTGTATGTCCTTCCGTTACCTTTAGCTTTTCCATTTCTAACATATCATATATGCCTTCCCATGAAATTTTCCCACAATCTTGACATGTAGTATCCGAGATCAACACAATTTTTTCCGGTCCTTTCGCCACTGCAGGGGGAACTTTCATCTTTTGAGCTTTCTTTGACATTTTGGCTAGCTGCATACTTCCAGATTCAAACTGCGAAAATGGAACAGAGGACACTGATAGGCTAAAACTTTCAGAGTAGCTAATGCTTGTAAAGATAGTGTTGAAAGAAGTACATACGAAAATCAGAGTAGGAGCATTTGATGCGAAAGATTTCATATTATAACTTGATATTAACACGAAGGATGAAATCTTGAAGGACCACAATCATAATTGTTTTTTAATGTTTTGCCATACCCAACGACATGAAACTTTAATGCTCAATGAATAGATCACATCACAGATTTCCAAAGGTCTTATTAGAATGTGTGCCATAAACTTTCTGGTTTTGCGATGAGTGATTTCAATATATTATTTAATATTTAGAAGCACTCACATATCGCAAGTCGGGAGTTATAAGTGCCATGTTCCAAGCGTCTTTTGAATTTCCGCGACTGCGATACGTGATGACCTGGCATATAGAGTTGGAAATTCCTCATTTAACTCTCCTAAATCATGTTTTACCTTTATTATTATTGAATCACTTTATTATATTTTAACATTGTATTGCGCATCCCTGAGGTAAGTATCACTTGTTTTCGTTGGGATTGTGATATGCGATCGATGTATATCGCATCGCAAGTTTTCGGGGATAGCTTCCTTTGTTTTCCAGGTTTGCGGAATGCGAGAATCATATCACATCACAAAGTTTCAATGGACCGCTAAAACATATTCTTTGGAATCTACGATATGCGATAGTTTTATCGCATCGCATGTTTGTCAATGGATTGTTTAAGAAGATCTACGATTGAGAATTTTGCATCGCAACACGATTATTCGGATCGAATGTCCCTTAACCTTAAGCGAATGTGATTTGCGATGTGTGTTGTTAAAAAAAAAAAAGAAAAAAAGAAAAAAAAAAAAGAGCACTTTTTTTTAAAAAAGAAAGAAAGAAAGAAATTTATTTCTATGTAAAGGTTTTATTGCTTTTTACGAACTAAAGGGACCCTATTTCCTATTTATCATCTTAGAATAAGATTAAGAAAATTTTGAAATGGGGGGGGGGGGTGTTGTTGTATAAGACAACAATTGGCGATTCACTGAAAGAACTAGTTATCTCTGAATAAAATGATGAAATTTATTAACACTTTCTCAAGTACAAATGTTATGAAACCAGCTCAAGAAAAGATAGAAAAGATAGATCAACGCCTTATAATTCAGCCTTTTCGAGGGGGCAACCTCCTTTACATTACATAAATGAAAAATTCTTGGATGATACAAATGAAAATACCTCCTTTCTATATATAGGAGTCTAAGGGGTCATTATATAATCAGAGCCTACATAACAATAATAATGTAAGGGCACAATAATAACAATAGTGGGCTTCTATGGGGCACAATAGTAACAATATGGGCACTACATGGGGACATCAATATAATAAGGGGGTTGTACTAATAACAAGAACGGGTTACCCTAGTAGTATAGGAGCCTAACATGCCCCTCTCCTTCAAAAAGTGTTGTCCTCAACGCTTGAGTAGTTCTTGATGCTTCTGTATAAAATTCTTGTCCTCTCATATGAAATCTTCAGTGGGTAAGTTCTTCCACTTGATGAGATACTCTGAAATTGATCGATTTCATAGCTGTCAAGTTCTTGTTTCTGTGATTGCTCCAGGTTCCAATATGATTTTTCCTTCCTCTTCAATTTTTGGTAATATTGTTTGAATTGGGATCTTTTACAACTTTTGAATAAGTGGCAATACTTCTTTGTCCTTCTTCCATTCATCCCTTGCTTCGTTTGTCCAATCTAGTTGGATAATAGAAATAGCAAAAAACAACTTCCACATCCTCATCCTTTCTTGAGAGTGCATCTGCAACAAAATTTTGCTTCCATTTTCTATAGATGATGTCAAAGTCATAAACCATCATATTTGTGACACATTTTTTCTGTTCTTCTAAAGATAATAGTTGTTCTAAAAAGTATTTAAGACTATCATGATCCATTTTTACCTTGAAGTGTCCTCCCATTCGGTAAGGTCGCCATTTCTTAAGTGCATGTAATATTGCCAACATTTCCTTCTCATAAATAGCTTGCTTGAG
>APFE031528270.1:170098-188607 GCA_000404065.3 Pinus taeda
TTCTCATACATAGCTTGCTTGAGATGTAGCAGTAAAAATACCCAATCACCTACATCAAAACATTTTTCACTACGATGTTGATCTACTTGTTGTTTCATTCGATTTTGCACCAAAGTGGTGTTATCCTTTAAAAGTTGGGGAACTTGTTGTTGATGCTTGATGTGATCTTTCGTTGCTTGAACCTTTTTCTTCTTGATATTTCCTTCTATCTTTAGAGTTTGAGGAGTGGTAATTTCTTCCAATCCTTTACAAGATATGGTCGGATTCATTTCTCGATGCTCGATGTGATCTTTCACTTCTTGAACATTTTTCTTCTTGATATGTCCTTCTATCTTGATAGTTTGAGGAGTGGTAATTTCAACCTATGAATTACAAGATGTGGTTGGATTCATTTCTTCTTTCTCGATGTGATCTTTCACTTCTTGCACATTTTTCTTCTTGATATGACCTTCTATCTTGAGAGTTTGAGGAGTGGTAATTCTTGGCAATGCTTTACAAGATATGGTCTAATTCATTTCTTCTTTCTCTGGGGTGTGGTCCTGGCGTATATCCTCTTCTTTTGATGTTTCTTGATCATTTTCTTCCTCCTCTTCATATTCTATATAAAATAATTTCTTCTCAGCACACTTATGCCCTTTAGTGCATTTTCTATCACAATTGTAACAATGCCCTTTTTCTCTTTTTTCTTCCAATTGTTGTGGTGTAACCCTTGTAGGTTGTGGAAGGCTAGGAGAAACAACACTTCCATCTTTATAGTTATGAGGGGTAGACTTCCTTGTTGCCATAATTTACTTTCCACTATGTCACAATGCCCTTTTACTCTTTCCAATTGTTGTGGTGTTGCTCTAAAGAAGGTGTTCCTCTTTGTATCCTCATAATGTGCTATCATTTCCTCCGTGAGAATTGACCATGTAACAAGTTGTTTACGAGAACAAATCCCTTTATACCATAAAAATTGATCCGGTTCTAAATAAGAAGATGCAATACATACCTTTTGTAACAGTGGTACACCATGTAGATCAAAATATTGCTCAATCTAAAGTATCCAATTTACCGGATCCTTGCCATCAAACTTCCTCATATCACCTTTTCTTGATTTTAGGAGCTCGATCTTGAAATGACTATAACTCTGTAATTTTAGTTCTTCTAGTTCTGAAATTATGACCTGCAATAGCCCTCTACGTCCTCTTTCTAATGCCACCAGTCTAATCAAATTTAGATTCTCCAAGAGAGAGTTATGCACAATATCCCAAGATAACCTGATTATGTACCTTTTTAAAAGAACGAACTTGTATGAAGTGCCACGTGTCACTGTTTTTACCTTCGAGTCTAAAAAATATACACAGGAAACTACAGTCCGTCCTCTTTCTTTGACTTCTTACGAAATTGCAATTTGATGCTCAAAAAAAAAGTTATGACAATTTTCCCAAGGTCACTTGTTTGGAATGTAATTCAAGAGCCTGCAAAAAGACCAACTTCCTCAGATCATATCTCTGCAAATATAGCGTGAAAAGCTCTGAAATTCAGACCTGAGGTTCAACGTGATTTCGTCTCAAATGGATTTTTTTTTTGCTTCTGAAATGTCGCAAAAAAAAAGTTATAGCGAAAATTCCACAATGACCTATTTGGAGCAGCAAAACCCTAAAATCCAAAGCTCTGATACCAAATGTTATGAAACCGGCTCACAAAAGATAGAAAAGATAGATCAACGCCTTAGAATTCAGCCTCTTTGAGGGGGCAACCTCCTTTACATTATATAAATGAATAATTCTTCGATAATACAAATGAAAAGACCTCCTTTCTATATATAGGAGTCTAAGGGATCATAATATAATCAAAGCTGACATAACAATAATAATGTAAGGGCACAATAATAACAATAGTGGGCTTCTATGGGGCACAATGGTAACAATATGGACACTACATGGTTACATCAATATAATAAGGGGGTTGTACTAAGAACACTAAGGGGTTACACTAGTAGTATAGGGGCCTAACAAATATATGTCCAAAATCCAATGCTATGGATGCCAAGAATATGGACCCTATAAGAGGAACTGTCCTAAACTAAATAAGGACAACAACAACAAAAGAAAAAGGGAAGAAGCTCATGTGACTCAAGAAATGAAAGAAGAAGAAAATAAATAAAAGAAGGAATATCCTCCAGATCTCTACTATCACTAAGTCTACTTCTTTACTTAAAGTCTTCTTTCAAAGTTTTGAGTAGTATAGGAGAACGTAGGACTAGAATAAAAAATTGCATGGCTAGAAACATCTTCTAGAATCTAAAAGCATGATGTACATAAAGTTCTAAATACTCGTGTAGAAAGATAATTTATAATAAGAACAAAATGCATGGATAGAAATATCTTCTAGAATATAGGAGCATGGTAGATATAGCTCAAGATATTCATATAGAATGAGCATACCTAGTATAGGACCTCATCCACAATGAAAAAATTGATCATGATTAATAATCTTAGAAGACCTCCATTGTCAAAAGAAAGAAACATTTGCAAGGTAAGTGTCTTCAAGATCCTATGATGGAATCTTCAAAAGAAGTTACATAAAAAAAAGCATATGTCTCATTGGGAATCCCATTCATGGGATTCAAGAAAATTATGATATGCAGGCAAGCTAAGATGAAGAAATAAGGGCCACACCAAGGACAACAAAATGAAGCTAATATGATCAAAGGATAATCAATATGAGGTATGTATGCATCAATCTTTATTCATGTTATCATTTGTATATTAGTGAGTCATGGGAATAGTTCTATAACATGATCAAGAAGGAAAGAATCTCTTTCACCAATGAGATGCTTGAAGGCATGTAGTACAATGCAATGAAGGTAAACAAAAGTAAATACTTACATAAGGAGTATAATATTTATTGTATCAACGTTTCAAACCAACCTCTATGGTTCATCATCAGGATCAGATGTGTGCAGATGTTTCATTGGGAATCCTATTCATGGGATTTAAGAAAAGTATGATATGCAGGCAAGCTAAGATGAAGCAATAAGGGCCACACCAAGGACAACCAAATGAAGCCAATATTATCAAAGGAGAATCAATATGAGGTATGTATGCATCAATGTTTAGTCATGTTATGATTTGTATATTAGTGAGTCATGGGAATAGTTCTATAACATGATCAAGAAGGAAAGAATCTCTTTCACCAATGAAATGCTCGAAGGCATGTACTACAATGCAATGAAGGTCAACAAAAGTAAATACTCACATAAGGAGTATAAGATTTATTGTATTGACGTTTCGAACCAACCTCTGTGGTTCATCATCGGGATCAAATGAGTATAATATTGTTGACTAAGAAGAAGGTGAAGAAGGAATGTTGATTAGTACTAGAAGCAAGCAATGAAAAAGTGCTCCCACAAGGAGTATAAGGTGGTTGATCAATCTATCTACGAAGAATCAAATGAAGAAAGATATCAAGCATGTGAAGAACACCATGATCACAAAGAATCACTATTTGACAAAGATCCATTGAAGACATCTCCCGAAAGAAGGTAGGACAACTCTGACTATGAAAGGAAAAGATCTAAGGACCCTTGACACCTATGAAGGCCTTGGAGATATGAATGGTGAAGATAATTGATTCTACTCTATGAAAATGTCATGATGAATAAGCCATCCACCAAAAGCACCATTTATTGTTGAAGCAAAATCAGGATAAAGTCATGAAGGGCTACTATATCAAAGCATGGGAACAAACAAGTACAAAGAAGCATCCATGTGAAGAGCAGTCTGAATCATAGACAAGTGACAAGGAATAAGCAGATGACAAGAGAACCTAATACATGACAGGAAGGACACTTTCCACGAAGGAAACAATGAGATGACAAACTAGGAACGAAATTGATCAATGGATGGTGCCCACCAAGAAGAAGTTCGAACAAAGACTTCATGACATCAAAGGAAGGAATGAGATCAAGCAGCTAGAGAACCCATGAAGAAGAATTTGTTGATACAAGTCCCTATATAGGAGGGAGTTATAACAAGTTCCCAATTACAAAGGAACTTGGACGAGTGCCTTGTCAAAGGATACTTGGGCATGTCTTCCTCAATTGAGAGCAAGTGATAGACACAACATTCTTATCTTCACTTGGGAAGAAATAATGGGAGGATTGGGTAATCATTTGGCATCTGATACTCTTTGAGGATGTGTAGGGCATCCAAGACAGGAGTAGGAAAGAGGACCGATATTCTTTCAGGGATGGGAACCTAAGATAAGAATAATCCTAGAAGGTCATACTCAGTGAACACCCGAGTGGGTATGTACCTTGAGAGACAATGACTAAGGTGTCTATAAGTCATTGGTATCACCAACATTGTGCTCTGATCTATTGAGAGATAGATCTGTCAGTCAAGGCCTTGTTGTGGAAACAATGTTGGTTACTATGATGCTATAACAGATGGATTGCCAATCCGGTTTCTCTTATCTGAATTATTCAAGATTAAAACATAGCCAAACACCTTGTAATGTTGTATGAATACCTCCCTAGTTAAGAGGGGGTGTTGAAGGAAATGTAACTAGGTTCGGTCTTCATAAATGTACTTTTGATATTTGCATTTATTCAAGAAAAGAAGTATTATTTTTATGATATATGTCAATGAGTTTCTTGCTCATTGAAATAGTTTTAGCACATGTTAAAGTGCTATAGGTGAGCCAAATATTCAAAATAAAATGTTTAAGACCTTAAGGGACATTACACCATGTATAGTTATATATTAGAGTTAAAGGAATACCTCCAAGCAAAGTCCAAGTCCTCTCCATGCAGCAATGTCCTCCAAAAAGGAGAAAAATGATGAAAATAATGAAGATATGGTCAAGTCAGCCTAAAGACAAAATGTTCGTCCTAGAGGAGGGACAATCCTCTATATATAAAGGTTGTCCACTCCCTCATAAAGTAAACGAAGAAAGATTTGAAATCAACGAAGAGATAAGCCGAGGAAAGGAAGGAGAAGTAAGTCTAAAGGGTCCCCAAAAGTGCAGCGAAGGAAGGAGAAAGCTCGGGGAAGGTAGAGGATTGTTTCTAGGGCTAGAAACAGTCATGTGTGTAAAGAGAAGAAGGACAAATTATGGGTACAACAATAGTACTATCATAGTTCAAGTTTCATTGATGTTTGGGCTAGTTTAGGCCTACAAGGTCTCTCAAGTCAAGCGAAGAAGTCCCTCTCTATCAAAGATAAAAAGATCCTTATTCTCCAAGGGAACCATCCACACCTGGGAAAATTAGGGTCATTGTACAGTCACTTCAGTGTGAAGACATATCTGAAGAAGTATCTCATTGAATCAAGAGAAGGGTGTCTCCTTAAGCAGAGAACATCTCTAAGAGAAGAATAAACATATCTCATCAAGAAGCTCACATAAGCAAGGTCTATCTCTAGACAAACAGCAAAGAAGGAGGACGAAGTGCTAGGGAGCAAAGTGTCGGAAGGAGGAAGTCTATGTGTTGGGGATTAAAGTGCAAAATAGAGGAAGGACTTGACTTGTGCTTGGAGGACATCCTAATCAAGGGTCTAGGGTTTGGAATTGATCAATAAGAAGCTTCAATAAGATAATCTTACCAAAGGGTTTTCCTCTCTAAGAGAGAGAGGTTTTGGCCCTGGCAGAGAGCCAACATTTGTGTTCTCATCTTCTTCTTTTTTGGTAGCAGTTTGATGAAACACACACTATAATAATAAGAAGAAGATCAAGCTAAGATAATTGTAAAAGTGCATCACAAATTGTTATCAAGAAGAGAAGGATCCTAATATACATCATTACCCCCCATTCTTCAATAATTTGTCTCCTCCACTTCCACCCTCCATGTGTTGTTAGTCAAATTTCATGGAATCCTCACTCCTCGTGTCTCTTTCTTGGAATCTATTTACAACTCCCATATTTTGTGGTAACCATGCCAAGAAAAAGGGTGTGGTTTTTTCGTGGCATTGCATACTACAGGGATGTTGGTCATCCCAGAGCCCAACATTGGGTTGAAAGCTCTACAGCCTAATACTGAGAGTTTACTCCACCAAGTCTCCAAGAGAAAATCGTTCAATATGAACATGGCATTACAAATAAGAGGTAATGCATCACTAACTCCAAGGTGTTTCCTGAGGTGGCAGGATGGGTTTCAAACATGGGTCACTCCTTAGGTCACCTCATTCATTATATGCACATAATCAATCTTTATTGGCACCTCAATTTGCTACTGGGCCACGCACTAGTGGGAAAAAATATTTCCATAGAAGAGATGCTTCTTCAACTGGAAAAATTATAGGTTTTAGTAAGCTTCATGGACAACAAACTAGAGAAAAATGAAGCTCGCCTCAAACCTCCCCTTACACTAAGTTGAGGTAATGGGGATCCTATCCTTGTGGAAGCCTCAAAATCTAGAAAAACTTGAATGTTAATTATGTGTTAAGGTCATTTACTGATAAATCCCAACTACTTCATTTTATTTCCACAATATAGCCCTAGAGCCCATGTATTTTAGATAAACTTGCTAATTTTTTCGTACAATATCGGTAAAAAAATTGTGTGGCTCTTAAGTAAAATTAAATTTTGTGCTTGGTTTGGTTTCCCTAGTTGCAAACAAGGACAGATTTCAAACTATTATGATGTAAAGCAATCATATGAAGGAATGAAATCTCTTTTACTTACAAAGAAAAATAGAACCCCTTTTTCTAGTGGCCCAGTTTTAACATAGCCCTAATAGGCAATTGTCGGTCAGGTTTGACTCCTTCAACTTAACTACATTTAGAACTTTGACCCTTTTAGATTCATGTTTATAGTTGACATGTGGTTATCTAATTTTGCATGAGTATCATGGGTTGATGTGGCATCATATTGAACCATGGTGGTCAAATTAGAAAGTCAACTTCTGGGTTTTAGAAAAAGTGAAATGGCAGCTTATTAATCTTATTTTAGTTAACCATTATATTTACTTGTGAATATTAATTATTTTTTTTGTGTTCTTTAGTTAGATATTTTCATCAAACAAAATCAAGAACAACAACAACAATAGAGGACACAAATATAAGCTCTCAACCAGGGCAAAACCCCTCCAAGGGGAAAACTCGTAAACTCTTATCTTCTTAGAATCTACTTCAAATGAGATACAAAGACCCAATCCCTAGACCAAGTCCTTCTCCCAATACCAAGTTATCCCTTCCTCAAGTCACTCTTTGAATCTTTACCAAACTGCTACAGCCTACAACTTCAATCTACCAATGACAATATTGCTACTCTAACTGCAACTTCGACCCAATAAATTCATCCTTGAAGCTTCTTTGGAAACCCTAATAAAACCTCCTTTTGAGACCTACTTAGAGCATGACAACTCTCCAAGGTTAATAAGGTCATGGCAAGGGATTTCTTCCTTTTGGATACAAGATTCTACAATTCATTGTACTACAACTTCGACCTGTTTCTGCAACTTATAAACCCTATAATTTCGCACATCTCAGATAGATAGAGCCCCAAAACAATATATTTCTACCTTCCAACTTCTTTTAGACCTTCGCTCTCCATTTTCTACTTCTCCTAGTTACATATCGAACTCTTTTGATAGATCAAACTTGTGAGTGAGTGTGTCTCAAATGAATTTGAACTACTCCTTGATATAGCCTTCTCAAAGGTTTGAAGTCCCTCCTTTAGGCCAACTTGATGTTTATGGGGCTGACTTGTACTCTTGGAGATTCAAGGACTTTCTAGACTGAAAAATAATTCTTTCTACAATTACAAATTTCCCAGAAGGGTCTTTTAAACATGATGTTGACTCCTTTGACTCGTGACGATAAATCCTAAGACCTAACAAACCTTATAAGCATGAAGAACGTGCTTTTACCTAGAATACCATCAATAATCAGCATGAAACCCATGCTTTAATAATAATAATTTTCTTTTCTTTTTATTGTTTGTTACATAGGGTACATATTGAAATGAGCACAACAACAATTATGAAGACTGAAACTAGTTATATTTCTCAACGTTCCCTCTTAACTAGGGAGGTATTCATAATTGTACCACTAGTACAACATCATATCTCAAACTGAAGAGTTCTCACAAGAAGAGTCGGATTGATAAGCCATAATGTAAGCATCATCATTATGACCAGCAGCCTCCCTGAGGCCTAACTAAACAAACTCTTCTTCATTTAAGAGCATCATGTTGGGAGGCTTTATGTGTGATACCTTGGATCTCCATACATGCATCCTGAAATAATATCAGTCCTCTTCGACCACTCTTCTCTTGGATTCTTGTCCCATCTTCAAAGAGTTTTGGCACCTTTCCTTTCTTGGATGTTATATCCTCAAGGAAACCACAAATTCTTATCCAATCCTCCATCATTCTCTCTTCATCACCTTGAGAGGATAATGCGCATGTGATGTCCAACATCACTCCCTCTCAAAACCAAAGGAGATTCTTGACTTCTTTTCAATAATGGAAGTGAGCACCACAAGCCTTATTACTTGTCTTCATGAGAGTATTAGCTATTTGATGTTCATAGCTACATGGTTCCCTCTTTATTCTACGTCTCTTTCTTTCTTTTGAGGTATCATAGAGCCATCTCCACTCTTCATTCTTTTGAAAGGATCCAAGTCATCTTTCTTTCTCATCACTACTTATTTTATATGAAAGCATTGCATTGAACCTTCCCATACTTTAAGCCTGATCATGGCTTTCTTATGAATGTGTTCTTCTTTTACCTTCGGATTATCTTCTCGCACTGCTACCTTCCAAGATGATCACATATTTTCTTCATAGTTTCGAAACATCAACTATTGATCTTCTCTCAATATTCTTCATCCTTATAGTTGAACTGGCCTCAACTACCTTCATGTATTCCTGACACATCCTTTCCAGGTAGAAAAATAATATTTTAACCAGATAACCAAACCATAAATGAAATAGACTTACCTTACCATGATGACCTTCTCATTCCATCAACATCCTCATTAACCATCTCCACTTGATACTTCCTTCGTGCATCAAAGTGCTTAAGGGTCAAACTTGATTACCAAATTACAACGTTTCTTCCAAAGATTATACTGGCTACTAATTATTATTATACATTCTAGAGAAAATATGAACTTCTTTATACATCCTTAAAGTAAGTCAAATTCTATTCTTTTTCTAGCATCGTAAATACTTAAGCACATTTTTGTAGCCAACTTTCTTCCATAGGATTCTTGTACATATGAATCTTATCAAAGTTTACTTTCAGCATGCATTCCTATGCTTTTATCAGATCATCTAGATATATGCTTTAAGGTGACCTTGCATCCTGACCCCATTACATTCCTTCATCCTTTTACCATTATTTATTCCACATTACATGGAATGTATACTACCCTTATCATGATGCCTTTCCGAAGGTCTTTTCGTAATGATGCTCCTTCCAGGATCATGATGATCCACTTAGGCAATACGACAACCTCTAACATAATGTTAGATCAAATCTAGATGAATAATACACTTAGGCAATATGACAACCTCTAACATAATGTTAGATCAAATCTGGATGAATAATATGCAAAATGGTCTAACATTCTATCCTAGATGATTTCTACTAAGCAACTTAATCATGTAAATTTCAATATATTATCACATGATTTTCTTTCTATGATGCTTCATGTAAAACATATTATCCTATTAGAAAGATAGAGAACCTAGAAGTTAGTGAACCTTATTTAGTAGTAAATATCCTTCATTTCTTCTTTCTTTTCCTTCTTCTCAAGTTCTCCCACTACTTCGGCCACATGAGCTTCATTCCTTTCTTTTCTCTTGTTGTTTTTTTTATTTGGACAATCCCTCTTATAGTGTCCAAACTCATTGCACTTGAAGCATTGAACCTTGGACATGTCTTTCTTCTTGGACTTACTAAACTTTGCCTTATTGATCTCCTTAACTCGAGTTTGAAAGGCTTGAGATTACTCATCTGATCCAATATCATCTTTGACCTTGATCCTTGACTCTTCCAATATGTAGTGGGCCCACAACTCATCAAAGGGAGTTGAATCCTCCTTGGAGTAGATACTTGTTGCAAAGTTGCTCCATTCTGGTGGTAATGCATTTAGAACACATATGGTCACTTATGAATCAGTAACGAGCTCCCCAAGTCCTTGTAGATGGTCTCTTAGCTGATATACTCTCATGAGAAAGGATCTCATATCTTCATCCTTTGATTTCTCCATTCTATATAGCTTATTCTGCAAATACATCTTTTGACATGTTGTACTCATAGAGTACAAATTTACTAGCTTGTCATACATAGCCTTGGAAGTATTCAAGTTTCCAACAAAGGGAACAAGATAATCCCTAATTGATTCTATTATGATCCTTTGAGCCCTTACTTCCCCTTTCTTGTATTTTTCTAGATCTTGTGTCCTTTCTTTGTTAGGCTCAATGATCTCCCTAATAACATGTTCCATTACTTTTTATTCCATAAGTATCAAGTCAAGTATTTTCTTCCATGACAGATAATTTGATGCCCCGATGAGCTTATTGATTTCCTTGCATAAATAAACCATATGAATTGAAGATTCATACATGATGAATAATATGTTACTTACTTGAGATCATGATTTTTTATGATATGTTCAATCTTCTTGATGCCTATTTAGATTCTAGGACTTTCTAGACTCAAAAATAATTCTTTTTACAGTTACAAGTTGTCTAAAACGGTCTTATAAACATGATGTTGACTCCTTTTACTCGTCACGATAAATCCTAAGACCTAACAAACACTAGAAGCGCGAAGAACATGTTTTACCTAAAAGACCATCAATAATGAGCATGAAATTTGTGCTTTAATAATAATAAATTTCTATTATTTTTCTTTTTTGTTACATAGGATACATATTGAAATTAGTACAACAACAATTATGAAGATCGAAACTAGTTACATTTCGCAACATCGGAGGTGTAACTTTTGCATTCATACTATGATTGACATCTTCCTTGCACCATTGTAAAGATCTCTAAGTGTAGATCTTTAATTCTTCAAAATCCTTTTGAAAGGTTTTAGACTCCAATTCTTCAAACGTGGGCTCAATAGTAAAAATGGCCATGTAAGTTGATTCCTCTAATTTTTCCACTCTAAAAACATCAAGATGGAAAATAGTATAATGATCCAATGTGCATTAATGACTCTTCAATACATGTTAGAAGTATTTAATTCATACTTTAGAGCTTTCATTTGATGATTATTCATAGTCCTCTGGAGGACATTGATGATGCTTCACTCATACCTCTTAGGCATTGATGCCACACCCTTTGAAGGTCCCTCCAATATACATGGATGTTGCATACTAGATGATGGATGTTGATATTGATGATGACTTGGCATACCTCTAGAGACTCTTCTCCATCCTTGGCACATTGGAAAATTTCCATCAAAGCTAGGATGTTGCTTGTTGATGATGATGTGGCACCTCCTTGCAGATGTGGGCTTAAGGATGATAATGTTTGTCTTGGGAGACAACTTTTAATGTTTACATATGACATTTGTTGAGGGCACATGCCCCTTGGATCATTCACTGCACCTTTTGATGGAGAGACATGTCTTTTGAGGATGATGTTACCCTTTTAAGCCTCTATACCAACACACTTGGCTTTTTTGAGGGGATTTTTCATATTATTTCATTTCATTTCCACTTTAAGACTATATTGGGGGTTGATTTGATGATATCTCCTCCTTGAATCGTGGATTTTAATCTTTTAAGGGCTTTTAGACTAATTGCACTAAAAATCTTGGTTTCCCTCATATAAATATAGTAGCACTTGGTTCATTTGATCATTACACAAATTGATAGACACACATCTCTTGGATTACATCTCTTTTTTCTAGTTTGCTATGGAGAACTATATGTGTGACTTACTTGAGGACTTCTTCAATGTTTATGGTGAAGCTTGGATGAATGCAAGGTAAAAAAAAGTAGCTTAACTTCTTGGCTTTATATTTTATTACATGGATGACACACACATTAAGCATGTTTAGTAGGGTACTTGTTTCACGATCCTTGTTAAACTAATCCTTTTTCTAGGATATTGAGGAAGTAGAATATTCTTTGAAAATTTGAGTGCCTTGACTCAAACCCAAGGGTAAGTAGGTTAACTTGCCCTAGTTCTTTTGAATCTATTTCTACTCTAAAGTTTCCCTGTGTTTTTATGTTCCTAGTCTCCATTAGCCCTAGATTGAGAAGACACTAGTCCTCTCTATCTTGTCATAATCCTTAAAACCCTAAATCATTGTTTATTCTTTTATGGAGTAAATTAGGTTATATTTATAATAAGATCACACATTTTCAACATTTATTGACTTAAACATTGATTTCCTCGTGTTAGGAATATTTTTGGATGTGTTGAATAAGTAAAACTTATATTTCATGTCCAAAATTCTAGCTATTAATTAGGGTTGATGTCTAGAGTTTAAGTGTTATTGCACACATTTTTAGCAAATAGTAAATTGTTTTGATTTATTCTCTTGCTTAATCTTAATTTTAGCCCTAATTTTACATTTTATTATCATAGTTTATGGCATTAAATTTGTTATTATTATTAAATACTCTATTGGTGTAGTAGTAGTTTTTAGAGAAATTTATGTAATGAAGAGATCAAAACGTCTAACATTTCACATGAACACTTCACCAATCATCAGGGACAAGAAGAAAAAAACATAAGTGAAGAGGAGGAGAGACCAAACATTTATAAACAGGGTGTCGGGAAGAAGATGTTAGGAAAAAATATTAAAATAGACGAAGAAAGATCAAATGAAGGGAGAAAAAAAAATATTAACACTTATTAAAAAATATTATTAGGGAACTATATATATATGTTATTATTGATAAATATATAATAAATTATTCTTAGGAAATTGAAAAATTTCGTAAAAATAATTAATAGATTATTATTGTTATAAAATAGGTATTAATTATTTAGAATATACTAAATAAAAGTAAATTGGGAAGTATTGTAATATTAATTAAATATCAATTAATAATAAGTTATGGATTATAGATATATCATTACAATTAAGAATAGTGTGGTTAGATAATATATTTAATATTTGATGAATGTTGATGGATTAATAATGACATATTATTTTAAAGACTTTTAATATAAGTAAAGTTGCATTAGGAGTAATGTTATAATAATGAGTATTATTTATAATATTGGTGAATAAAAATAAGTATTATTATTAAAGATTGATATTATAATGAAATAATAGACTCTATGTATAAGGTTAAGCATTAATCTTTATTAATTATTAACAATGATTCTAAATGTAGTTATTAGAGTAATAAATGTAATTAATTGAATTTTGAATCAGGGCATCTAGGGTGAATGAAAGGAAGCAAAGGAAGGCATTTGAGGTGAGAAGAGTGAGAGCAAGGTTAATGATAGAGACAATAGATGATGGGTTGCCATGATCGATTATGTTTGAACATGTCTTCATGGTTATCGTTGGGGTTCTTTTCAATTTTGATGTGTTCCACGATCAGACGAGCAATGTGGTAAGGAACATATGCAAGAATTTTAGCCTTGTCAAAGCAGATGAGGTGCTTGTTGATGTGAAAGTGTTTGATAATGACTTATTTGGATACCTAATTGTGGATATTATCAGTCATGTGCTCTTTGAAACGGGCTTTAAAGGATCTACATGTTTGGCCTATGTAGGATTTCCCACAGGAGCAAGCGATTTCATTAACACCTAGGCCAAGCGGGAGGGCACATTTGTCTTTGGGAGACCTAAAGAGTTGGCTTAGGGTGGTTTGGGGTTTGAAGGAAGTTTGACTTTTCTTTTTCCAAGGGATTTTGGCAATATGGTTGATAACGACTCTAATGTAAGAGAGTGTTATTTTGGATATGGGGGGAATGAGGGGTTGGTTTTGGGTTTTAGATGAAGGGCTATGTGAAAAGTTTTTTGATGGGTGAAGTGTTCACTTGAGATGTCAGATGTTTTGATATATTCATTCCACAATTTTCTCCAGAAACTGCTACTACACCATGACTTACAACTATGGAAATTTGCATTAAAAATTACTCTATTGCTACAAATTGTGATTTAAAGAGTTAGTTTATGAAAGTGTAATTTCTTGATTTTTTGTGTTTGGGAACCTATTTAAGCCTTTATTGGTTGATCTAAGCCTTTATATTGAGTCATAAGAACCTTTAAACTAAAATCTTGAAGTTACTCGCTAATCCACCCTTAATTCTAATTTCATATTCCTGTCCTTAGGTGGAAATCATTGTTAAACCCTTAAGGAGCACTTAGCATGAGATAATTAGGAAATTTGATCGTTAATATCTATAAGGGAAGCCTTCCTTGTGTTAGATTTTGTTCATCACTAAAACAAAGGTAGTTGTTGCTCACATGACAATGGCGACACTCCCATTGTTGCACTTGATCTAGGTTTCCTAGTAAGGCCTTGCACTAGGGTGTTATATTTTGTTGTAACATGTCCATAGGGTTCTCAAAAATTCTTACCTCCAAGTAGTACACGCAATTCTAGAGTAACTAATATAAGTTTGGTACAAGTCAAATTTTATTCTTAACCCATATTATATAACTGATGAAATCCTTCATAAATATGGACTCCCATAAGATCTAACATCATCATTGTCATTCACTCTGGAAACTATTATCTATTCAACTCTTACTCATAACATATCACATAATAATAAATCATGTATAAAAACCCAATAAATACACAAAACATCATATATTAAATTATCTCAAATAAAATAATATCAACCTAAGTAAATGCCATAATTAATTTATCTATACACAATATTTCATTTATCTCTACATAATTATTATTTTTTCATAATAATTAATTCACACATTCATCACAATACAGAAATTAAAAAACTCATAAATTGCCATTATCTATAACCCATTATAATCATATCTATAATACAAAATTATAACCGTATCTATAATACAAAATCTTTTTTCATAATAATTAATTCACACATTCATCACAATACAAAAATTAAAAAACTCATAAATTGCCATTATCTATAACCCATTATAATCATATCTATAATACAAAATTATAACCGTATCTATAATACAAAATCTTAAGCAAAACCAGCATTCTCATATTTAAAATAAAACATTAATCATATCAAATATAAATATGACAAAACCATAATAAAAAAAGTTGAATTCTATTATTATATTTAAAATAACACAATAATATTATCACACATATAAATATGAGAAAACCATAATAAAAAAGTTGAATACTATTATTATATCATCTTATGTTTTGCGTTGGAAACCATCACATAATAAATTTACCGTTTTAAATTATTTAAAGGAACACAACAAAGATTTCCTTGATTTCCAAGAGAATGCATTATTTTTTATTTTATAGATATAAATTAGATGTTCTCTTTCAAAATATTATATTATTTTGGGATCTATTTGTTACATGTGTGGTCACTTTCACTTCACTTTTCTTTCCTATGTTGATTGAATGAGATTAAGTATATAATTTGATTGAATGGTTAATGGTCAATATTTTAGTTAATGCTTATTGTATATTTTATATTTTATATATATGTTATAGTTTTTAATTTTTATAATATAATTTAAGTAAAAATAAATAAATTTATGTATAATGAAGATTATTTATGAGATGAAAATAAGATTTTAAATTTTATTTACATATTATTATTTTTGTATTTAAATGTATAAAATGTTGTGATTTTTTTTCATAGTAGTGGTGAGTATCTTTTTTCCAAAATAAAAGAGAAGAATCTAATAGTTTTCTTAATACCTTGTTGATATTACATGGATTGTTAATTACAATATTATCAAATATAAGATAAGATAATAACTATTGGCTTATTATTATTAATATTGGTTTATTGCAATAACAATTTGAAGAGAAAGTTCCAAATAAGACAATTACACTTTGTTCTAGCCTTATGAGAAGACACTATAAAGGTTTCTCTTCTTTATATCTAATAGAGAATTGAAGCTTTGCGTACATATATATCATTATTTACAATTATCAAGAAAGTAGTAAGCATCTGAAGAATTTGAAGATGTAGTGATTGACGTCTTATGAGATGTTTTATAATGATTGGACATATTGATTTTAAAAATACATTTTATGAAATCATTGAATTCGTTGATCCTTGATTGAAAGAAGAAAATGCAACTCAAAAAAAAGAACTCGTCAAATCTTAGATAATTTTATCATAAACAAAGTATCATAGTAACATTGAAAAATCACCACATGCTATAGTCATGAGTTAAATTAGAGGAAGAGTTAGTTGACATGAAGAAGGAAGCAATCATTAAAGATACTATGCTCATTACATTTGGGAGTCAAATTGGTAGTTTCCTTACACATTTAAAGAGTTTCAAGAATCAATACCCTTAAAATAGAGCAATTCAAATCTTTTGCTAATATTTTGTTCCAAACTTTCATTAATAAAGTAGTAGACACATGGAAAAAATAGTATTACTGATAGAAACATGCATGGATCTCACCACTATTGCCACTTTAATTAAGCGACACCACTTCAAAATCCAACAACATATGCATGACCTTAAACAATGCTTATATTTTTCTTTAGGTTAACATTTGACCTTGACTGAACATATCAAATTATCCTTCATGAATAATGTAATAGAAGTGCAACAAAGTCTAGATTAGGAATGCATATAAAATGCTAGGAAATTTCAATTGAATTTACCCATACCCATAGCTACCCACCCTATTAATTATTAGTGAATCTCTAATAATCTAGTTGGATTCCTTCCACACAAGTCAAGTTACCACACTTAATCAGATTCAAGAACTAACAAACATTATTTATCACACATCATACCTTGGTAGGGATCATTTGTGTTTGTGGTGGTTTCCTACCTTAACATTTTGTTTCCATTTTCTCTTTTCACCCCGATGCCTTTCCCTTTAACTCATTAAAACCCACTAGATTCCACTATCTCCCTTTATTTGTACTATTTTAAGGGGCAATCTCATATTAAGCGGCTAAGTTCACAATTTGTCCTGCATTAGAGAGATATTATTATAGCTAATTGTTTGGATCCATTCTTTATCTAGGTTTTCTAAGATTATTAAATCCAAGTGTAACACCCTCCTCCCACATATACCCAAGTAACCGGCCAACTGGGGTAAACATGTGACGAGAAGTTACTATGATATGATTCGACTCCCTATGTGTCAGTTAAGGAAGTGGGAACCGATGGAAACACACCATAGAGACCTTCCACATCAGCAACAAAACTCCGAGGAACCATCCCAACCACTCAGGTAACCATCCCTTGAGACCAACTGAAGTTTTTAAGCAATTAAACCCCAAACACTCCCTTGATATTAGCATGCATGCCCCCAAGAGGTTTTGGACGCTCCCACAACATGGGTAAGCATGCATCTAGGGACTTTTCTATCCAATGTTGTGCCCACGTCTTTGGGATTTGAGCCACTTTTTCAGGCTTTGAGCCCAGGTCACTGCCTAGAACTCAATGACACTTTCAGAACCGAAAGATAACAATAGAATAAGGAAAGAAATGCAATTACTTGAACAAAGGCTTGACTGGACCCCTACTAGCCATGCCAGGCATTTCGTCAAACATGTCATAAATATGTAATTTACAAGTTAAAACAATAGATTTGAACATAGGGGTCTCATACTCATCTAAGAATCACTAAAAAGCGGTGTTCCCTTATATCATTAGTTGCATTATCATTTTTTAGTTCATAGATCCACTGTTCATTCATTTACAAATCAAAACATGAGGAGACCCATACATCATCATTGTCATAATACATGCTTATAATCAGCATAATAGCAATAGAAATATCAAGGATACATTAGCAATAGAATCCACATATAAACCAATATAATACTCATGAAATAATAAGGATAAGTAACCACATATTAATGATGCAAAAGCCAACTCGGTATGGGACTACCATGTTACACTAGACCATAGATTGCCTGGGCCATATCTCTCTTCAGCCGATCACCCCCATGCCATATTCCAAGCATGAATGTGGGATC
Organism: Pinus taeda; assembly: GCA_000404065.3. Taxonomy (NCBI): domain Eukaryota; kingdom Viridiplantae; phylum Streptophyta; class Pinopsida; order Pinales; family Pinaceae; genus Pinus; species Pinus taeda. The sequence goes on from APFE031528270.1 coordinate 188,159, forward strand.
TCATAAAACACATCAATCAAAACCATACAAAGCTTCTAGAGGCAAAACCACCTCAACCCATCAAACATTGATTCCACCTCACAGTTGAACATCACAAAACCATCACCAAATTGGTCGCTACCCAAGCCTTCCAGGGCTCCAGAGCATTTGTTCCAACCAAGGCTTCTAGGACTAGTAACTCAACCCACTATTAGAAAATTATATATTACAGAGCAATGGAACACATAGAATATTGCATAAATATAAACACAAAAAACGCATAAAACCAGAGAGACACAGATATACGTGGTTCACCCAGTTTGGGCTACATCCACCCCGAACAGCCAGTCCTTCCTTTGTATTATTCAGCAAAATGAAGAGACGCAACCTATAGCAGATCCGTTGTAATATCCTCTGTTTTCTCTCACAGTCTCACCTCTTTGTTTCTCGCTCAGAGAATACACATCTAT
>APFE031528270.1:195002-217472 GCA_000404065.3 Pinus taeda
CCCCCCACGTGGAGGGGTGTACAAACTTCCTAGGGTATACATTCGGCTGAAGCAAAGACCTCTACATAATCATGCTCCACACCCAACACCCACAGCTTATACAGGGCGTTAGAGTGTTTGTCCAACCAAGGCTCCAGGACTAGTAACTCAACCAACCAAGGGATCAAGAGCGTTTGTCCAACCAAGGCTCCAGGACTAGTAACTCAACCCAAGTTTTTACATGGCTCCAAAGTGTTTGTCCAACTGAGGCTCCAGGAACGAGTAACTCAACCCAAGCTAAAGGAAACATGAGAACCAACCAGAAACACAAAGAAATGAACTCACAACACCATGGCTATCCAGGAATGGCAAGGTTGGGAAAGCCTACTATCAATCCAGGCAATCATCCATGCCAATGGCATATCATGACCAATAAATCACATGCATATGCCATGCATGCCAAAACTAGTGAGAAAAACATACATGCAACTCAGTGCCTGCAAGCAAAACCTGATGTCACTTCTGATCACAATGTCCGCTTGCGCTTTCTTAATTTTCCTTTTCCTTCTTTCTCGAAAATTCCAAGCATGCCACACTCCTCCAAGAGTGCTTCAAGCAAACTCTAAGTGCTAAGAGTATGTGAGAGAGAATAGAATTAGAGCTCCAAAACTGAACTGACACAAAGCTACACTAACCAAGCTTTCCCACTGATGCTCATTAGCCTTTTTATCAATGAGGCCTCTATTTTCTTCAGTTTTCCATTATTTTCCTTCAATTTCCTCCTCACATGCAATATGTGACCTTTCACCTTTATTTTCTCCTAATTTCCATTATTTTCATAAATAAATGTGCCAAAAATTCCACCTGGCCTTTCCAAAGCCCTTGCCATTGACTTTGCCAATTTATTTTACCCATAATAACTGAAATGAACACCCACTAGGATGTTGTTCCCAACATTCATCTTAGAATACGTGTCCCATGACAATGGTCTTATATTTTATATTTACATGGATTTTTTTAACTAAGGCTATTGCACCAACCAAGGGAGGCATATTTCCTTTCCTACATTTTTTTGAGGACTTTATAAATATGCTATAATGTTACTCAAGCCTTTGATTATCTCCTTTCAAAAAATTTACAGGGATAGGGAGTAAACTTGAATATAAACCTGAGCTTTTGAAAAAATCCTCCTTTATCCTCTTGAAGTTTTTGTTTTACTAATGCATATGGAGACCATAAAATTTTATAAAGTATAGGCCTCCCCATATATCATTTCTTTGTGTTTTGTTAGTAAGAATTTAATAATATAAAAAACCTTTCATGTGGGGTTTTATGTTTATTGGTTCTTTACCTTCCATTTGGCAATGATCAACTAATGTAGGGTCTGCTTAGACGGCTGCCATATGAGGAATCTCCATACACAACAAGGTCCTTCATAGGTTGTATTTGACTTACCACATTTGGATATGTTATTTCTTGCCTTGGGTTTTAATCAACTTTATCTAGATAATCAAAGGAGAATTTTTTATTGCATGGGATTCCTTCTTCATTAAGGAAACTTCATTTCTTATGGGATAAAAAAGACCCTTCCTTGGGGGTATTTTACACCTCTCACGAGGTTATGAAACCTTCAAGATTAAAATTTTACAAAAATATATTACTTAACAAAGATATAAATGTAAAGAAATTGTATCCCGCTCTACAACCCTAACCCTAGGTCTATAGTCGTCGGCGCTTTCTCCGCTAATCACACATGGAATTTGGCTTGAAAGGGGCTCCTACCCCTCCCAATAATGATCTGGTGATGTTCCAAGCTTTGGTGACTAGTCTCTGAAAGAAGCCACATTTGAAAGAGAATTATTCGAAGTTTGTGAAAAGGGCAGAAAACATCCTCTTTGTCGCGCTTCCCTTGGGATTTCATAGAACAACTCTATCATATATTGTTTCGGGAATATTTAGTGTTTCTACAAGCACCTAACCCTCTAGATCTAGTAGCTGATCTAGAAATAACAATCAAAGCAATCTTAATGTGCCCTATAAACAATAGATAAGATAAAGGATAGAGAACCTAATTGTAACTTCTGCTTGTTCCTTATCTCCCTTGACCAATTTCGCTACTCCTTCTCGTACTTAAATCGCTTGAGAAGTACCTGCACAACTTACAGAAACAAAAACCCGTCAAAGCATAATGATCTATTGTTCATAAATTGCACAAAATCGAAAGCATGATATACACATGAATGCATTTAACATAAACACAAGCATAAGGGAAAAATCTCGAAAACTTTATTGATAAGAGGAAAGATTACAAAGATTACAACCAATGCGAGTTTGATCCAGCGTCATCCTTCCAATTCAATCCTTCTTTGCCTCATAAAAAGCAAGACATTCCAACAATATCACAATACTTGCACTCAATCCTAATCTCATAACACCAGCGTCTCCTTGCAACTCAATATTTTCCAGCCCCAGATCTCTTAGATGAGTGATCTATTTATAAGTGAGTGAAGGAGGTTATGCTATCAATGGAGCTAATGAATGCCTTTCTAAGTTTAGAAATCAGTTCCATGGAGGGAGGGATAGGGAGTTGATGTTTCCCAATTCCCTTTGTCATCCAAAGGTGAACTCAAAGGATCATGTGGCATTTGAGAAACTTCTAGAGGCTTCCAGTGGATAAGGAATCTTCAAACCCTCATGGAACTTTTCTCAATTTTGCCCAGCACAGGTCAAATAGGGGCTACGTTTGCTGCATTGCACCCTGTTAATGCATGGTTTGCATTGCAGTGCACCCTATGCACTAATCTTCTTAGAGGTGGTTTTTGGATGTCTTCAGTCATGGAACTTCTTTAGGAGTAAGGCATTCTGATGACTATATTCTTTAGGGAATGTAACAACCGTACTAGGGATTGATGGGCCCTAATAGCATTGATCTATAAGTTGGGGTTGATGTGCCCAAATGGATCTGTAACAGTTGCCTCCTAAAGCATGAAGTCATAAATATCTATGTCGGGTGAAGTGCTTTATCACGAGGTGAGGAGATTTCGAATGGAAGGTGACCTGCATTCAATTACAATACATATATCATGATAACTTGATTTTCTTCATGAACTAGTTGAGGGAGGCATACCCATGCTCAGCTTATAAACTTTCATTACATGTACATAAATCAGATGGTCGTCTACAGATATAGATTCATGTTTCTATAGATATAGATCCATGATTCGGATGACTGTTTATGTAACGCCATTGTACATTTGATTTGGTACTCCTGAATATATCGCAACCCTGATGGATGAAACTAGATCTGGGGTCTTCAATCTCATTCAATCTTCACTCAATGTACAATTCTAACCATGTCAATAGATGTTCTGAGGTCGAACATGGAGAGACATCGTTTGATTACCGGCCAATGATGTAAGTCATTTAACAAACGCGAGAGGAATCACCGATAATGATGATGACCCTCAAGGTACTACAGTACATTTTGCATTGAATAAATGATTTGATGTCCAACACCATCCAAAGTCTTCAGTCGAAGGCCATTGTCGTCAACCTATCGCCGGAAGCGAGAAACCTGCCATTGATGTATGCAAGCTTCAAGGTACTGAAGGGGTGTTTCTAAGTCAACTTCTTGGATGATGAGCTGATGTCGACAAGAAGCAAATTCGTCGTATTAGGGCCTTGATGTATCCCTAATCTACGACACAAAACGAGGTAAATGATTTTTGGAGATGAGAATCGACTGATGACACAAGGTTCAAGAATGGCGGTCATGAAAATGAAGGTTTATAGTATTGCAACGGATGAAGTTTTATCTTGGTGACTTCTCTTTAACATATCGGTGACACTGAGATGAATTGGTAGCGTTGACCCAAAACAAAAGTGATGGATGGTATGATATACCAATGGTATGATAACCATCAAGTTGAATGACCCAACCCAAATAGTCACGGAGATGAAGTGAAAGTGTGATGTTCAAGAGCAATTCACTACCGTAAAATTTTCTAGACTTTTCCCATTTTCCCCAGTCATCGCTGACTAGTACCTCTTTATTTTTATCAAGCTTGAGGAGGATAACATATGCTTGTTCTATAATTCTCCCTTCGGGTGAACCCATCGCTATTTGATGTTTTAACGAGTCTAGCGAAGGTGAAACTCGGCCTTGTCTAGATGGACAAGTTTTTTGCTATTTGATATTTTAACGAGTTTAACGACAAAGATAACTCGGTCCTTTTCATGTTTAGAGAGTTTGAAAAGAAATGAAAAGAAAACTCTATAAGTTGTTTTTCGTAAAATAATCTCTCAAGTCCGAAAAAGCATAAAATAATACAAGAGAGATGTCATTTCCAATCCTTTAACAAGCTGGAATGGACAAGCGCTCAACAATATTTTCATATTTAGAGAGTCTAAAAAGAGTTTAAAGATGACTCTATGAGGGTACCTTTTCATTTTTAACAAAGCTTGAAAAGAAACAAAAGTCTATTTTGTGGTCAAAGATGTCCAATTTACCCTTTAGTACACTTGATTCGACTCTCAGTCATTAAACTTGCTCAAAAACTTCATCAAAGAGGATTAAAGATATATATACATGGAAAAAATGAATAAAAACCCATATTTACTTTGATTAATATGCAAAATAAACATAAAAACAAGTTTTGTAATTCATTTTTACCATTTTACTTTTACCATTTGATTTTGGAGCTCTAGAGCATTTTTTTACCTCAAATTTCACCAGCTGATTGCGAAGGATTTTGTGGATCATTTCTCGTGCCTTCCGGGCTAGGTAGGAGCTATCCCAGTGCTCTTTCATTTCATTCCATTCATCTTCAATTTTGAGCAAAATTTTTTGGTTTTTGAGGCCCATAGGGTTTCATTTTTGTGCCCTCTGGATCAGCACACCTTTCCTATATCAAAAGATGTGTTTCATTGCATGTACCTATAAGGCAGTATACATTGTAATGTATTGTCTCTAATGAGGGGGTGCGATGGGTGCAAAAACCAAAAATGAACGGCTGTTCTCTCTCAAATCTTCCACTATTTTTTGCAAAAATTGGGTCCTAATTTGTCTAATGGTTGTGTTTCAGACTTTCATCGAATTAGAATGGTCATTATATGGAGAGAACATGAGCAATTGGAACAAGACATGACTACAATAAATGATCAAGGCACAGTTGATGCCTTAAGGAACTGTGGGCTACTGAAGTATTTTCATTTATCCAGCATGCGGCAACAAATTGAACTGCTACAGTATCTTTTTCATTCTTGAGATCCTACTGACCAGGTTTTCCAGATTAGGGGCAAAGTGATGCCCTTTACGATCGAGGACATTCACTTTCTGACGAGTTTATCGAGGCGGGGTGCCCCTATTTCATTATCGAGATTCACCAGAGGAGGTGAATCAGTTAGAGATTATATTCCTCAGTTCTGTCGGGAAGGATCTCAACCCACATATATGGAAAGATTAATATCTGAGATGTTAGTGATCTTCCATTGAGAACAATCCTTTTCACCCTTGCCAACCTAGCCGGCAGTGTAGCTCTACATTTGGCCAACAAATCTTATATGCAGTATGATTTAGAGTGCTTGGAACCAAAGGTATTTAACTGGTGCGAGGCAATTCTTCCATCTATGAGAGAATAATTGACCAAGGTGAAGATTGGAAAGACAAAAAAGATTGGTTATGGGTCTATCTTGATTTCCTTTGCCTTGTAGAGAATCCCTCTCATGCAGCCACAACACATTTCACTAGGAGCTCCTGGACCTAGAGACCTGCGGATGCAGAGGTGGGTGGACCTTATGGCTACACATGCCGGCCAGTCACTGATCTCATTCTATTATGCTTTCTTCGAGTGGTTTGACCATCAGGAGATGGCCTTCTCGGAATATCCATATGCAGGGATGGACTTCTGTGGTGATCCAGATCTGGTGTTGCCAGCTGGGGCGCAGTGGAGTGCCATTGATAAATTGTTTTAACCACATTGTTTTTCTTTATGAAGTTTTTAATTTTTTGTGTTTTTCGATTGTTACCAAGACTAAATAAACTTGTATATGTATGCAGATGTTGGACCCGTTCAATCCGTGGTACGCTAACGGAAGGCAGGTGCGCCAGTTTAGAGAGCTGTTGGGGGGGCAGTTCTCAGAGACTTGGATTTGGCGGAGAACTTAGCTAAGTTACAGGATCACATAGCGGGTTGACCCCTGGTATTCTGGATGTTCGGATTGAGGAGCTTCCTATGCGATTGCAGCGCCATACTATTGGCATGCCAATTCATTGGATGAGACTCCTGTGTATGATAACACAAGTTGTGACCTATTATCATCAGCAACACTAATATATTGGGATATGTTCTGCATATACTTTTGAGTTTTTGGGTCAGATGACCAATTTTTGTCTTGGACACAAAACTATTTGTAAAAACTTATTTACAACTATCTATTTGACTTTCAGAGTTTATCATGGTTAAGAGATGCAATCCTATTCAAATGATGTTGAAAAATTGTTTACTTTACAAATGTTGCAATTGTCTATTTAACATATAATTTGCTAGAGAGTCAGTTAATGTGTTTAAATTTCTGGAAATATGTTGATATTGAATAAATTCAAAATACATTTCCAAAATACAAACTCTAAGGAACATGTGATGGATTGCTGGGTTTTGGACAATACAGACGCTAGTAAGTTGTAGTACGACCAGTTGTGAATCTAGCATAATGAAAATTTGGGATATGCCATGTGAAATGGCATCAGAGAGGAGCAAAAATGGTCCATGCTACAGAAGATAGGTTTTGCATACTACGACTAGCTCCGTCGACATACCCAACAAATGGTTCCAAAATTTCGACATCTGCAACAAATGCGAAGTGGATTACCTAACCAAATAAGAACTCTAAAAGAAAACCAACACAAAAGATTCAATCAAAGCATATGTACAGTGAATTTTACTACACTTAACTAAGCAAAGTAACATTTAAGATACAACCCATTTCGGGGTTGCGACAACGGAATCCCATCATAATCCACTAACTCATAGGCTCCTTTTGTCAACACATGTTTAACAATATAAGGGCCCATCCATAATGGTTCAAATTTTCCCGCTTCTAGTTTGTCAGAATCCTTATCGTAAAGCAAGACCAGTTCACCTTCTGAGAAGACACGAAGCTTAACATTCTTTTCATATTATGCCTTGATGCGTTTCTTATGCGCCTCGTTAGCCAATGCGGCATCACGACAAGTTTCATCCAGATGGATTAATTCCAAGAAATGTGCTTCTTCTTTAGAAGCGTCAGGTAGCAGGTCAATTGCAAGTTTGAGGGATGAGATTTCACATTGAATTGGTAAAACTGCTTCCAAACCATACACCAAATGAAAAAGGTGTAAATCTGTTCGCATTTCTCACTAAGGTTTGATATGCCCACAAATCCGAGTACATGATTAAATGCCAATTCCGTTTATGGACTCCAAACATTCTTTGCAACATGCGCTTAAGGACTTTGTTGATAGCCTCAACTTGTCCATTAGCTTGCAGGTAGTATGGAGTAGAACTATCATGTGACAATCCTAATTTGGTAGTTAATTCGATCATCATGTGATTGCGAAAATGCAATCCATGATCTGTAACTATAGCTTATGGTACACCAAACCTGGAAACCACATGGTTTAAAAAAAAAAGAGCAGTCGTTTCGCCATTGTTGTTCAATGTAGGCATCGCCTCGGCCCATTTGGTAAAATAGTCAACAGCGACTATAATATACCCATGCCCCCAGGCCGAGGTGGGGTTACATGTCATAAAACCAATGCCCCATTTTGTGAATGGTCCAACAGGAACAACTGGATGCATCGGTGCAGGTGGTAATTTGGTTTTACGATCAAAAATCTGGTAGGCATGGCAACTTCTGACAACAAGAATGCAATCTTTGAATATGGATGGTCAGAAGGAACCAGCTCGTAGAATTTTTTGTGTAGTTGCATAACCAAATAAATGCTCCCCACAAGCACCTGAATGACATTCATTCAAAGCATTTTCGGCCTCCTCATGAGTAAGGCATCTACGCAAGATCGTATCGACACCACGACGATAAAGTGTATCACCAATTATCAGATAATCTTTGGCTTGGTATCAAGTATGTCGTTGTTCAGAGCCAGAGGTATTAGGCCGAAAAGCTTGTGTCTGGAGATAGACCAATATATTTCCATACCATGGATCACTTAACGAAATCAGAAACAGAGACTCATCCAAGATTGATTCTTCTGATGTTAAATCATTGGAGGACGAGGGAAGGTCACAAAGTAACTTGACAAAGATGAGAGATTTCTTTGATTTAGATTTGATGAACTCCAAATCAAACTCCTCCAAGATAACTATCCATTTGGAATATTTTCCCCCCAACAATTGACGTGACAAGATGTATGTCATAGGGTTGTAATATGATACAATGGTAGTTTTGCAAAGGAGGATGTAATGATGAAATCTCTATATGGCTTGAACAGCTGCCAAGGCTAACTTTTCAACATATGAATATTTTCTTTCTGTATCATTAAGATTATGACTCAAATAATAAATAGGATGTTCAGTTCCACTTTCTTCTTGAACTAAAACCATACCAATGGTTGTATCTGCAGCAGCGAGATACAAGTAAAAGTCTTTTTGATAGTTTGGGGCATACATTAATGATGCTCTAATCAGGGAATCTTTGGGAGCATCAAAAGAAGCTTGTGCAACTTGGTCCCAATGGAAGGGTACCTCTTTCTTCAATAGACATGTCTAACCTTTAGCTAATTCAACATAGTTTCGAATGAACCTCCTCAGAAAGTTTGCCTTCCCGTCTTTGTATTTGTAACAAATTTGAAGGTGGAGGCATGTCAAGGATTGCCTAAACCTTTATGGGATCGAGTCAAATTTTGTCTTTTGAAACAAGGAATCCAAGAAATCGACCAAAGACAACACAAAACACACATTTGTGTGGATTGAGTCTTATTTTGTAGTGTCAACATCATAAAATTATTGCCCTCAAATGTTGTGGGTGATTAGTCCGTTTCAGCAAATGAACAGGAAAATCGTCAGGATAGGGTTGAACAATGTGTTTGATGTCATGGAAGGCATAATTCATCGCCCTCTGAAATGTAGCCCCTGCATTCTTCAAACCAAAGGGTAGCTTTCAATATGCGAATGTGCCCCATGGACATATAAAGGCAGTTTTTGATTGGTCCTGTGGGCAGATATTGATTTGATTCTAGCTAGAAAATCCATCCATGAATGATATTATTTCACATCCAGCACATTTGTTAATAATCTGGTCGATAAAAGGTGTAGGATAGTTATCGGTTGTACATGCTTGGTTTACATCCCTATAATCGACACACACTCGAATTGTCCCTTGTTTTTTCATCACTGGAACAATAGTAGATACCTAATCAGTTAGAGGTACAAGGAAAATGAAGCCAGCACACAAAAGTTTTTCAACCTCTGCTTTAATGGCAGCGACTTTCTTAGGATGAACAGGTTGACGCAGTTGTCGTACTGGTTTGACATCAGGGTACATTTTAATCTCATGTTCAACAATGCTTGAGTCAATGCCCGACATCTCCTCATAAGACCATGCAAAGAAATCTCGAAATTCGTGAAAAAGAGCACAATAAGTATCTAGTTTCAATGGAGAGTAGGATTTGCTGACATGAATGTTTTCTACAATGTTAGGCTTGGTCGAAATGTTTATAGAAATTTTTTCTTCTATGTTAGACAAATTACGCTCAGAATCTACAGCATTTACAAAATTCAACAAGAAATCAACAATCAATGGGTGATTTAGTTCATTTGAATAATCTTCATTGTCATCTCAAAGGTGGGAACGATGATGATAATCTCCCCACGGCGTCTCTCCTATCATTATTGATTGGATGATTCCTTCATTCGTAGAATGTATACGCAAGAAAGGATCTGAAGAGGTACCATATTCTAATGACTTATCTACCCATGCAATTGTTGAGTGCGGATTAGGGTTTGCGCACAAGCTCGAAAGATTGATTGCTATAATGATTCAATGGGGCTTGGTGGCATTGCCTCGCCATAATCATCACTTTCAAGGTAGTTGGAAATATTTTTAAAATTAGATGATGCAAAAGAAATCATGTTGCAAGTCTCCACTCTCGCCACTTCCACGAAACCGGATGGTGGTGGGAGGGTAAAAGTGCCCATTAGGGAAGTATTTTTAAGAAGACCTGCTCCAACAATTTGAAGTGATGGTGAGTTTCTGTGTATCAATGGAATGCTTCCCGTAGCCTATGAACCATTGGCAAAGAAGGCTAGTTGATCAATGACCGTGATTCCACCCTTGAAGGGAAATGAAAATGTTTGAAAGTATGTGGAAACAACAGCAACCATAGCATATACCCAAGGCCTTCCTAGTAGAATGTTGTAATCAAGAAGTCCGCCAACTACCTCGACCTCAAAATTTAGTGTTTTGCCCCTAGTTCAACTTGTAGGTTACTCAAAATTCCGTACGGAGTGTATGTTCTTCCATATAATGCTTTTAATATAGTTGGTGATCGTGACAAGGGTGGTGAACCAAGAGTTTTCCAGCATCTCATGGACATAATGCAAGTAGATGCCCCCTCATCAATAATAGTTCGATGAACATTTTTATTAAGAGTTTTTACTTGTATTAGGAAAGCTAATTGTGTCGATAACTGTGGTGTATACCCCGCATGGTTAAAAACCACAAGATTTGAATCTGTAGGATTTATTCCACCTATTGCTGACAATAAAGCTTGTTTCTGAGAGGGACAATTTTGCAACACCTTGAGTGTCGACATAGCGGAAGGTGATTGAGCCAGATCTTCCACTATATTATAGTTTTGACTTGCTCGAGCACGAGGAATGAATGTTGATTTATGTACAACTCCCTTTGGCGGCTTTATCATCAATTCAGGTACAATTTGTGGAACAACTTCTTGTGAAGCTGAGGTCGAAGGATTAGGTTTATCAGTAGCCTTGTTATTCAACGATGATGGATTTCCATAATCTTTATTCCTTGTTGATACCAAAACATAGTTTTGCGGATTTGCGATAGATAACATGAGTACTTGGGATGTGGAAGCATTATCAGTTACAACCAAATGTGTCTATGGGGTTGGAAATGGATCTGTCAACACTACTGAGGTATTTGAAGTCTTTAGAAGCTTAGAGACCTCAGGACGATGTGGACAGTCTCTTGTATAATTATCATCATTACATATCAGACATGGATAACAAGGTTTCCTAGCCACGATAGGGGAATCATATGATTTATCAGGAGTGGAATTTTCCTGTTTCTTTTTGTTATTCTTCCCCTTTTCCTTACCTCCTGGTTGCTTTGGATTCTTGCCTGTCAGATGACATGGCATTAATCTTTTAGGCAAGAGTGTTTTCTGATGTATTTGTAGGCTAATTGGAAATAGCAGGAATTTGACCGAATGATCCTCTTACTGCCTATGTGCTTGAAGAACTGATCACACTGTTGCTGGCATGAGAGTCCCTACTTGATTTTGGAGGTGGCGGAACAGTCAATGCTAGTCTAGATGCAATGGATATTTTGTCATAGAGCATGCCAGATTGTGTGTAAATCAAATCCAAATATTGGGCATGAGCGATAACTTGCTCTTCTGTGACAACTCCTTTTGCCACATTCTCGATGATTAATGGCAACAAGGATTTTATGAACCACTCGGCTAAAATATGATTGGGAACATACGTCTTAACCATTCAATAACAATGTCGCCACTCATGTATATGATATGATATATGGGTGGAGGTAGTCTATTTAAAGTTGATCAAGAGTTTCATTCCAGTCTCGTATCTGATAGATAACTGGAAGTGGCTCGAAAAGGTAGTGGCTAAAATGGTGAAATTATCGAAAGAAGCTCTTGGTAATTCAATGTACCAATTAGCAGCTGGACCAGTAAGCGTTCTTTGGAAAAGGTAAAGTCTGATCGAATCATCATTCAAAGTATTGGATGAACACCATAGGTGAAAGGTCATAACATGATTCAATGGGTCTTCTCCTGGATTTCCATTAAACTTCGAAATATCATATGGTAACTTATGAGGAATCATTAGCCACCAAGGCACATATGCAATTGGATCATTAGTGAGCCAGTTTAAATCTAGTAATTCTAAAGTTGCTACGAATGGCAACTGTCGATTCAAGTCAGGTGGAGCATACCCAAGATATGATGGAATTGCCTGTGCAATAGGTCTTTGCTTACCAGTATAGGGCATCTGCATTTGGTAACCTTGGTAAGGTTGTTGGACAAAACCAGTATAAGGTGGTTGTTGATAACCAGATTGGAATTGTGGTTGTCCACAACCTGGAAAGCCTTGTTTCCCAGGTCCTTGGTAAGCTTGATATTGACCAAAACCAGTTTGAGCTTGTGAACCAAGTCCAAACTGGGGTTGGGACTGTTGGAATTGGGGTTGTTGAAATTTTGGCAGCCATGGTTGTTGAACCAACTGTTGCTACCCAGTGATGAAAGATTTACCAAGTTGTGGATCAACTATACCAGTGTAAGCCTGGGTCATTTCAGATAAAGGTCTACTAACTTAAGGTTGTTGCTGGGCTCCAGAAACAAGTGGTTGTTGTATAACAACTTGAGAAACCTGAACCTCTTGACTTGAAACTTGTGGTTGTAAGGAAGAAGGATTAGTTTGTATCGGTTGAGATGCAACAGTTTGAGCTTGCTATTGTGGCACAATAGTAACAACAGGTGTAGGAGGGATATTTGACATGGTTTGAATTGGTTGTGTTGGGTACACAAGCCTTGGTTGGTCCAACATTACTGGTTTCCATTGACAAACTCTAATTCCAGGTTGACTTGAATATTGTGGGAAATTATCATATGGTTGTCCTCCAGAAAAGGGAGGATACGGTGAATAAGCATATTACTCTCCATATGGTGGCAATCCAGTATTTAATGGATACACCGGTCTTTGATGACTAGATTTCCCAAATTAATACTAATGTGTAGGATCAAATTGTTGAGTTCCCATTTGAGAAAAAACAGGTAGAATTTCAGACGAGCTTATGGGTGTTGACCATGGTGTAGAAGCAACCTCTGAGTGGGTTCTAAACAATGATTGGTAACCAAGCGAGGCAAACGATTCACCATATAGGTGCAACTCAAGTGTGGTAGAAAACATCGAAGGAGTTACAACAGAAGATTCTGTTGCAGCTACATCAAATGATACAGTCTTGGATGTTGATGGTTGTTCAGCCATAGTTAACCGACCCAAAAGTTATCCTAAAGATTCAACGGGAACTTGCAAGGAAGAAGGATCAGATGAAGTAAAGTAATCAAGAGTAGTAGGATAAATATTAATCTCGGTTCCAAAGTGAAACGGGGTTTCAGGTGTGGTATCCTCTACTATCTCTTCTATGGAAATCAAATCTGGTGGGAGAGGTTGAACCTCAGGTCCGTAAAAGATTTCTGGTGTTAATAAAAGTGTAGTTTCAACAGTGACTAATGTTGGAGGGGTTACAATTTTGAATGTTGAAACTCGAAGTCCAACTGTTCAGGTAAATGAACAACAATTTCAAAGGGAGTTTCCCCAAAAACTTCTGGTTCAAATGTAACTTCTATTGGAACTGTGATAGATTCTAGATCAAATCTTGATGGAGTTGTTTCAATTTCAGAAGTACTTTCCAGTTGAACAATTTCAAATTGGTATCGACTTCTTGTTGGACAACCTCAGTTGTTGTTACACTAGGATCAGTGTTAATATCCTCAGGTAACTGTGAAACTTCCACTATAGGAATGGATGTATAAGAAATAATTGGAGTAATTGGAGTCTCTGTAGTTGTTGAAACAAATGTTTCAAATAACCCAGATGAAGAACTAGGAGTTCTTGATGTACTAGACTTAATTAAACGAGACCGCTTTGTTCGAATTGGTGTCGCTTCGGGAGGCAAAGCCGATTGAGTCGCTATTCTCTGTGAACGACGGGGTTTAGGTTGACTTTCTTTCACGATTGTGGATTACTTTATCAACTTAAACTCAACCAAGGAATAAGGATGTTATTCGTGGTCAATTAATTTTAACGACGCTGCAACCAACTTCGATTTTTCAATTTTAAAAAGTCGAGAAAAAGAAAAAGATGACTCTAGTCGCCTTCGATTTTTAATGAGCCTGAGAGGACAAGTGCTCAGATGATCCTTTTACTTTTAAAGAGTCGAAAAGGAATGAAAGTGACTACTATGGAGACTCTAGACAAGAGGGTTTACCAGACAAATTGCAAAACTGCAAGATACATCTTGGTGATAAATGAAAGAGAAATTACCAAGGACTTTACGTACGACAGTCAACCTTCTCGAATGTTGTGTTCAGTGCATTGCGATTGGTAAGGTGGAAGACTCGGCTTCCTAGGGATAAAGGATTTCAACCTATTGGGTTCTCCCACTATATAAGCGACAGTACAGGGAGCACAAGTCCATACTAGCACTTATCGGATCAAAAAGGAGGAATCACCCAACTTTCAGTGGAAACGATAGCCACTAGGTTTAAAGACGCTGGAACACGTCTCTAGCCTAGACCTCTAGATGTTTTTGTTAAGTTCCAAAGTGTTGTTAGATTAATTGATGTTTATTTTAAGTTGATCTTACTTAGAAATCTTCCTTTGAGGGTTCACCACGAAATGTAATCTGAAATTCCTAAGAATGCAACTAGAATGATAAGCACTCTTTTCATTTAATTTCAACAATGAAAATCCAAACTATGAGGGATGGAGCATAGAAGTACTTTTGAACAAATAGCAAAGAGCATAAGCTAATCCAATTCTCTAAACATTCCTTTTAGCACAAAAACTGAAACTCTAAAATGCAAATGTGTGTATTTCTTTTTTGTTTCTCTTAATGTGAATGATGCAATAAGAAAAACTAATGCACAAACGATTCAGAACTTTTTCATAAAAAATGGTGATTTATGACAATTTCTTCTAAGAGAGAAAGGAAGATTGAATGACACTTTCAATTTTGAAGAAATGAAGATTTTCAACATTTCAAATGAAAGTACAAATCAAATACACAAATAGATCAATTGACTATCTATGAAGGAAGATTTTACGACACTTCACTTTCTGAAGAAAATGACGATTTTACGACACTTTTTTACTGAAAGAACAATCGATCAAAACTACTTTTCGACAATGGATTGCAAATGACAAAACAAATACATATAAAAAAAAAAAAAAAAAAAAAAAAAAAAAAAAAAAAAAAAAAAAAAAAAAAAAAAAAAAAAAAAAAAAAAAAAAAAAAAATCATCAAACCTAATCTAAATAGGGCCAAATTAAAGAGATGAAAGGTTGGTTTTCAAAGATGAGACGTCATTTTACTTTCAGCAAGCAATTCAAAAATAATGAAATTTGACAAAAACTTCAGCTCCAAGATGGGAAACTGATCTTCAAGAGATCAACATAGGCTGTAGTGATAGACAATGCGCTGAATAGCTCTGTACTCATGCGGGAAGTGCACTGCAACACAGGTCTCAGTTAGAGACAGTGCGCTAATGACAGTGAGCAATTTTGAAGGTGTTTTTGGCTCAAATTTGATTTAATTTTTAGTGAATTTAGACTTGAATTCAATAAATGACAGCAAGTACTATATATTGGAATGTTCTAAGAGGCTACTTAGCTACTATAAAGTGCATACGCTCCCCAGTGGAGTCGCCAATTTGTTTTGGGAATATTTAGTGTTTCCAGAAACGCCTAACCCTCTAGATCTAGTAGCTGATCTAGAAACAACAGTTAAAGCAATCTTAATTTTCCCTACAAACGACAAATAAGATAAAGGACAGAGAACCTACTTGTAACTTCCGCTTGTTCCTTATCTTCCTTGATTGATTTCGCTACTCCTTCCTGTACTTAAATCGCTTGAGAAGTATCTGCACAACTTAGAGAAACAAAAACCCGTCAAAGCATAATGATCTATTGTTCATAAATATCACGGAATCGAAAGCATGATATACACATGAATGCATTTAACATAAACACAAGCATAAGGGAAAAATCTCAAAAACTTTATTGATAAGAGGAAAGATTACAACCAATGCGAGTTCGATCCAGCGTCATCCTTTCAATTCAGTCCTTCTTCACCTCATAAAAATCAAGACATTCCAACACTATCAAAATGCTTGCACTCAATCCTAATCTCATACCGCCAGCATCTCCTTGCAACTCAATATTTTCTAGTCCCAAATCTCTTAGATGAGTGATCTATTTATAGGTGAGTGAAGGAGGTTATGCTATCAATGGAGGTAATGAATGCCTTTCTAAATTTAGAAATCAGTTCCATGGAAGGAGGAATAGGGAATTGGTGTTTCCTAATTCCCTTTGTCATCCAAAGGTGAACTCAAAGGATCATGTGGCATTTGTGAAACTTCTAGAGGCTTCCAGTGGAAAAGGAATCTTCAAACCCTCACGGAACTTTTCTCAATTCCACCTAGCGCGGGTCAAAGAGGGGCTAAGTGCGCTACATTGTACCCTGTTAATGCATGGGTTGCATGACAGCACACCCTAAGGAAGGCCTACCTGCGTTGATCTTCTTAGAGGTGGTTTTTGGATGTCTTTAGTGATGGAACTTCTTTGGGAGTAAGGCATTCTGATGACTATCTTCTTTAGGGCATGTAACAACCATACTAGGGGTTTATGGGCCCTAATAGCATCGATCTGTAAGCATAATGATCTATTGTTCATAAATATCACGAAATCGAAAGCATGATATACACATGAATGCATTTAACATAAACACAAGCATAAGGGAAAAATCTCAAAAACTTTATTGATAAGAGGAAAGATTACAACCAATGCGAGTTCGATCCAGCGTCATCCTTTCAATTCAATCCTTCTTCACCTCATAAAAATCAAGACATTCCAAAAATATCAAAATGCTTGCACTCAATCCTAATCTCATACCACCAGCATCTCCTTGCAACTCAATATTTTCTAGTCCCAAATCTCTTAGATGAGTGATCTATTTATAGGTGAGTGAAGGAGGTTATGCTATCAATGGAGGTAATGAATTCCTTTCTAAATTTAGAAATCAGTTCCATGGAAGGAGGAATAGGGAATTGGTGTTTCCTAATTCCCTTTGTCATCCAAAGGTGAACTCAAAGGATCATGTGGCATTTGTGAAACTTCTAGAGGCTTCCAGTGGAAAAGGAATCTTCAAACCCTCACGAAACTTTTCTCAATTTCACCTAGCACAGGTCAAAGAGGGGCTAAGTGCACTGCATTGCACCCTGTTAATGCATGGGTTGCATTGCAGCACAACCTAAGGAAGGCCTACCTGCACTGATCTTCTTAGAGGTGGTTTTTGGATGTCTTCAATGATGGAACTTCTTTGGGAGTAAGGCATTCTGATGACTATCTTCTTTAGGGCATGTAACAACCATACTAGGGGTTTATGGGCCCTAATAGAATCGATCTGTAAGTTGGGGTTGATGTGTCCAAATGGATCTGTAACATATATAGACAAAGCTTTGGTAGGGAAATTTACTAGAATGTGGTCCTCTCAGAAGTTAATGGACCAATGGATAGAGAAAACTTAGATGCCAATGATGAAGGGGAATATAGCCCTCTTTTCCTGTGGTACTGGGTTCATCACTTTTATCTTCAAGATCTAGAAATATAAAGACATATTCTTTAGGAAGGGCCACATTTTTTCATAGCTAGAGGTATGTATCTCAACTCATGGTCTTTGAATGTCGTTATTGATGAAGATATACCTAACATGGTCCCAATATGGGTTAAGATCTCATGGCTTCCCCTCTTGTGTTGGAGTGATGATTTCTTGAGAGTAATAGGCAATGGAGTAAGGAGATTTTTAGATCGAGTAGAGACCAAGGGCTACCAATTCATTTGTGCAAAAAATTGTGTGGAGGCTAATCTATAAAAAGGGTAATCTTCATAAATCAACATGACACAAGGGGAGTGTACTCAATGCAAAGTCCCTAACTATGAGTGACTTCCATTTAAATGCGGAGATTGTCATGAATATGGTCACTTCACTAAGGATTTTAAGAAAGCCTGATAAGAAAAAAAGGTGAAGGAGCAAAGGAAGGGCAAGAGGAGCAGTGACAAATGAAAAAAACAGGGGGGAATAAAGGAAGATCAATGATGCCTGAAAAAAACTCATGGGAAAAATTATAACACCACCACAAACTCCTCAAACCCTTTTAATGCTCTCCAATGTACATGAGAATAAAAAATAATTTCTTAACAAGAGAAGGAATCTCCAAAAGGGAATGAGGAGACTTAAGTAACGTAAGAAGGGGAAATTTCAGACTCTTCTCTTAAACAAAATAACACTCCAATGGAAAGGAATCCTCTCCATTTAAGGCTCAAGGCAATACTTAGGACCTTCCAATCCTAGCTAAAAGATAAAACCCTCAGGGTTCTTCAAAACCAAAATGTACCACACGGACTTATCCAAGAGGCACCCCCTAGTCATTAAAAGGAGCAAACTTTGGCTTTGGAGTCTAACAAGAAACAACAGAGAAAATGTGAGTTGGCGAGACGAGACAACCAACCATGAATCAGAAGGTCATAAAAGAGGATGATACTCCAAAAAAGAGGAAAGGGAGGTAGAGGAAGAGCTGAACATAAAATTGGGAAATCAACCTCAAATCATGGGTGTCTTAAAGTCTACAACAAATCGTGACCAAAGGAGCAGCAAAGTGGGAGGAGCTAAGAAATCAAACCCCCTCAAAACTTAATGAAAATTGTTTCATGGAATGCGAGGGGATTGGGAAACCCCATTAAATCTCGAGCTATAAAAGAAATAGTAGGAAAGGAGAAACCTTAGATCCTATTACTTCAGGAAACCAAACCAAAAGAAAGAGAGATCTTAAATCTCTAAAATAAATTTTAGCATGGAAGCACTAGAGAAGCTTAGAGTTCTCGCGGCACTTTTCGTGGATTAATAATTTTATGGTCGAATTCTCTCTTTACCCCTATATCTAGCATGAAATCAATATTTTGGATCATTTTCCGCCTAGAAAAAATGAATCCAAAGAGAAATTTACTATAATAAATGTTAAAATCTTAAGGAAAGTTAGTGGCATGATGACAAATTGTCAGGGGAGATTTCAATAAGATTATGTGCTCCTCAAAAAAGTAAGGGGGCGGGGGGGGGATATAGTCCAAGACCCTTTTAGGGAAAGAATGGAGGACCTCATAGCTTAATGGGATCCATAGAAATATTCCCAAAGAGATGAAAGTTTACTTGGACAAATAGGAAGGCGAGGGAGGGACATATAGCAACTAGGTTGGGTCGATTAAGGGGATAGAATGCATGTCATTAATTCTAGCAAAAGGTGAGTCTGATCATCAACTTTTCACTTTGGAAATTGACCTATTGGAAAAAATGGTACTGGTCCCTTTTCAATATAATCCAAGCTAGATTCAAGAAGAAGGACTAGTGGACATCATAAAACAAGCTTGGATCTCCCTTGTTGTTGGTTCTCCTGTCTTCGTGTGGGAATATAACCTAAAAGGTGTAAAAAAAATCTCTAATATATTGGCCCAAGGAGAACTACAAACCCCATGGGAAACAAGAAACATAATTGTATAAGAAATTGGTGCAACATTACTCCTTTATGGATTCTGGATGGGTGGAATATTGGCACATTGAAAAATAAAAGGAGCTAACCAAACAAATACAGATGGTTCGTAGGAAAGAAAAGGAATGTTAGATATTAAAATCACGAAGTACCTAGCTAAAAGAAGGAGACCAAAACATGACTTTATTCATAAGCAAGCCAAGGCCAAGGAAATTTAGAATCAAGTTAGAGAAATAATCGTGGAAGGACATCCAAAATTAACATTCTTCACATAAATAAAGTAAGAAGCTTTTTCACATTTTCAAAAGTTATATAAAGAAGATAAAGAGGTTGATCCAATCAAAGCTCGTGACTCCCTATCCTACATTTCACACACAATTTCTAATTATGAGAAGCATATTCTTGTCAAGGAGGTTGATGACGAAGAATTAATTAAGGTTATCTAGTCTTTGGACCAAGATAAATCCCTTGGCTCAAATGTATTTTCAATAAGTTTCTTTCGCTCTTTTTAGTCCTGTATCATAAAGTATTTTATAATAATGATTAATTCCTCAAGAAGCAAAGAAAATTTGGGAGGGAGCATGAATTCCTCATTCCTCGCCTCAATCCCAAAAGAATCAAAGACGTCTTCCTTTTCTCAACTTAGACCCATCTCCCTCTGCAACTCGGCCTACAAAATAATCACAAAGGTCATTACCAATAGATTAAGAAAGTTTCTTTTGGAAATTATATCCAAAAATTAAAGGGTTTCATGTAACATCACCAAATTTTGGATAACATCATCTTGGTGCAAGAAGCCATCCACATAAGCAGGGAGAGCGGGGATTCTAGTATTGTTGTTAAGCTCGACATGGTGAATGCATTTGAATGGGTGAGACATTCCTTTCTTTTTTTAGTTATGGAGAAGTTTGGATAGGTGCTCCATGGATTTCTACCTTAGTCAATAACAGACCCTCCAATGTCTTTATTGCCTTTAGGGGCATTAGGTAGGGATGCCCTCTCTTGCACTTATTGTACATTTTGGTTACCAAAATCTTAAGCAATAATTTGGAGTTGGCAAGAACGGAAGGGAATTTTAAGGGTATTAGCATTTTCAAGAATGTAAGAGAGGTCAATCACTCTCGTTTGCAAATGATACACTTCTCTTGGGAGGGTCCTAAAAAGGTATTACTTGGTTCTTTATAAAGGTAATGGAATCCTATTTAGATTTGTTAGGGGGATATGTTAACAAAAATGAGAGTCAACTATTCATCTAAAATTTCTCAGATGCCACACTTTAAGAGGTCTCCAAATCATTGGAATTCCATGCAGGAATAGAACAAAGATACTTTAAGTATTGGAGAATTCCTCTCTCTATAAGGGTGACAAACTCAAAGAATTCTAATGAGGTTCTTCAAAAAAATAAAAATAAAATGTAGGCTTAGGGAGCCTATTAGGTCCCTATAATATTAGTGATCCCCCCATTACTATTATTGTTGTATCCCATATTGTTATTATTGTACCCCTATTGTCCACATATTGTTATTATTGTGCCCCATAGAATCCCTCTATTGTTATTTTTGTGCCTTTATATTATTATTGTTAGGTCAGCTTGGTTATATTGTGACCCCATAGACTCCTATATATAGAAAGGAGGTTTTTTCATTTGAACCATCCAAGAATTTCATTTGTGTAATGTAAAGGAGGTTACTCCCTCAAAGAGTTTGATTTCTAAGGTGTTCATTTATCTTTTCTATCATTTTGTGAGTTGGTTTCATAACATTTGATATCAGAGCTTTGGATTCTAGGGTTTCGCTGCTCCAGTAGGTCATCGTTCCATTTTCGCTATACCTTTTTTTATGTGACGTTTCAAAAGCTAAAAAAAAACCCATTTGGGACGAAATAGTTCTGAACTTTGGGTCTAATTTTTGGAGATTTTCGTGCTATTTGCGGAGATATGATCTGAGGAAGTTGGCGTTTTTGCAGACTCCCGAGTTACATTCCAAACAGGTGACCTGGGGAAAATCATCATAACTTTTGTTGTGAGCATCAGATTGAAATCTCGTAAGAAGTTTCAGAAATTGGACGACCTCTAGTTTTCTATGTATCAGTTTCAAGAATGAAGGTCGAAACAATGACACGTGGCACGTCATACAAGTTCGTTCTACTAAACTAGTCTATAATAAGGTCATCGTGGGAGATTTAGCATAACTCTTCCTTGGAGAATCCAAATTTGATCAGACTGGTGGCATTGGAAAGAGGACATAGAGGGCTACTACAGATCACGATTTCAGAACTGAGAGATCCAAAATTACAGAGGTACATCAGATTCAATATCGAGCTCCTACAAGTGAAAAAATGTGTGTAATTTTTAAATTTTTGCATAATCTTGGTTTGAAAAATTAGTTTGAAGGAATTCAAAGGGCGTAGTGAAGCATTATTATCAGTAATTGATGCCCCGAAGAAAGAAAATGGAAACACCTAGTAAGCAACCTGAAAGCTCTAGCATGAATCATGAAGAAGAGGAAGAAATGCAACATGATATATCAATATTACAAAACCAAGTGCAACAAATTTCACTTGCACAAAAGGTAACATAAAATAAGATGGATGATTTAGAGAAAGACATAGAAGCTAAGATAGATGGTTTAAAGAAAGGCGTAGAAGCAAAGATAAATGACTTGGAAGCTAAGATAGACGACGTGGAAACTAAGATGGATGGCATGGATGCTAAGATGAATGGCATGGATGAAAAGATGGAAGAATTGAAGATAAATTTGAATAAGTTGCTACAATAAATGGTCATTAATGGTGAAAGCGTAGTAAAGGAAACTCATGATGAGAACAAAATAAATGTTAATCATGATTTCATAGACTCTAATGTTGGATTGAAGACCCACCATGTTCCAAAAATCGATATGAGGAAG
>APFE031528270.1:219348-275162 GCA_000404065.3 Pinus taeda
TTTCAAGGTTTGATGAATTCCATTTTCAAACCCTTCCTTAGAAAATTTGTGTTAGTATTTTTTGATGATATACTAATCTACAACAAATCTTGGAATGATCATGTTCAACATGTTGACAAGGTGCTCAGACTATTGGAGAAGAAACAATTATATGCAAAAAGCTCCAAATGTTTCTTTGGAGTATAAGAGGTGGAATATCTGGGTCATATTGTATCTCATGAAGGTGTTAAGGTAGACCCTATCAAAATTAAAAACATTAAGGAATGGAAAATCCCCACATCCATAAAGCATCTACGAGGATTTCTTGGGTTGAAAGGGTATTATCGCAAGTTTGTTACGAATTATGGGAGAATAACAACACCTCTAACAACGTTATTGAAGAAAGATGCATTTTCATGGACTCCAGAAGCAACAAAGGCCTTTGAACATCTTAAAGAGGCAATGTGCCAAGCACCAACCTTAGATACACCAGACTTCACAAAAAACTTTATTGTGGAATGTGATGCCTCAGGAAATGGAATCAATGTTGTTTTAATGCAGGAAGAAAGACCCATTGCTTTCGAAAGTCGTCCAATCAAAGGAAAATATTTACACAAAGCTATTTATGAGAAGGAAATGTTAGCAATACTACATGCACTTAAGAAATGGTGACCCTATCGAATGGGAAGACACTTCAAGGTAAAAACAAATCATGATAGCCTTAAATACTTTTTAGAAAAAAGATTATCTTTAGAAGAGCAAAAAAAATGGGTCACAAAGATGTCGGGCAATGACTTTGAAATCATCTACAAAAAAGGGAAGAAAAATGTTGTGGCAGATGCACTCTCAAGAAAGGATGAGGATGTGGAAGCATTTATTTGCGCCATTTCTATTATCCAACCAGATTGGATAAACGAAGCAAGGGATGAATGGAAGAATGACGAGGAAGTGTGGGCACTCATTCAAAGGATACAACAAGATCCCAATACATCTGATACATTTATCTGGAAAAATGTTTCGTTATGGTACAAGGATCGGGTATACCTATGTAAGAATTCCCAACTCAAACAAAATATTCTTAGGGAATTGCACACCTCTCCCTTAAGAGGGCACTCAGGATTTCTAAAAACCTACCACAGGGTTAAGAAGGATTTTTTTTGGGATGGCCTTAAATCAAATATTCAAAAGTTTGTGGCACAATGTTTGGTTTGCCAACAAAATAAAGTTGAAACAATTAAGGCTGCAGGACTATTACAACCTTTATCCATTCCAAGCCAACGTTGGGCGGAGGTTTCAATGGATTTTATCACAGGTTTACCCAAGTCCAAAGGAAAGAGTGTTATCATGGTGGTAGTTGACAGACGTACCAAGTATGCACACTTTTGCGAATTATCTCATCCATTTAAAGCGAGTACAATTTCTACTACATTTATGGAAATAATTCAAAAGCTACATGGAAACCCAAAGATTATTGTAAGCGATAGTGATCCCATTTTCACTGGAAATTTTTTGACATAATTATTTTCTTGTCTTGGTACTCAATTAGCTCATAGCTCATCTTATCATCCTCAATTTGATAGGCAAACTGAGATAGTAAACAAATGTTTGCAAGGATATCTTCGTTGCTTTGTATCTTTAAACATACACAATGGGTCAAATGGTTTCCTCTGGATGAATGGTGGTATAACACTTCCCTCCATACTACAACAAAAATGACCCCATTTATGGCACTTTATAGATATGATCCAACATCCATCACATCATATTTAAGAGAAAATTCTAAGGTTCAAGCAGTGGAAGATCACATCAAGCATTAGCAACAAGTTCTCCAACTCTTAAAGGATAACCTCACCTTGGCACAAAATAGAATGAAATAGCAAGAAGATCAACATCACAGCGAAAGAAGTTTTGATGTAGGTGACTGGGTATTCCTACAGTTACAGCCACATAAGCAAATGTCCCGCAAGCAAGCTATGAAGGATAATAAATTATCACCAAAGTATTATGGTCCGTACAAGGTGTTGCAAAAGATAGGTACTATGGCATACAAAATTGGAGCTTCATGCAGCTTCTTGAGTGCACCCAGTTTTCCATGTTTCATGCTTAAATAAGGTTATAGGTGACAAGCTTCCAGTTCAGACAATATTGCCTGAACTTGATGAGGAAGAAAAAATCATATTGGAACCTAAAGTAGTCAAAGAAACAAGAACTCAACAGCTATGAAATAGATCAATTTCAGAGTATCTCATCAAGTGGAAGAACTTACCCGTTGAATATTCCACATGGGAGAACGAGAATTTTATACAGAAGCATCCAGAACTACTCAAGCGTTGAGGACAACACTTTTTTGAAGGAGAGGGGCATGTTAGGTCCCTATAATATTAGTGATCCCTCCATTACTATTATCGTTGTATCCCTTAATGTTATTATTGTGCCCCTATTGTCCCCATATTGTTATTATTATGCCCCATAGAATCCCTCTATTGTTATTTTTGTGCCTTTATATTATTATTGTTAGGTTAGCTTGGTTATATTGTGACCCCGTAGACTCCTATATATAGAAAGGAGGTTTTGCCATTTGAATCATCCAAGAATTGTTCATTTGCATAATGTAAAGGAGGTTGCCCCCTCAAAGAGGCTGATTTCTAAGGCGTTCATCTATCTTTTCTTTTCTTTTGTGAGTTGGTTTCATAACAAAGCCTAGTGGAAAAATAATGTAGGGAGAACAATAATAATTAAAGTTGTTCTTTTGTTGCTCCTAAGACATCTGGGTCCAAAAGGAATTATAAATCAAATAAGCGTCCCCATCCAAAAGTTACTTTGGCAAGGAGGCAACAACAATGAAAAGATAAATCATTTGGTGCATTGGAACATTGTTCGACTTATAAATCCTATGGGGGGATGACAATAAAAGACACACACCTTAGTAAATGTTATTTTTTCAATGTTCTATGTTGGAACAATCACTTCTAACAATTTCTTCTTTCAATAGTAATCACTTTATTCAATTATCTTCAATATTTAATAACAGTAAGCAATTATAGATCGAACAATAAACCAAATGGACAATAGAGTACATCCAAGAACAATATATACACAGTGATTTGGTCAAGGACTGGGGAAAAACCCCACAAGGGGGAAAACCCTTTCTAGATGCTTCTTCTATTAGATTCTCATTAAATGTTCAAGAGAGAGATACATAGTCCAAGTACATCAATAATGAGACAAAGGTCAAAGCATTGACTATCCCAAACAATAATCCAATATCAAGTCAAAGAAGAGCAAGATAGTCAAATCTGGTCAATTTTCAATTCTGCAGCTTTTGGTCAAAGTCAACAACAATCAATGTTTCCCTAATCAGTCAACATTCAGTGGTCAAAATGCTCCAAAAAGGTTGATCAAACAGTCAAAGAATGTGGCCTCTTCTTCTTGTTCAAACCTGGTCAAAAAAACCCTTGAATTCTACCCACAAATTTGGTCAAAGTCAAATTTTGACCTACAAAAACCCTACTTGTACGTTTGTAGTCAACACTAGTCAAAATGCTAAGAAAAATTAGTCCAAGTCCGAGTCAATTCAACCTCCAAAAACATATCCAAAATTTATTAAAACGAAGTCAAATCCCCTCAAGTCAACAAAAGTCAAATAGCCAAAACAAAAGTCAAACTTGGTCAACAAAAATAGGCTTCTCTATCCTACGCACATGTGAAGTTGGCCTTGCAATTTTCAGACTTATACGAACCAATCAGATGAAGAGAAGATGTGATGTGGTGCCCCCAAATGATGCCAAGTGATGTCTATTTATATGTGGTTGATGAGGTCGAATTTCCTCCTTTAGGTCGACTTGTAATTTTTGATGTGACATGGTCTAGCATTAAAATAACTTTCCCATGTGAAAAATATTTTTTCCAAGGGTTAGAAGGGTCTCCAGAGGGTGAGAAGGGCTTCCCAAAGGAGGGAATTGCTCCCTGAGCTACCAAATTTGAACACTTCCTCTCAGCTAGGGAGGAATTATCGATTGCATAATAAGTGACATCTCAAATGACTCATCAACATCATCATCGCTATATCTCATCATATCTCATCTCTACTCATCTTTGCTAATTTTTTGAACACCCTCGATCTAAAGAAGAAGAATCATCATAAGGGAGATCAATTTACCATGAAATTCAAGATCTGGAAACCCTATATCAAAGACAATAAAGGAGATCAATTTGTCATAAATGACAAAGATCTTCCAACGCCATATCCAACCAGCTAATAAAAAAACTCCATCCAAATAGTAGGGGAGATCAATTTACCGCAAGGTTAAAGATTTTCCAACCCTATGTCACCCAACTTGATCTTAAAGACCAAGTGGTTGAACACCACACATCCTGGACTTAGGGAGATTAATTTACCAAACACATATGCCATAAGTAAATACATGTCGACCTAAGTATCTCCTTGCTTATTGGTCAAATGAGTGGTAATCCCAAAAAGCACAACTTGTGGGTAGGATGCATACTAAGGTATACTTTGACAAGTCCCAAATGACAGGGGAAATAAACTTATAAAAAAGACAAGGATCTGTCGACCCTATAGTGCAGAGTTCCCTCGACCCTAGGATCTATTTGACTCCATTCCCTCCTTGGGAACTCAAACAAGAGGGAATAACATAGCTCATGTTCATAATCAATTGTGACCCAGGAAGGTCATATTCACCGGTCCAAGTTGCTCTCTGGAAACCAAAAACTTCCCTTTTTGGAAAAGGCTTGGAGAAAATTTATATTATCTTCCCATCAATCAAAATTTTATGGAGTCTTACGGCTCCTCTTCGCACAAACTCCTGGATATAGTGGTATATTATCTCAATGTTCTTGGACTTGTTGTGGAACATGGGATTATCTGCCAACCATATCCCACTCTTGTTGTCGCAATATATCATTTTCGTATCCAGTACTTGCTCAAACATCTCTCTCAACATATTCCTCAACCATACAACCTAACAACTAGCCATGTTAGCAACAATATACTCAGCCTTAGTCATGCTAAGAGCAACAAAATTTTATTTCCTGCTCATCCAAGATATCATGGTAGACCCCAGGCTAAAACAACGCCCTGATGTGCTCTTCTTGACAGCAACATTTTTGGCCCAGTCAACATCAATGTATCCATGCAGTCTCACATCTCTGGTAGTATATCTAAATCCAATATTGATAGTCCCATGTAAGTATCTCATGACATGCTTAGTAGCAACCCAGTTTGCATGTAGAGGCTTTGTCATAAATTGACTCGGAGTGTTATGTGAAAAACATATGCACGATCGAGAGTTCACTAAGAACATCAATGCCCCAATCAACTGTCGGTACTCAGTGGGATTTTCCAGATTGGATCCCACAACTTCTCCGCATAATTTCTTAAAGTTCCTTACATTCCACCATTCCAAATCTTTCCAGTAACTTGACAAAATATTTCCCTTGAGAAAGGAAAATCTCACCAAGTCTCTGCCACGCCTCTAAGCCCAGGAAGTAGCGCATCAATCCAAGGTCCTTCATTTCGAACTCAAAGGCTAGCTCCTTGTTACACTCAATAATAAGAGGCTCTCCACTTGTCAAGAATAAATCATCAACATATAATGCTAAAATTAGGGGCATACCTTGGACGAATTTGAATTAGAGGTTTGAGTCAGCGTTGCTTCTTGTAAATCCAAGCTTCATCAAGTAACTATCAATGTGGTCATACCAAGCCCTGGGGGCTTGCTTCAATCCATAAAGCGCTTTCTTCAGCTTGCACAAATGAGTCTTCCTAACTTGCTCCTCAAACCCCTATGGCTTCTTAACATATACTTCTTCCTTGAGCATGCCATGTAATAAAACCGTATCCATCCTTGCCAAGCATTTAGAGCAATGATAGAGTGAATGGTAGTCTAGCGGGCAACTGGTGCAACAAGGTATTCATTTTTATGGGAGAAACCTCTAGCCACAAATTTCACCTTATATTTTTTTCTACTTCCATCTACTCCATGCTTAGTCTTGTACAACCATTTAGAATTCATAATAGATTTTCCTTCGGGTCTCGAAACCACTTCCCACACATTTTTCTTCATTATGGATTCATATTCTTCAGCCATAACAACCTTCCATACCTACTCTTTCATTGCTTCTTCAAAAGTGTGTGGTTCAACCTATATCATGTTTCTTATTTCTATGACATATCCTTGATGTTGACATGGCTTCTTTCTTTCCCTGAAAGTTCCTCTTGCAGTAGCATGTCTCTCAATATCCTGTAAAGTGTCAAGAAGCCATAATGGTCTCTTCCTGATGGAGGATCACATGAAGGGGGATCTAAAGGGTCCATAGGTTATATGGTATCGTTAATGACATCAAGCTCATACATAGGAGAGACTTATTGTACATCCAAGTCATCATTCTTTCTTTCAACATTGGCAGGGACAAGAGTGTCCCTTGCTTTCCCAAAGGTAACATCTTAATCAAATTTCACATCCCCTCTAAACTCTATATTCCTTTGATCTGACACATATATTCTATAAGCTTTAGAATTTTCACAATAACCAACAAATGTACCTTTCATTTGGTAAATGAAAGTATACAGGGCCAAAGATCCTCAAGTGTCCAACATCATGCTTCACACCTGTGAAAACTTCTTTTGGAGACTTGTTACCCAGGGCTTGATGAGGAGTCCTATTTTTAACATAGATAGCATTATTTGCAGCTTCTACCCATAGAAACTTTGGCAACTTTTGATCATGCAACATGGCTTGGGAAACTTCCATGATGGTCTTATTATTTCTTTCAGCTACACCATTCTACTCAGGGTTATAAGGTGCAATGGTGTCATTCTTGATTTCTAATTTCTTACAAAATCCAATGAGCTCATCTGAATGAATTCTCATCCATTATCAGACTTGAAGACTTTTATCCTCTTTCCTGTTTGATTTTCCATAAGTGCCTTGAAGTCCTTGAACATGTCAAATACCTCGTCCTTGTGCTTCAATAATCAAATCCATGTCTTACGGACAAGTCATCCACAAGGGTTATATAGTATAGGTAGCCACCAAGAGAAGTCACGGGCATGGGTCCAAATAGATTTGAATGAATTAGTTGAAGTATTCCATTTGTCCCGCTCCTACTAGAAGGGAATGGTCCCTTCGTCTTCTTTCCACTTACACATCCAAGACAAACTCCATCATCATTTGTTTGGACCTCAAGCATTGCAAAGACCATCTTCCTCACTTTAGGCAAGGCATCATATTGAAGGTGAGTGAATCTTTGGTGCCATGACTCACATTGACGATTACTAGCATGAACCAATGCTTGGATTGGTCTCCCATTAAATTTACAAAGGCCTTCAATTGTTGATCCCAAGGTGAAGGCATTGCTCAATATATATTCCATAGGCCAAGTAAGAACCTTTACATTTATAAATCAACCATCATTCCTTTGTCCTGTAAGGTAGATACATACACGAGATTATTTTTTAATCCTAACACGCATAGAACATCATGTGGATGTATAGTTTGACCATAATCCAAATGAAATGAAACAAAACCAAACCCCTTCACATGATAAGTGGAATAGTCCCTAAGAATGATCTTCAATTTTGTCTCGGACTTCACAATAACCAGTGAAGTGTCTTGAAGCCCTACAATCTACTAACCAACTATCAAACGAATATGGAGGGGAGGAGCTAAAAAGAGCATAAATAAAAATGTATTTAGTTTGAGTGCCATCTGCATTATTATCATACCTTGAGTTCCTTGATATCTTTTGAGGATGGTGGCATTCTTCACGAGTAGGAGGATCTCCTCTTTTTGCTCTTCACTTATTTCTTCTTCCTTCCAGACAATCTCATGCATAGTGACCATACTATGAAAGTTATAACATTTGATGTTGGATGTGTCCTTCCTAAATCCTCTATTATTATTCTTAAATCCTTGTTTGTTGTTCTTGAATCCTTGACCTTGCTTTCTTAATTTTGACGGTCCTCCTTTTCCTTTCTTCCTCTTGTCTTGAGCAGCAAACATAGAGGTTTTTCCCTCTTCACACTTTTGAATTCTCCCTCTAGAAATCATCATGGTCTCCTCTTGAGTGCACTTGCCCAAAAGTTCACCAAAGGAAGGGAACCTGTCATTGTTTCTAATGGCGGTAATAAATGTCTCCCAAATCGATGGAATACCTCTAAGAGAAATTAGAACCAACTCTTTGTCAGATGTAATTTCTTCAACAAACAAAATTGATCCTTGAGTTGGGATATCCTCATGAAATATGACTATAAAATCTCCCCCTTATTCATCTTAATGTCCTTGAGTTGAATCTCCAAGGATATAATCTAGTTCAAATTGTTAACCTCATACATCCCAACCAACTTATCATACATCTCATTAGACTTATTCAACTTTGCAACATAAGTAAGCAAATGATCACTTAAAGAATTCATAATATTTTTCTTAGATTTGACCTCACCTTTCTTGTACTTGGACTTGATAGCAACAAAACCATTGTCTGGAGGCTCTGGTACTTTTCCTTCAACATATTCCAAAACATCATTCTCCTCCAAAGTCAAAAAAACCCTAGCTCTCCAAATAACATAATTTGATGATTCATTCAACTTCTTTTCAACCTTGAAGCATGAGGTAGACATCTTGACCAAGTCAAATGTTCTTCAATAGCAGATAAGTCATATGAAATTAAAAATTGAAGATTTCTTGCAAATTTTTCAATCTAGTTTATGTCTTGTGGGCAATGGATCAAAATTGCAAAAGCACGTAAACTTATTAAACTTAGTTAAGTTTTGCAGATTTAAATAGAGAAAAATAGACAACATGCAGCATCATAAAACAACAATTTGATGGCGAAGTTCACCCCTCATGGATTATATCTCTAGGTCCAACTTCTAATGTTGGCCCTTTAAATTATATGCTCAAAATGTCAATTACATTCACATACGATGCTCAAAGTATAAAAATAATGCTGCCATTGTGTCCAAAACACCCAAAAACCTTGTGTAGGCTCTTCTTGGGCTAAAATAGGATGAAAAATAGCCAAGTTAGGCCCCCTTTTCATTTCCCTACTATTTTTCCTGCAAAATTAACCCTCTATCAAAAATGGCAATGAATTTTGCCTTGGAAGGTTCTACAAGGTGACAAATTCGTGCAAAAAGAACAACAATTCCGTGGAAAAAGGTACAATTTTTCGGATACTTAATTTGACACCTGGGTCCTAAAACTCTGCTCTTGGGTTGGTTGTATGGTGCCCATATGACCAAGGAGCATAGGCACGAGGCCACATGCCCTGCCAACCCCGACACCTAGTCACTTTAAGTATCGGTATGGCTGTGGGTAGGGTACCACGCACCTCGTCGCTCCCTTTGGTTCTGTCGAAGGTTACATGTAATAAATGTGACTGGGGGCTAGGGTCCAACTCCCTGTCCCCTCCCTCTTAACTCTCATCATGGGTATATCCATATGTCTCGGGGCTAAGGCCACAAGCCCACCCTCCATCTTTCACCACGGTTCTCTATTATATAATGTAACAAGGATTGGGTCGGTCAGGAGAGATTGTCGACCCGCTCACCCCTCCACCTTTAACCGCGGTTCTCTATTATATAATGTAACAAGGGTTGGGTCAGATGGGAGAGATTATCAACCCGCCCCCCCAATGTGCCGAAAAATTACAATAAAATTGACCCACTATACATAATAAGAGTCATTGTGTTGTCTAACAGTAAATCATTTCATTGTGTTGCCGAAGGTCGCAGGGTTGAACCTCGCCGAGGTCAGTCGGTTGCCCAACAAAATTTGTAGCCAATAACACAAAGCCATGTGTCGTCCTCCCATAGGGTCCATGGTAGCCTTTCAATGGGCCATGTGGTGACATGTGGTTGGCCCAACCATAATCACCACAACTAATAAAAACTCGCCAACCATCTTATACAATCATGCCACATGTCAACATGAGATTGGCTTGTCTGAAGATCGTACTTGCATAGTCACTCTGTTGACATTAGCACCACGTCATGGTACAATTTTTCCAGACAACCCTGTAAGTTGACGTTTTAGTTGTTTGCCAAAAAGTTTAGAACACGATAGCATTCCCATATAGTGTCAGATTGAGGCGATTCAAGTGTCGTTGGAATCAAAATGATGAGATCTACGATTTGGCATTGGTTTTGAGAGAATATGAGCACTTTTAATTTTAAGCATATTTTTTTATCCCTGGATCATTCCTCCCCACTAGAAGCTTTTGGACCACCAAAAGTCTGTTTTTACTCAACAAGTAAGTGAGGGTACAACTCCCTCACTTTCTCGAACTCAATCCACCTAGCTTTACTTGGATTGGTACCTTTGAGCCCCACTTGAAAATACTCCACATTACCTCTGTGTGAAGTTGTTATTCTTCTCTCAAGAATTGAGTCTTCCTACGACTCATTTAAATATTCAGCTGCAAAACTTTTATATATGGAATCTGACCATTGTCTTCATGATCATTAATCATTGGAGGCTCATATAATTTCAATTTTTCCACATTCACAACAGAATAAATTTGCATGTAAGGCAACAAATCTAATCGAAAAGCATTGTTACCAATCTTCTGCAAGATTTTGAAAGGACCATATCTGATTGGCTTGAGATTTTTACCTTCACCTTGAAGTATTTCCTTGCTAATATACAACCAAACTTGATCTCCCACTTGGAAATCATGATCAACCTGATGCTTGTCATGTATTTCTTTGTACTTGGCTTTGCTTTTCTCTAGCTGATCTTGTACTCTTTGATGCACTAGCTAAATTTGTTCAATGAAGTGCTTGGATTTGTCCACATTACTATGTCCATCTATTGAAATAACTTTACCAAATATGTAATCTAAAGGAGACTTCAGAAAATATCCCAAACAAGATTCAAATGGAGATACTTGTGTAGATGAATGCTTGGCACGATTGTAGGCATGCTAGATGTAATGCAAATGATCATCCCAAAGTTTAGATGCTTACCACAATATCCTCGAAGCAGATGCACTACCGTTCTATTCACTACTTCTATCTTGTTGTCGGTTTGTGGATGAAATGCAGTGCACTTCTTCAACTTTGTGTCCATGAGTTCCCATAAACTTGACCATAACTTTCGGACAAATCAAGAATCTCGATCATAAATAATAGAAGTTGGTAGCCTGCAGTGAACCCATACATTTTGGAAGAACATATTTGTGGTTTTTTCAGTTGTAACATGTTTCTTCCATGGTATCAACACACATATTTTTTTGAAATGATCCACAATAACACATAGATAATCATGACCTTTCTTAGACATTTGTAGCCCACCTACAATATCCATAGAAATACTTTCCCAAGGACAAGAAGGAATAGGAAGGGGAGTGTATAAACCCAAATTCCTATTTCTAGGCTTGCTAGTAACACATATGGAATATCCCTTTAAATATCTTGAAACAATTTCATTCATGTGAGAGCAATAACAATACCTATGAATTTGTGAAATTTTTTGCCTACACCAAAGTGACCAACAATAAGAGCAGTGCGGGCTTCCCTTATGACATTAACTCTTTCACCCTGTGGAATGCTCAACTCGCCAAGATGATATAACAACTTGTTATGCACATGATAATCCAACTCTTCAACATGATTACCTTGACTCAAAGTTGCATAAAAATCTTTAAAATATTCATCTTGATCATACTATTCAATATAAATTTCATACATGATTGAGTTATGCTTAAGATTAACAGATGCATTAACAATAGGCCTTGATACACATATCGTCAACTTTGTTGTATATACCTTTCTTGTACCTGATTACCAAATGAAATTGTTGTAGAAATCCCATCCACCTGAAATGTCTAGCTTCTTGTAGCTTGGTTTGCGATTGTAAATATTGCAAAGGTTGATGGTCAATATGAATAATCGTTTCCTTACCCATCAAATAATGCTTCCATTTCTTCATGCTTTGTACCAAATCATACAAATATTTATCATAAGTTGGATAGTTAATTATTGCACTCGTAAAGGTTTCAAAATGATAACAAATAGGCTTACCATGTTGTATTAAAAATGCTCCCATAACATAATTGCTTCCGTTGGTTTGAATCTCAAATGGTTGCTTAAGATCTAGAAGTGCTAGAACTGTGCTATACTGATTTTCTCTTTCAATATGTCAAGGCTTTTTGCTACTTTCCTCCCCATTGAAAGACCTATTTCACACTTGTCAAAGCATGTAATGGTGTTGCAATGAGTGAGAAGTTAGCAATCAGTTTTCTACAACATCGACCTGCTCCCAAAAAACTCCTAACTTCTATTACATTGTTGGGTTTAGGCCAATTCATAATGACTTCAACTTTTGAGGGATCAATCTTCAATTCACGCCCTCCTACAATATGACCCAAATAAACCAAAGAGGTTTTCCCAAATTCACACTTAGACATCTTCAAATACAACTTCTCTTTTTTCAAGGCATCTAAAAATTGTTTCAAATGCTTTGCAAGATCTTCACGAGTCTTACTGAAAATCAAAATATAATCTAAGTAGACTAAGACAAAATCATCAAGGAATGGTCTCAACACATCATTCATTACTCTCATGAATATTGTAGGTACATTGCAAAGCCCAAATGGCATAACTAACCATTCAAACAAACCTTGTTTTGTCTTGAAAGGAATTTTCCAAATATCATCTTGAACAATCCTTATCTGATGATAACCACTTCTCAAATCTAACTTAGTAAAGTAAACAACATCCTTTAACTAATCTAGCAAATCATCAATGTGATGAAGACGATAATAATACTTTACCATGATCTTGTTTAAAGCTCTAAAATCCACACACATGCACCAGGTACCATCTTTCTTTGGAACCAATACAATAGGAGACCCACAAGGAGATGTGCTAGGCCTAATGACCCCTTTTTCAAGAAACTCTTCATTTTGCTTCTTGATTTTTGCATTCTCCAAAACTTACATTCTATACATGCCAATATTTGGAAGTGGTGCATCCTACTACAAGTGAATCTCATGTTGGATTCCTTTTTTAAGAGGTAACCCTCCAGGTTCCTGAAACATCTTCTCATAAGTGTTAACAACTTCAACCAATTCATTCTTGAGTTTAGAATCAAATCCTATGAAAGCTTTAGATTAATCAATATCTTTAGCTTTAATCATCAACAACACAAAATTCTTACTAGCATTTACAAGCCTTTTCATCTGACCAACACTTACAAGAGATAAGTTCATCTTCTTGCAATGTTCTCTAATAATATACTCAACTCCATCTTTAAAAATATGATATTTGTTCTCATGGCGATAGAATATGGCTTTTCGGTCATATAGGTATAGACTCCCTAAAACAATTCCACGAATATCAAGTGTACAACATCAAGCTCTACCTCATCTATAAAATTACCAATGACGGCGAATTTGAGTTTACACTTTCTTGTCATTTATAATTTGGCATCATCACATACCCAACCCAAAGGGTAAGGTTTAGTACGAGGTGCAGTTTCTAGATTTAGTTTATTGACAATTGCTTCAAAGATAAGTTTGACTTGGGATACACTATCAAATAATGTATCAACTTTCGTATGTTTTGTAATGACCGTGATATGAAAAATATCACTTCTTTCTTTATAATTTTGAGACTCAATATGCTTACTAGAAGAAATAATACTTGCATTAGAAGCTATACCTTTCATTCCCATGGTTGTGGTTTTGGTTTCATCACCTGAATCAGATCCTAGATCTTGTTGAGTTGTAGCAACAATTTTGTCCCCTTGTTATTGAACTTCTATGGTCTCATTTATGGATGTAATTTCCAACAATGGTATTTATCATGGCCTTCTTTCGAACAATGATTACAGGTAAGCTTCTCTCCCTCTTTCTTGAT
The DNA here is from genome assembly GCA_000404065.3 of Pinus taeda. Classification (NCBI taxonomy): domain Eukaryota; kingdom Viridiplantae; phylum Streptophyta; class Pinopsida; order Pinales; family Pinaceae; genus Pinus; species Pinus taeda. Next base: position 233,213 of record APFE031528270.1, read on the forward strand.
AGTAGCATTCTTTTTTCCTTTGCCTTTAAACTTCCCCTTTGCTTTGTCTCCAAATTTGGATGGTTTCTTGCTAGCCTCTTGAGGAACATTCTTGCCTATTTATTCTATATGAGTTTCCTGAACACATAATTCATCTATGTTGGTGGTATTAAACATAAGTATAATATGTCTCAAATAGCTATGTAATCCACCTATGTATTTAAGGAGAGTATATTATGAAGACAAATCGACATCCAAAATTAAAGCACTTCTTCTAAATTCTTGTGTGTAACTTTGGAGACTCTCACCTTTAGCTTGTCTAAAATTTTGCCAATCCATAATTACTTTTTTCACGTAAGCTAAAATATAAAATTGCCTTCTCAATGCAGCTATAAAATCATTCCAAGAAGAGATAAATTTACCACTTCTCTTCAAATCTTCTTGAGTTCTAGCCTCCCATTAGATGAGGGCTGCACTTTTTAAACGAAGATAAACAAGTTAGATCTTTGTAAGATCATCATCAATCTTTTGAATCCTAATATAAACTTCAATTTGACGAACCCAATTATCCAACTTTTCAACATTTACTTCCCCATTGTACGTAGGCAATTCAAACTTGACATCAAGCTTAAGCAAAGGAGACTTAGCACGTCCTTTTGGAGATGGAGGAGGAGTAGGTGTTTAAGAGGAAGGAGGTGAAGAAGGAGGTGGGGATGGAGGTAAAGGAGGAGATGGGGGTAGAGGCTTTCTCCCATCATCACCATTACCTTTTGGATGATTTTAACTTTCTCCTTGCAACCTTGTTATTCTCTCATTGTACAACACTTTCACCATCTCAGACATATCATAGAAATATTTTCTAAAAGCTCTCTCATCTCCAGACATCAACGCCTGTCCTTCTTCATGTGCCATGACTTGTGGAGTTTGAGGAGTTCGTGACCTTCTTGAACCAATTTGAGGGTTTGGCTCTACAAGAACTCCTCCTCCTCTTCTCAATTTAGACCTTGTAATCATTCAATAAAACACTTGCAAAAACTGTCAAACCTTCAAAACAACCATGCTATGATACCAAACTGATCTGAAATAAAAAAATGAAGGTTTCTAGTAAATTTTGCATGCTAGTTTATGTCTTGTGGGCAATGGATTGAAATTGAAAAGGCACATAAAGTTATTAAACTTAGTTACGTTTTGCAGATTTAAACAGAGAAAAATAGATAACATTGAGCATCACAAAAAAGCAATTTGTTGATGCAGTTCACCCCTCCTGGGCTACATCTTTGGGTCCAACTTCCAATGTTGGCCCTTCAAATTATATGCTCAAAATGTTAATTACATCAACATACAATGCTCAGATCACAAAAATAATGTTGCCATTGTGTCTAGAACGCCCGAAAATGCTTGTGTAGGCTCTTATTAGGCTCAAAAGGCTGAAAAATGGCCAAGTTAGGTCCCCTTCTTCATGTCCTTGCTAACAATCTTGCAAAATTGACCCTATGTTAAAACTTACAACAAATTCCACCTTTGGTGGTTCTACGAGGCGACAATTTTTTTCGAAAAAGGTGCAATTTTTCGAATACTTAATTTGACACATGGATCGGTTGTATGGCACCCATGTGACCGCAGAGTGTGGGCCATAGGCTATGCGCCTCGCTGGCCCCAACATTGGTCATGTTAAGTATCAATATGGTCGCAGTTGGGGTGTGTGGAGATTCAGAATCCCCGAATCACTACTGTAACAACTGATTACATTTCTCCTACTGAATCAAGTTATTTAAAATATTACACGGTAAAAATAGAAATAAATATAACTGCAACCTTCACAACTCAAATAATATGCGAAAACAAGAACTGAGCAAGAAAGAAATTGCACACGCAAGTGACATCGTTGTTTTTGGACAAATGTCCCCGGAAAAACCCAATGCGGGAAACCTAGTGCATCAACTGAGGGTTTGTATTATTGTGCATAAATTTATGAGTACAATTCTTTGGATTCCCAAACTAGCAATCCTATATAGAGATCTAACTGGGCAAAAAGATAGTGAGATGATCTCACCTTGTCATTGGGAAATCTGACATTGATCTACACTGGAGTTGAGCCTCTACATAATATTGCGTCACACCGACGCAGTTACTACGTCATTGTTGTTGGGACTGCGTTGCACCTCCTCACGATCCTCTTCTCACTAGAAACTTCGGCCCTCTGGCCTCTCGGTCTCACACCGTGGCTCCATTACTAGATCATGACTGTTCCTCAGCAGAAATATAGACTCCCTCTGAAGCTCTACGCAACCACACCATAGCTCTATGTTGTCTCTGAATGGCCTAGTGTTGCCTCTCCTGACTACTCTCTTCCCTCTCTACCTTACACTCTCCGGATCAAGAAAACTTCCTCCGAAAAATTATCCCTACCCCTCACTATAAGAAATCTCCTTGATCACCTTCTCCGGTAACTGTTGCACTACTGTCCTAAGAAAATCGATCTTTGATCTCTCACTCGATGTGTTTTACAAATGCCCATTAAGCCTCTTCTTATAATCCTCTCGTTGATCAATCGACGACCCAGATTAGATTCTAATCAATTGCTTAGATCATTTTGACTTGATCCTCGTCTTCTTCCAGAAGTTTCACCCCCAGTTTAATTAATACCCTTTAATTATTTTAATTTCCTAAGTTTAGACTTAAGCATCCATTAAAAATAATTAATTATTTTAATAAAACTGTCTCTGGGTGGAATTTCCCAAAACGATTTCTACATATTTTGGAATACATGCGTCCTAGCCTCCCTGCAAATTATGAGGCTTAGAGCACATCCAACTCTACAATAAATCCATAGGGTGCCACACACCCCGCCCCTCCTAGTGGTTCTACTAGAGGTTACATGTAATAAATGCGGCCAGGGGGTAGGATCCAACTCCCAACCCCTTCTGCCTTGACTCTCGGGCACAAGTATATCCATATGTCTCGGGGCTAGGGCCACATGCCCGCCCCTTCTACCTTAGCTCTCGGTCATGTGTATATCCATATGTCTCAAGGCTAGGGCCACATGCCCACCCCTTCGCCTTTCACCACAATTCTATTTTATATATGTGACCAGGGTGGGCCAGTGGGGCGAGCTCGACCCCCCCAAAATATGCCAAAACATTACAATAAATAAAATTGGCCCACTATACATAATAAAAGTCATTGCATGGTCTAACAGTAAGTCAATGCACTATGTTGTTAGAGGTCACGGGGTCAAATGCTACTAAGGTCGATTAATTGCCCAATAAAAACTTTAGTCAATAACACTAAGCCACGTGGCATCCTCCCATAGGGCCATGTGGCAACCTTTCATTAGGCCACATGGTGGCCTATGGTTGGCCCAACCACAATCACCACAACCAATATAAACTCACCAATCATCCTATACGATCATGCCACATGTTAGCACGTGATTGGCCTGTCTAACCATCGTACTTGCACAGTCACCTTGTTGACGTCAATGCCATGTAATCGTACAATATACATAGTTAGTTACCCAGTCAACCCTGAAGTTTACTATTTAATTATTTGCCAAGAACTTCAAAACACAATAACTTTCTCATATGGTGTCAGATTGAGGTGATTCAAACATCACTAGAATTAGAACGTCGAGATCTACGATTTGGCACTAGTTTCGTGAGAATTTGATCACTTTGATTTTTGAGCATATTTTTTTATCCCTTGGATCAATATGATAACTTCAAGGTGTGATTTCTCTTGTCTCTTTGGGATTATCTTCACCTAAGCTCTGATATCGTGTTAATTTTTCAATGTTCTATGTTGCAACAATCACTTCTAACAATTTCTTCTTTCAATAGTAATCACTTGGTCAAAGACCAAGGAGAAATCCCACAAGGGAGAAAACCCTTTCTAAATTCTTCTTCTATTAGATTGTCATCCAATGTTCAATAGAGAGATACATAGTCCAAGTACATCAATAATGAGTCAAAGGTCAAACCCTTGACTATCTCAAACAATAATCTAATATCAAGTCAAAGAAGAACAATATAGTCAAATTTGGTCAACCTTCAATCTACAACTTCTAGTCAAAGTCAACAACAATCAACACTACCCTAATTAATAAGAAAAAATAGTCAAAGTGCTCCAAAATTTTTGGTCAAACAATCAAAGAATGCGACCTCTTCTGCTTGGTCAAACCTAGTCAAAATAACCCTTGAATTCTACCCACAAATTTGGTCAAAGTCAAGGTTTGACTTGTGAAAACCCTAGTTGTACTTCTGCAGTCAAAATGCTCATAAAATCTCAATCAGAGTCTTGGTCAACTCATCCTCCCAAAATAGATCCAAAATGAAGTCAAATGAATTTAAATCCCCTCGAGTCAACACAAGTCAAATAACCCAAAACATATGTCAAACTCTATCAATAGAAAAAGGCTTCTCTCCTTCACACATGTGAACTCGACCCTGCAATTTTCAGACTTGTACAAACCAATTAGATGAAGAGAAGATGTGATGTGGTGCCTCCAAATGATGCTAAGTGATGCCTATTTATATGTGGTTGATGAGGTCAATTTTCCTCTTTTAGGCTAACTTGTACCTTTTGATGTGACATGGTCTAACACTTAATTTTTTTTTCCCATGTGCAAATTAATTTTTTCCAAGGGCTAGAAGGGTCTCTAGAGGGTGAGAAGGTTTTCCCAAGGGAGGGAATTTCTCCCCGAGTTGCTAAATTTCAACATGAATATGGTTCTCAGAGTTAAAATAATGTGGAGGCTTCTATCAGATTCTAAGGACTAGTGGAAGCATGTCTTTCTGAAAAAATATTTTCATAAAACTCAGCTCGTTACTTGGAGCGTAATCATCATATTGGTCTAGAACAAGCTCCAAATTTCGGAAATTATGCAAAAAGGTAGCCCCTATTATGATTGAACATCTAAGTCAATGAGTAGGCAATGTAGCATGCATTAATTTGTGGAAAGATAATTTCTTTGAAAATGGTCCATTAGGGAATCAAGAATATCTCATAGAGCTAGCAAATTGGATGCAATAAAAGGGATACAAAAAGCTAAAAGATATCTCATTTTGGAATGAAAAAGGAATATGGTCCTATTGGTCTTCTCCAACCATCCATCCTAGTCTTCAACAACAATATGACATTCTTATTCGATCTCAAAGGAATGCCCCCCATGTCATGATAAGAACGTGATCAATGTACTTGGAATCTGTGTCCACTTCACTATTATACAATCAAAGAAGGCTATGTTACCCTTGTAAAACAACTGGTTCATCCAACCCAGGATAGTTCGTGGAAGGAAATATGGAAAAGGGACGACATCCCAAAGGTTAATACCTTTTGTTGGACTTTAGTCCATCAAAATATTTTAACATCCAAAAATCTCAAAAAGTGAAGTATTCAAAGCCCATCACGTGTCCATTGTGTATGGCCTTGGAAGAAAGCATCCCTCATTTCATCAAGTTTTTCCCTTTTTCCCTGGAGGTTTGGCAGGTGGCCTTCAAGAACTTAATTCACATTGAAGCAATATCAAAGGACTCGACACAAATGTTTGTAACCTGGAAAAGTAAATTCCCTTGGCCGCGAAAGTCCACTTCTTTAGTGATACAGTGTTGGAAAATGCTTTCTAAGTACATAGGCTGATTAGTATGGCTTGCAAGAAATGCTATAATCTTCAAAGATAAAAAATAATAACTCTCCAATGTGGCTCTCAAGGCAATTGCTCTTATTTTTGAAACTATCATATACTGGGGATTCACTGATTTTGAGTTAGAAAACCTCACCCTTGCTGAAAAAGATTGATTGTGGGTGGGAAATCCATTAGATCAAGCTAGTAGCTTCAAGCTTCACCCAACTAGATGGAATATCAACTCTATCAGGAAAGATAAGACAAGCTTTCAAAATTGGTGTGCAAGCAAACATCTATTTTCTTTATTTTTTGATGGAGCTTTGAAAGGAAATCCAAGGGTGGAAAGAGTGGGAGGGTGGTCCTTTACATCGATGAAAAAATCAAGATATAATATGCTTGGGGACTGGAAGTGGCAATCAACAATAAAGTGATGTTCCTTGCTCTTTGGAAAGGTTTAGAGCTAGTAATTGAAAAGAAGACCTAGAAGATCATGATATTCGATGATTCAATGATAGTAATCCAACGAGTTTGGGAGGTTAAATACAGGTACAATTGCAACCTCTCTCCCATTGTGCTTCGGATTCTCCTACAACTTTAGCAGTTTAGACAAATATAACTTTTTCATGTCATAAGGTATTTAAATTCAAAGGCAGATGCTATAGCTAATAAAGAATCAAGATTAAACCAAGGGCTATTAGAATTGAATAATAGCTGCTTATTAAATTCCCCATTGCCATGCCTCTATCTAAAAGTAAGAAATGATCAATTATTTGCATTATTGAGCAATTAAAAATGTGGATATATGAGGAGTATGAGGAGAATGCATATTTTTGGAGCATAATGGCCACAAAAGTGATGTCCCATATGGTACGAAGATAGTCATTTACTACTCAACCTTAGTCGCCACCCCTGTAGTACCCATGTTGAGCTTATATCCACACTTGACATGCGAACTTTACTTTCAAGTGCCTTGTGTTTTCATCGCATTATGTTGGACTTTGAATTGTTAAGTGGCTGAAGAGTATGCATTCAATTCCCCTCATGGTGATGTTATTTTCTTATCTCCCTCATATCAATTTACATCTATAATAAGAATATCAAAACCAAATAGAGATGGATGAACCAATCATGCATTCAACTATGACAAGTAAGGAGATCAAAGGTCATGATGGATATTTTAGTCTTGGCAACATGATCCTCTAGGACTATATGTGTTGGCAAAGTTGATATTTCATCCTATGGGCCTCAAACCAAGCAAGAACCTATTATGGAGAAGCAACAACAATAAGAGGAGTAACCTTTGTAAGCAAGTGTTAATGTTGTGCATTTTTTCCATGGAGAATGTGGGTTCCTCTTCTCATAGAATTGGCAATGTCGATGTCAATCACGTCATGGACAAGGTTCTAGAGGCTATGGAAGGCATGTTGAATGCCTTCAACCAACGAAATGAGGCTGAAGAGAAAGCTCATAAGTCCCTCCAGCTATTAACCAATTCCAAGCTAGAATTGGCGTAGATCAAAATTGATCAGTTGCAAACTGAATTCAAGACTGAAATGACAACCATTCATTCCAAACTGGCAAAGATGTAGGATATTTTCATTGCAGGATTGCAGCTAGCTCTAGTAGAGGTTGAAAACAGTGAAAAGGTAGCAAGGAAATAGGGGGAAAAAGTTCAAGATTTAGGGCAACAAGATTGATCAATGAGCTCAAATTTTGAAGGAGTGCCTAACTTTTAAGACTAGTTTTTTGGACAATTTCTTTTCTTAGATTTGAGTTTATAATGTTATGTAAGTACTATGTGTATCTAGGAGTTTAATATAGAGTATATAATAGACATCTATGCAGAATTGTGGGTAAAAAATGGCATAAGCATAGAAATAGAATTATGGTGGAGTTAGACAAACTAAGTAAGGGTTCTAGTCCAAAAACCATATATATATTTTTAATAGAAATCTCCTAATAATTCTTTTAAAAAACAATGAAGTTCTAATACATTTTTTTAAGCATTTATCATTCTTGTTATATACACTTTCAAAATTGCCAACATTACATGTAATATTCATTATAAATTCATAATATCACATATAAGAATCAAACTCATTAGAAAAATTAACAACATTTTTCTTAAACACTTAGACTAAACCTCTTGATATACACAGTTGGTTACAAGAAATATTTAATTATATTATATATAAAAATTAAACCAACATTTCCCTAACCACTGAAACTAAATCTAGACAAAATATTTTGAATACTTAAAAATGACAATATTTTTCTTGAACACTTAAACTATAAAAATAACAACATTGTTCATAATTTCTTAAATACTTAAATTAAACCTCTGTATATAAACCGTTGGTTACAAAAAAATATATTTAATTAGTTATGAGAAAAAATATTTCGCCATAAATCACATGATAGTATATTTGTTTACGCGTTTCCAACCAACGAGTGTGGTTCATCGTCAGGACAAGTTGAAGAATCAAATCATGTCTATATCTTAAATAGGGAGATCATACTTACCAACCGCTAGGATTGATTGAAAAAACGGCTATATTAGACTGGATTGGGCAAACGGCTATGATTGACCCAGAAACAACTATATTTGATAAGAAGGGTTTGGGTGAAAATCACATGAAGAAAACATTTGTCGACGCGTTTCGAACCAACCAGTGTGGTTCATCATCAGGACAAGTTGAAGAAATAGATCCAGCTTAGCAAGTTAAATAGAGTGAGCAGAACCTCCAACGGTTAACAAGACCAACAACTAAATTTGACTTGGTCTTGTCAAAATTAGTTGTTGGTCTTGTTAACCGGTGGAGGCTCTGCTCAGTCTATTTAACTTGCTAAACTGGGTATGTTTCTTCAACTTGTCCTAACGATGAACCACACTGGTTGGTTCGAAATGCGTCGACAAATGTTTTCTTCATGTGATTTTCGCCAAAACCCTTCTTATGATTGATATGGATCACAAAAGCCTCAATTCAATAACTATATTTGACTATTTAATTAAAATAATATTATTATGTTAAAAAGTATCTTATTTAATTTTTCTTTTAAGTAAAAAATTATAGGGAATGTGATAAAATTGTTAACCTGTATTATTATTAATAGAATAATTTTAATATTATATTAACAAAATAGATTTGTTCTTATTATTAATGGCTAGGGTAACTCCTTAATATAAATTAATTAGTAAAACACTAATAGATTAGTGTGTAAGGATTTAATAATTATATATTATCGTAAATTATTATTCCAATATTAATAGATGTAGGGATGTTAGTAAATGTAAGAATTATTTTAAGATATTTAGTTAACCAAAGTTATTAATCGAAAATATTAGATGTTAATTAATAATTAATGTTATATTATTCTTATAATAATGTTATATAATTAATCTTATTAATGATGGTATGTGTAACTAATTAGTATATATTTATTGTAAGGTTATGTGATGGGAATAAGTATTACTAGATCTAGATCTAGGGATGTGAGTAAATAGTGAAGATTTAGTAATAACTAATATAATATTAATTATTGTTATACTAAATCAATTGGATTAGTTAAGAAAAAGTAATATCTATATTAATACTTAATGTATATTATTAGTAATATTAACTAAAAAAAATGATATTAGTTATTATTATATTCTAGTTATAGTATTATTTTAATTGTTAATAGTTAGGGTAATTAATAGTTTTAGGAAAAATTAGTGATAGCAAAGATATAATGTATTATTATTAAAAGAAGAGTATTAATATGAATTTATTGGTAAAGTTGTATACATATCATAGATTGGATAATTTAATCTGTTTAGATAGTTATGAAAATGACTATATAAAAATAGATAAATAAGGGTGATCTTATTAAGAGGATCAAAGGAATAAGGTTTAAGAACGCAGACTAAGGATAAAAAGAGAAAAAATTATTTAGAATACATTATGAATATAGGGAGGGGAGAGGAAGGGAAGAAACGATTAGGAAGAGAGCGCATGAATCCACTAGTGATCTTGCAACTATCGTCTCTATTGAGATTGCTAAGTCTTTTTTCAATCTCAATGGCTTCCCTAAATTTTCACATTGGGCAACTCTAACAATAATATTGGCCTACTCAATTCAACTAATATTTAACTATATTATATATCAAAATTAAACTAACATTTTTCCAACCACTTTAACTAAATCAAGTAGACAAAATATTTAGAATTTTTTTATATTTGAATACTTAGAAATCTTTCCACCACTTAAACTAAATCAAGTAGACAAAATATTTTGAATTTTTTTATCTTTGAATACTTAGAAATCTTCATAGCAGTTTAGCAATTTTCATCCGAGTTTGTTTGCGCTTCTCTCAATAGTATCCCAAATTCAATAAAGATGAATAATTTCCACACTAAAAATAATAAAATCGTACCTTACAGAAGAAGGATATTGCACTGGCAACTCAATGGCTGTCAAAATTTTACGACATGCAGGGGTATATGTAGCCTTAAACCCGTGTTAAACCCTGCATAAATTGGAAATAAAAGGGGAGGTTTTCAGTTCAGAGCCACGCCGAGGTGCTCATTTTGTTGGCTTACACTGTAAATTTGAAATAGCATGTTGATGTTGCAAAATCGTGGATACTGGTCGAGGAGATTGAATGAGTGGTTGAGACCGAGGAATAGATTGGGAGTGGGAGATGTACTGAGGTTTTATGGGCAGAGAAAGGCATCGAGGGCAACACAGCCGAAGGCGCCGGGACCTCCAATGCCCCCGAAGCCACCTCAGAAGCCGTTTCCCATTGAGATCCACAGCAGAACATGGAACGATCAATACCACTGGATGTCCCATCTTGAGGACAGAGTGGCAATGCGTCACATGGACGTTTACATGGAGCAGGAAGAGAAATACAGCGAGGCTGTAATGTCCGACACTCTTAAACTACAGCGCAAGTTACAGTCCGAGATGGCTGGAAGGATGGTCAATCAACTCTGTACTCCTCCTCTCCGATGGGGTCCCTGGTGATTCATTCATTTCAATCTCTTACTACTCATTTCATTTAAATTGTCAGTCATTACACACACTCAAAACTTTGTCGATCCTGAGGCTGGTTTTGGGTTGCAGTCCCTGGGTTGATGTGACAACAGCCGTCCCTTACCCTTGTTTTTTAGTGCAAGTCCGTGCGTTAATGTGATATCATTCTTTATCACTCCTGTACTATTATTTCTATGTATGTTCTTCGGTTGATGTGGCACCTTCCTGTGCATTCTCTGGGTTGGATTGATTATATAGCATCATATCAATGTGAAAGTTCTTTGGCTTGATGTGATAGTAGTCTCGTCTTACTCCTATAGTAATATCAGTGGCAATTTCAATGTTATCCCTCGTGGGCTGGAATTTCATGTTCACCTGCTTGTCAAACGAAAATGTTACAGTTCAATTAATTGTCTGCCATTTTATGGGTTATGCAAAATTATACAATGTCCCTTTCTAATGTTTACATGCAAATTTGCTGAATGTAAAATACACAGACAATCCATGGTAGGAAACCAATCCCTCGCAGTTTCAGCACTAAGAACCCATCTTTTCTGTGTCAGCTTGTTCACCAGTTAATATCCCACAGAATGCAAACTTCGCCAGCTAAAATGTCACTAAATGCCCATTGACATCCATGCTACAATAATCAAAATTGAAATAAAAAATAAATATCATAACCTATATTTCTTACAAGGTAATTAGTTCTATGCGAAAGTTTAACATGCCGGGGCTTGATGGAGATCAATAGGTAATGGGGCAGTATAACAGTTTTCATTGCGGTGTGTCAGATCATAGGGATGAAAATAAAATCAAATTGTTATTCGTGGGATTGCCCCATCAGCCAATAGAATAATTCCTAGATGTGGCAAATTAAACTTGTGAAATAATCAAAATGCTCATTGAAGCCTTCCGTCAAACACTTAACATACATCCAGCGACTACACTGTCCATTAACTCATTGAAACATTTCGTCAAATAATTTATGAACAACCATTTTGACAAACATTATTCAAGCCGTTTTTTGTGGATAAAAGGGGGCCATTATCTCGACAAATATTTTGCATGCAAATTAAATAGAAACCTTCAGCATCATTTGTGCAATAAATATAGTAACTGCAACTCGGCATTTATTTTAATAAAACTGAAAGGAAGGTTCTCATGTCAAATCTGGTTACAAAATATCGTGGAAACCTGAGAATGTTGCCTGTAGAAAATAGGGATTGCTGGGTTTGATTGTTGTCTTTGCACAAGGATATTTGGTCCTCAGAGCTGAGGTATTCCGCCTCCAATTCCCAGAATTTTCTTTATTACCCTGCTGCCAATGATAAACCATTAAATTGCCCTGCAATCAAAGCAACTTGGCCTGGTGGATTATGTGAATTATGGACTGCTTAAACATATATTTTTCTTGGCCAGATTATGGCACAAGGTGGCTGTAGTTTTAAGACAGAGAATGCTGCTATTTAGTAAGTCTGCTCATAGGGAGAAATCTCCAAGAGTGATTCTCTTTCCATTACAGAAGTTACCCTTTTAATAAATCGATCTCCAAGATAACCAGTGCTGCCTCCTTCAAAATATGGCACCCTAGCCTCTATCATATGACAGATTTAATGACCAGAAATTAATAGGCTTGACTTTCCTTGCACTAATGATGCTGTACTTACAATTTGTAAATCCCTCATTATAATTGATATCTAAGATAAAACTGTTTGCTCCGATGAACTCGGCTCCTAGATCAATGAAAACCATGACAAATCAGCTTGGCCCTGCATACAAAATGGAGATACCCTTACAAGTAAAATATGCCCTACAACACAAATGAAAGCTCCTAACAAAATTAAAACCCCAAAATTTTGGCAAACCTATCTTGCTAATCAGTATGCTCCAATGACAAATCTGCAGTGGTTCCTCCTTAGATTGGCTAGGGTGTATAATTTCGACACCAAAACCAATTTTCCTTAGGGATAGGGTTTTACCCCTTCCCTAAGCCACAAGGGCTCAAAATCAAATTAGAGAAATCATCCATCCACCCCCTAAAGAATGATCTTGAACTCTCTTTTTATAATTTTTGGCCATCCCAATACCATGGGTAAGTATTCCATGGGTGCCAATACCATGGTTACCAATACCATGGGCAAGTAATACATAATAATGCGACTTTACAAAGTTCACCTTGTTCTCATAGTCACATTTTAATCTGATTAAATCAATCGTTTCCCTTGTAGTGATCACTCGGAAAGGGACATGATAGCCCTCCCTTCTCAAGATTGCTTGTCCTCAGGCAATGCCATAACCTGCATATTAATACCTAGGTCCCAAATGTACCATTGTGTCACTCCATACTATTGTACTATTTGACCATCAATAAATCCCTTGATACTTGGGTCCCAAGTATACCACTATATCATCCGACCATAAGGGGATCCACTATCGTGTGAACCATCATTGTAAATTTGAAGGGCATATCTCCTCATGTGCCAGTGGGGGCATCACTACTGCGCTAATCATTTGCTCTGAACCCAATCCACCAAATGGAGAGCATCCTCACCATACCATGCTTGACAGTGTGTCATACCATGTAATTTCCCAAGGGTATTTTTGTCCCTAGAGTTGTACAATCACAAGATAAGCTCTACTAATTTCATATTCTTCAATTTTAAGCAAAGAGTATAGAATACACAGTAATGCAGTCAACAGTAGATTTCGCAATCCAATAGGCTTGATTCCATAGAAGTGACAATCCCCTCCAGTATAACCCTAGCAAATTATATCAATATGTGACTGCAACAATAATCAAACCCTATTCAACAATTCTGAATACAATCACTTACCCAAGATTGTTTTGTGTCCTACGTAACAACTTAGCCTTGACTTCTGTCATTTCTACTAACCTAGTAATACATAGTCAGCTGTATCCAATCTTGACGTCGATGCTAACTTGACTCCATGCCCAATTCCTTCCTCTGCTATCTAGGGGTAAACCGTAATCAACAAAGTCTTAAAGGGAGGTAGGCCACAGCCTCCCAAGATTCTCCCGCATTGTAATTAGCTACCACAGTAGTTGATCTGCTACCTAGCCCGACTCAATTCCATGTGCTATTCGGAACGGGATCAACGTTTGCTCCTTTGCCTAATTCATTGTCCAAGAATCACTCTTGGATGTAATTTATAAGTTGGTGATGAGGATAGTTCCTCATTTTGGTTGCCAGAGGGGAAGCCCTAACCAGACCCTCACTTCTTTACAGATTGGGCTCAAATTAGTCCCTCACTTGGCTACTGCAAGATAAATCTAGACCTTCGCTCAACAACATAAATACTTCGCGGCCTTAGAACTTATGATTTGCCACGAAGAGAGATGGAGGTGGGGTTGCTATCTCAATTAGAATGTTTGGATTGATTCACTACTTCGTGAATTGCTTCGTTGCCCCAGGTTCATGCCCATAAGTCATTGAATACTTTTCAAGCCATAGTCCAACGAAATTCTCTCCTTGGTTGCCAAAAACTAGATGAATTTTCCTCAACACAACTACATCAAACAAATGAGAGAAGCGAAAGGACTGGTTAGGGTGGGACATCACCACTGAAACCAATCAAGGAAAAAGGGGTCTTAAAACTGTTAGAGCCTTAGCTCACAAAACAAAAATATCCAATCCATAATGATGAGAAAGTGATTTCTCCTCTCTCTTATTTATAGATTCTTTATGGTGTCTCTTTGAAGCATCAAAACTGATAGCTTGTTGACTTAATATCGTAAAAATACCATAAAAGGTATCTGTAATAATAATTTGTTATATATAAAAATGTACAAGTGATGAATGTTACAATGAGGACCCACATATATACACCTAAGCAGGTGTCCTTTTGTGACTGGGCATGTCTTTTAGACATGCCTTTTCACTTAACTTAATGACTAATTAACATAACCAATATTTGATTATTTAATATTTACATTTATTTTATTTATTTACTTGTTATGAATTATATTCATAACATAGCCTCTTTCTTCAGAAGCTTTGTCCTCAAAGCTTATTGTCGACAGTTTCTTTCAATTTGCATTTGTCATCTCAGCATATGTAACTTGACGCCATTGGCACCTTTGCCTGTATAATTCGCTTGGTAACACTGTCTTGAATCCAAGGTTATCGATTTTTTTTTTTAATAATTTCCTTTTTTTTTTAACTTTATTACTCTAATTTTTTTTAATAACTCTTAAATATTTATTTATTCATTATTATTATTATTTTTAAATTTAAAATATTATTTATTTTTTTGTTTATATATATATATATATATTTTAAATTATAATATAACTATTATAAGGTTATAAATTATAATGTTCTTATCAAATGACTCACTTGACTGTCGTGTTCGTTGACCGTGGCTCCCATAGTGCTACTCGCAGTGTATTACTGGTCAATATATGAACGATGTGCTATCCACAGTTCCAACACTCCAGGGAAATGACTGCCATCGACGGGAAAGCTGAGTCCGTTGCTTATCAACTCTTTTGCAGAAGATGTTGATGCATCTGGCTCAAGAAAATCCATGTGCTCGTACACTTTGTCAATTATCTCTAGCACACACTCTGTGTACCTGGATTTAATGACTGCGTCTGCGAATTCAATAGGACTTTCTCCATTAGTACTACCGGAAAGGTTGAATTGTATATTTTCCAAAAGCATGCAAATGTCTTTTGTGCAATTCTCCTTTACATCCTCTTCCATTCCCTCTGTAATATTCGGTGCAGAAAATATCTCCATACGAAATAAAATTTGCAATTCATGTTCTCTAACTTTGTCTTTAGAGGTGTATGCAGAAGACGAACGAGGAAGCATGCATTCCTTGTACTTGTCTACTAATTGCTTTGGCTCTTTCGAGAGCATGTTCACGTCTTGTTCACAGATTGATAGAGTTTTTCTATCATCGTTGGACATAGAATTCTTCTCCATGGTTTGAAGTTTTAAATTACATATTAGTTGTTGCACAAGGTGTTTGGTTATGGTACCCAAATCAATGTGGTCATCACAGAGTACATATTGAATTTTTTCATCAAGAGTCCCAATGATTAGTGTCTCTGAATTTTCTGAACCAGTAGGAGCCACAAAATCGGAAGTTGGGTTAGTGGAAAATGTGCTGTTAAGAATAGTATCAGAACCTGCCTGGAGTGGTGCAAACTCCATTGTACTTTTCTCAAGAACTGTGGCAACCTCCTTATTCTCATTTAGTTGGCTAACTTTGAGTTGAACATCGTGATCCACATACATTTTTTTGGAATTTTCAGCAAACCAACAACTTAGGAACCTTGAAATTTTGGATTGGGTCCCCTTGGTTTTCTTATATATGCTTTCCATTTTTACTGTTGGATCAACAATAGTTTTATAAGGATTTGCCTTGCACAAACTACAAACAATGGATGTATACAATGGATCCCATTTATTGTATTTTATAAGCTGAAGATCGGATTTACTGGGTGTCCTTGCACTCACTTTTGAGCTTTTTGTGGGTGTCTGTGCACTCACTTTTGAGCTTTTTGTGGGTGTCTCTGCATTCACTTCTGAGCTTTTTAATCTCTTGGAACTCACATTAGAAGGTGTGGTCCCTTTTCTCTTACACAAGGTTGATTGCTCCTCATTTTTCTCCGAACCAACTTCTATTTTAACTTGTCACTGTACATTTGTTAATCCGCTGGTTTCTTGAGAAACTTGCAGAACATCAACATGATCAGGATTTTCTTGAGAAACTTGTACAACATCAACATGATCATGATTTCCTTGAGAAACTTGTACAACTTCCCAATTTTCTTGAGAAGCTTGTACAACATCTCCATGATTAGGATTTTCTTGGGAAAAATCCCCAACAACTTCTTTAAGTAGGGAAGTTCTAGTAATTCTAAGGTCTCTCGTTGAATCCAATATATAAAGCATGCTTACATGGACACTAAAAGGTTCCAGAACAGCAGATAATGGAAGACAACTTTGCCTGCTAACAAAAATAGTAACCAAAGCCATGCATTTCTTACTTGATAAAAACCCTAAAACTAGCTGCCATGTAGGTTTTCCCTTCCAGAATTCACCATTTTCTTGTTGAAGCCTGTCAAGAATTTCATCCCCAATTCTATCCATATCTTCACCTTCATTCCCTGCCTTTTCTGAAATGGAACTTCTAAGCAAAACACGTTGAGACACAACACAACTCAAATCATGGCATTTTTCCCTTTTAAAAACTTCAGCAATATGAATCTTAACATTGTCCCAGTTGATCAAACTCTTAGGATCAACTTTGTTTTTGGAAATAATCTCAGAAAAATCCAATGATCCAGCGATTGGGTTGCAGGTGCTTGAGTCTTCAATCAAATCCAAATTATCTACAATGCATTGCAACTTACAGATTCTACCCTTAACAGACCTCCCATCAATACCTTCAATATCCAGATATTGCGTTTGAATTGCATGTGGGACAAGTTTAGAATCAGAATTTTGTTGTTGTTGTATGACAGCCGACGTTTTTCCATTGGAGGTCCATGGGATTTTGGGGGACTTTGTAAGCTCATTTTGATTTGAATGAGAAACAGGATACGCTACTTCTTTTTTTCATATGTCCAATTGGATTCAGATTCTGAATGGTCTTCTTCTCTAGTTTTCATATATCCACTTCGAATATCCTTCTCATCACAATCGTTGTTGAGATCATTTTCATCTTCATGTGGAAATTCTTCATCATCTTCCTCATTGTTATGATATTGTTCATCCTCTTGTTTGTCAAGATAGTTCTCATCGACCTCATCTTCATGCTCATTATCATTAGAATCACCATCTTGATCTGTATCATTTTCATATCCATCATTATCAACATTTTGATCGAATTCTTCTTCTTTTTCTTCTTCCACATTTTCCTCTTCATCATCTTCAATGTCTTATTCATTGTCGCTATTATCTTCCTTATTATCGATTTCCTTTCGACATGCTTTAACTTTTGCAAATGATTTTACTAAACGTTGAAATGCTTCTTGAATTTTACTAAACTGCTCAACACATTCAGGACGTGAACAACGTTCAAAGACTCGCATGATTATATTGTGTGCCATGGCTTTGATACCACTAAAGCATCAAAACTGATAGCTTGTTGACTTAATATCGTAAAAATACACGAAAGATATTTGTAATAATAATTTATTATATATAAAAATGTACAAGTGATGAATGTTACAATGAGGACCTGCATATATATACCTAAGCAAGTGTCCTTTTGTGACTGGGCATTTTTTTTAGACATGCCTTTTCACTTAACCTAATGACTACTTAACATAACCAATATTTGATTATTTAATATTTACATTTATTTTATTTGTTTACTTGTTATGAATTATATTCATAACACTCTTCTCCTTATTTTAGTGTGAGGGGTTGCAAGTTTCCCTCCACTTGCCCCTAATTTTGGCTTCCTCCCCAAGATTTTTCCGAATTACTCCAAATTTACCCAATGTTGCCCCAAAAACATTGGATAATGGGTTTCTCCCTTTATCAATGACTACAACGTCGACCAATTAATTGGAAGAGGACATTACAGTCCCCCCCTTCCCAACGTTTCTTGTCCTCATGCAAATGTAAGTTCAGGTGCTATAAAATTTGTCCTCCAAAGAACTTCAGAATAATGGAATCTTCCCGTGTTGTATGGTGTGCACGATATATATGTGCAAATGTTTTATTTGAGCATTCATTGTCATCATCAATCGTTGTGTAAAGCTTGTTTTTCACGTGATTTAGATCTTCATGAAGCCCATCCAATAATACAATTAGGAACTCTTGTCCATCTTCTTGAAGATAACCTGCAAACTTGTACAATTGATCTTCAACACCAATACTTGTAGCATTGGTGCACTCATCAAGAATTCCAAACTTGGGATTATGAAAAAATAAGTGAGCCATGCCAAGCCTCCTTTGTTCACCCAAAGATAGCATATCTTCGCCATTAGTGGAGGTATCCCAACCCCCTTCTCGTTCAAGAAGATATATGCGTCTAGTATTCTCTAAAATACTTCTTAATCATGCATCTAGTATCGCTGCAACATCACAGTCACCATCGTCGTTCTTTTTCCACTCTCTAGATTTTGGCATGTGTTCATCTGCAACTTTGGATTTAGGATGATCTGTGGATGACACAGTTGTCTTATGATTTGTGCATGCTTCCAAATTATTCTCTCCCTCAAGTGAGACTTTCCCATAGCTTTCCATCTCTTCTTCCACTTCCTTTGCCACCTGCGTAGCAACCTCAAGTGCTTCTTTGCTTGGAATCTTGTACACAGACTCCCTTGCAATGTCATTATTCATTTCAGCCCTTTCCTTGCCAGCTGGATTTCCATACCTTTCATCAATGTGTTGGAGAATGTAGATATGGTCGGTCTTCATAATGCTATTGTTATCTTTGTATTTGGAAAAACAATTTATTACATTTGTCACTAGCATGTTTTTCATGCTTAATTTTGATCAAATTATATTCTTGTCAGTCATGTTCTTCATGAAAAGAAAGGAACGACAAATTATATTTGTTACATAGTCTTAAGATCCTCCACAAGTGCTAAGTCGACCAACGTCAAGATCAAGTAGGCCTGCTTCCTCATTCACACCCGTTCAAATATATATATATATACACACAATTCGTTCACACTTTAAGCACCAATTCAATTATGTCATAAATCTAATGTGAAGGTTTGCAATTGGAACTACAAATACTAGTCTTTCTCAAATTCGTTTATGGAAGCCAGCGAAGTCATCTGAAGATAGAAAAGTCTGTTCCACTACCCATGAGAAATGCAACATGTGTATTCAAGAAGACATCAAAGTAAAGGAAGCTTGTTTGTACTAATCTGAGTTTATCTGAAGTTTAGAAAGAAATCTGAGCTCATTCGAAGTTTGAAGGGAAATCCAAGTTTACTCGAATTTTGGAAGAAGTCCGTTGAGGCATCTAAAGTTATAGGAAGCACAAAACTATAATGAGAACCGAGGTTTGTAATAGTTGGTGTGCACAAAAGGAATAAAGATCCGTAAAGTCTATCACAAAAATCTGAAAAGATATACTGCAGGGGTTTGTTATATTACAAAGATCAGAAGTTTGAAGTCTTGCAATATAGTGGCCTTGTTGACCACTTGAGTGGCACTTGATGATTATATAAAGACTCCATACCCAAGGATGATCCAAAAGACAATTGTACCATCACATATCACCAGTCAACAAAGTTTTTTTTAACTTTATTTCTATCTTCTCATCATCTTTCTTGTACCCAGATTCCACACCCTGTAGGGAATTGTAATAAGTGATACTAGTAATGATGAGCTTCTTGAGCCTGTAACAGGCCTAGGATGTTGGGATTCGATCAAGAAATGAGTACACCTTGGAGTGTTTTTTTTATCTAGTTAATTATCCCTTATTTTTCAGAGGCAGATAATTTTTTGAGTTTCTTCACTCACTTTTTACCCCCAAAGCCGGGTGACAGTTTGAAGGTTGAGCCTCTAACACATCTTAGTGTCTAGAGTCATTGTATACTACCATACTAGATCACACAAAAAATTTCGTGGAATTTGGTTAGGTCGAGATAGTCATTTTTTAATTTTTTAGATTTCCCGTAGATCAAAGATTGCAGATAAAATTGTATTTAAATTGTAATAAGTGTAGTCTAGAGAAGTTGTATGGGGTATGAGTAATCAAAATTACACCTCTCACCTTCAACTTTTTACAGTGACACACTTTGAGGGGTTAATAATGTGTTTTGGACCCTCAAAACCCACTTTCTCTAAGTTTAGTGGGAAATCAAGCAATTAAGTAAGCCAACAATTAAATAAATGGAGAAAAATAAATATCCACACATGCTAAATGTTGTGGAAATGAAGTGGAAAATTATGGGGGAGTTAAAGTGCAGTACCAAGGTGATGTGGACTCCTAAAATCAAGGAAAGGACATGTGCTCAAATGAAATCGAATTTTTGGCATTAAAGGAGAAAGCTGCTTACTTGGAAATTCGAATTTGTGAAGTTAATGCACATTTGAGAGGATTTGGGAGAATATTTGGTGGATATTTTTGTGGAAAATTGTCCCCACATGGGTTACCACCCATATACACTTGTCATTCTATCATAAAATTCGAATTTGGCACATAAGGGAAGAAGAAAATGATGCCCACTTGCTAGAATTCGATTTTTACACTTAGCATTGGAGTTCCATTCAACAAATTCGAAATTTCTCTTTGGGATTGTCACTTCGTGTCACTCGTTTAATCACTTCTACATTGGGATTGACTTCAATGCCATTTGTCGTTGTCATTCTTCTTTGGGATTTGCTCTCAATTCTCTATATAATAGAGCCATGGGCTCTCATATTGTATCATGTAATACGAGCTATTGTGCTTGAGGAGACTTTGAGGGATTGTATTCACTACTTCTAATATAATACAACAGTCTTTGAGGTAAAACGTGATGGTGTTCTTCTCCTTGCATGTGTGGTAAATTCTTGACTTGTTGTTATGCTTCTATTTATTTTCTCATGTCATTATTTCTTTCATGCTTGTTTCAAGTTATGTTAGTATGAGCTATCTCATATTTGCATAAGAATTAATTATTTGCTTTTGGAAAAGAAATCTTCTAGTGGATAATAAATGTATCTCTAGGAATTATTTCCACTGCACTTATTTAATTTCATGTCGATTTAATGATTTGTGGTGAAGTTTTGTAGTTGAATCATTATTTGGTCAAACTTTTCAAGCGTGAGAGGAAATTCTTGGAGAAATCAACCCATTCTTGAAAAATATTCAAAGAGAACCGGCATGTTTTGAATTCCAAAGTCTCATCTATATTTTGTTTGTGTCTTGTAGGGATTCTTTCAAGTTTCTTAAAGCTTTTATTTCTTGCATCAAAATATCGAACTTGGGAAAATTTATTTTTTACGTATTGTACTTCATTTATCAATATTTGGCTATTTCAAAGAGTTAAGTCATGGCTAGTCAAAGAGGAGAGCTTGCTCATACTCTTTGGCCTAGCCTCTTGTAGATTATTTTTGTAACATACTTTGTTGTCATCTTGGTCTAACATTTGAGTTATTTTCGTATCCTTTTGAGCAAGATAGTTTCCATGCTTTGATTTGTAGACTTATTCATCTTGAAAGCATTTATAATATATTGTGCTAACAATTAGTGTTTCACTTTTTAGGGTTATTTTGACTTTCCATTTGAAAGCATTTCACTTCTTTTAAGCAAAATACAATTTCATTTCTTAAAGAGCAAATACTTGGAAGGCACTGGTTGTTTATGTATTTCATGCTTATCTTATGATGGCTATTGCTCATATTACTTGTTTACTTATAAATCTTAAAGAGATAATCTATTTAACTCTAACAATTCTCCTAGAAACTCATATCCTTTTTTAAATTAACTTTTCGTTAGGGACTAGCACCATTAGCTAACCTAGGAGATAGCTCAAACAGAGAGAGTCAAGATTAGTGTGACAACCCCTTCTCTGAGTTCCCTGCCACCAACCACACCTTGTGGGGTTGAAGGCTTTTCTCACTAACTTGCAGGTAGGTGTAGGCGGTAGGGTCAACAAGCCTGAAGTATTTCAGTTGTGTAAAGATCAATATTTGGAGCACTGTTGATAATATCGACGATATTTGAAAATATCGCGATATTTTCGGCAAAACGATATATCGCCGAGAAAATATCGCGATATTTTTTGTTTTGAAAATATCGCGATATTTTCAAAATATCGGCAAATATCGGAAAATATCGGCAAAATATCGCGATATTTTGAAAATATCGGCAAAATATCGGCTATATTTAAAAATTTGAAAAATTTATTTTTTATGCTTGCCGATATTTGCCGATATTTTTGCTGATATTGCCGATAAGATATTTTCTGGACCCTCGCCGATATTTTCCCGATACCGATATTATCAACACTGATTTGGAGAACAAGAAGTGAGAACACTCAAGCATTGCTTTAAAGGAACTGTAAGAGGACTATCCTCTTGATGATCTCGGTGGACCAGGTATTGAAGAACTGAAGAAACTGGCTTAGCACTTGTGGAGGGCTACATTGACTTTGATTTCACTTGTTGATTTGAAGATTTCTCTGAGAAGAAGGTTGCTAGGTTTTTCCCCACCAGGGGTTTTCCCAGGATAAATTGTTGTCTGTTTTGGTGTGCACTGTGATTGTACTCTTATGGTAATTGCTTGATGAAGAAATACTAAAATAAGAACATAATATTCACAAGTAATTATCTAGTCAAGTAATTTTATCATCTTTCTTAAAATTCCAACATGGTATCAGAGCTTATGGTTGAAAAGCTGTGAAGGAAGGGACAATGAGATCAAGATCTTTTCTTGGAGACTAAATCTTTATAGAAGAGACATTGATATTCTAATCTAATTTATACTTATGGCATCCTCAATGAAGTCAGAAAACAAATTACAAGAAGCTTCAAAATTTAGAGCTTGGAAGACAAGAATGCATCTATCCTTGCAGGAAACAAAGTTTTGGACATTGTGAAAGGAAAAATCACAAAACCATCAAATGATGTGGGGAAAGAAAAATTCAGGGAAAATGACATAATTGCCATGAGCCTCATTGTGGATTTAGTCAAAGACAATCTAATTCCCTTTATCTCCAACCTAGATATTTCAAAGTAGATGTATGATGCTCTCTCTAAACTATTTACAATAAAAAATATTGGTCAAGTAGCAAGCTTAAAGAATGAGCTTTGAACTATCAAGATGACAAAAGATGACACCGTGTCTTCATATTTTGCAAGGATCTCTCATCTAAGAGATGACCTTCAAGCAATTGATGAGATCATCCCTGATAAAGAACTTGTAATTTCAACACTTTTAGGATTACCTAGATCCTAGAATGCTTTTGTAGCCAGTATAAATAGCTGGAAAGAGGCTTCATCTTTTGAAGAATTGTGGACTACTTGCTCTCCACAAAGAAGTTAGATTTACACTAATGGAAGGAAAACTTGAAGAAGAAGAAAATTCTATCTCTAATGTGTATACAACTCGCTTCAAGAAGAAAGGAGAAAGTAAGAAACCTGGTTCTCAAAACAAAGTTCCAAATAGAAATCAACAAAGGAAGACAAATTTATCAAAGATTCAATGTTTCCATTGTCACAAACGTGGTCATTATAGAAACCAATGTCTTGAGAGAATGAATGACAATAGGAAAAGAGAAAGAGATTAGGTTGCTGTCGCTGACACTAACAAACCAACAAAAAAGGCCAAAACAGAGGATTCCGATGTTAGAGATTTATACTACTAAAAAAAAAGATAGGTTTAGCGTTTAACAAAACCCTAGTGTAATATATACTGTGTAAAAACATATTTAGGATTTTGAATCATATGCATAATTGACTTTCGGGTGTGTTATTTGCAAAAAGAACAATTAGGGTTTTACAACTTTTTGATTTCTAGGGTTTGCACGTCTAGAAAGGCTTAACGAGATAATCCCTAGGTTTAAGGCTTAACGAGATAATCCCATCCCTAGGGTTTAGACAAAACCCTAGGATGGGTAGTTAAAATGAAGAAAAACCATTATGATATCTAGATCAATGATGGCAAGAAATACAAGATCAATAGGGAGTTGTTGTTGTTCATAAAAGACAAGTACTATATCTCTCCTCTTTTACTATTATTAATTTTTCCTTTGTAAATTTAGTCTTTTGTTTTATTTCCTTTACTTGATTGTAACTATTCTTTTGTGATCTCTTCATAGATAATTGCAGGTACATGATTGAGCTAGAAGAAGTTATAATATCAAAACAAAGTCTATGACAAGTCCCGGATTTAGAGGGAGATTTGAATCTTGAAAGGACTGTAGATTCAGAAAGAGCTTTGAAGAACCCTGAATTTAAGCTTTGGACTCAGAGGGGGCAGTCCAATTCTCAAATTTTGAGGTATGTCTTTCAGTATTATCTTTATATTATATTTTATAGCTAAAGCTGTGATAGGTCTAGGGTTTGAGCAAGATAATTACAACCTTGTAATATAGGGTTTTGACCCTATGGTATGAGGAGTTGAATGTCCTCTAGGGTTTGACCAACCCTGTGTAGTTGGAACACAAATGTTCTAGAAAGTTTGACCTTGATGATGACAAACTTGTACTAGTCTACATACCATGAGGTTAAGGCGCTTACCAGATCATGGTGACTAGTAATTGTACCTTAGGTTGAATAGCTTTTATGATGGTATGTAGGGTTGGTACCTTGGCAGAAGCCTAGATGTTACCTAGATCCCTGTGGAACGTAGGGTTGGTACCTTGGCAGAAGCCTAGATTGTACCTAGATTCCTATGAGATGTAGGGTTGATACCTTGGCAGTAGCCTAGATGGTGTCTAGATCCTTGAAACAATATTTGCTGGTTTGATACCTTAGTAGCAACCTAGATGGTATTTAGATCCCTTGAATAGTATGTGTTGGTTTGATGCCTAGATGGTATCTAGATCCCTAGCTCAATATGTCTTTTGAATTGGTGTCTTGGCAATAGCCTAGATAAGCACCTAGAGTCCTAAAGAGAAGAATGTCTATTGGGTTGGCACCTTGGTTGTGAAGAGAGGGCTCTTATCATTGTGACTGTGGTCAAAGAGTAGTTATGGAGGCAACTCAAATAAGCAGATTCCTCACATTATCTTGCTAAGAACTCTTTAAAGTGAGCTTGTTTAGTATCAGGCCTAAGATAAGGTTTTTGATGTTTCACCTAGACTATGTATAGAGATTAATTGCTTGATGGTGAACAATGATCATGTATCAATATGTATTGATTATGTAGTACCCTTGGGTAGGAACTTGAATAATGGCACTATGAAATGTGTGATCTTGTTCTTAAAGAAATATTACAACAAAGAATATCTAGATAGTCATTCTAATTACCTCCTTCGCTAAGAGGGAGCGATGGAGAATGTAGCTATGGTCAGTCTTCATAATGCTATTGTTATCTTTATATTTGGAAAAACAATTTATTATATTTGTCACTAGCACATTCTTCACGCTTAATTTTCATCAAATTATATTCTTGTAAGTCATGTTTTCATGACAAGAAAAGAAGGGAAAATTTTATTTGTTACACAACCTCAAGATCCTCCACTTGTGCTAAGTCGGCCAACATCAAGATCAAGTCAACGTGCTTCCTCATTTGCACTTATTCAAGCCAGTTGTATGAATATATATATATATATATATATATATATATATACACAATTCGATTTACACATTAAGCATCAATTCAATTCACTCATAAATCTACTGCAAAGGTCTGCAATTGTAACTACAAATACTAGTCTTTCTCAAATTCATTTCTAAAAGCCATCCGAAGTCATTTGAAGATAGGAAAGTTTGTTCCACTATCCATGAGAAATGTAGGAGTATTCAGTTGTAACTAGAAATACTAGTCTTTCTCAAATTCGTTTCTAAAAGCCATCTGAAGTCATTTGAAGATAGAAAAGTTTGTTCCACTATCCACGAGAAACGAAGGAGGAGTATTCAAGAAGACATCAAAGTAAATGAAGCTTGTTTGTACTAATATGAATTTAACTGAAGTTTGGAAAGAATCTGAGCTCATCCAAAGTCTTAAAGGAAATCCAAGTTTATCCAAAGTCTGGAAGAAGTTTGTTGAGGCATCCGAAGTTACAGAAAGCATGAAATTACAGTGAGAACTGAAGTCTGTAATATTTGGTGTGCATAGAAGGAATAAAGATCCTTAAAGTTTATCACAAAAATCCAAAAATATATACTACAAGGGTTTGTTATATTACAAAGATCAAAAGTCTTACTGGAAGAAGTTTGAAGTCTTGCAATATAGTGGTTCGAGGTATTTCAGTTGTCTAAAGATCAATATATGGAGAACAAGAAGTGAGAACACTCAAGCATTGTCTTTAAGGAATTGTAAGAGGACTATCCTCTTGATGATCTTAGTGAACTAAGTATTGAAGAACTGAAGAAACTAGCTTAACAATTGTGGAGGGCTACATTGGCTTTGATTTCTCTTGTTGATTTGAAGATTTCTTTGAGAATAAGGTCGCTGGGTTTTTCCCCATAGGGGGTTTTCCCAGGATAAATTGTTGTGTCTCTTCGTGCATACTATGATCTTACTCTTATGGTAATTGCTTGACAAAGAAAGATTAAAATAAGAACATAATATTCACAAGTAATTATCTATTCAAATAATTTTACCATCTTTCTTAAAATTCCAACACAATGGAGGAAGAAATGTTCACTAAAGTAGCAACATTTCTCTTGGACTGTATAGACAGGTTGGATGGATTTTTCTTGTCTTCCAATCCAATCTTTCTAAGAGTACTGCAATCTTTAGAGGAGTTTGGTGCACAATTATTCTCATTGTTTCTGTTTTCATCTAAGGATTTGTCTAGAGCTGAGGATGTATGCACTTTATTCGGTGATCTACTAGATTTCCTATCATTTAGAGGCAGACCAAGACTTTCTTCAAGTTCCTCTTACAGGGTTTGGGTTCCAAACAATGTTCAATGAGACAAATGCATACTTGAGCTAGTCCTTCAGCTCACGATCCTTGGATTGTTTACAGTTCTTTGCAACCAATCCTTCTGCAATTACTATCATAGCCTCTTGGTTTGCTAGATATGCTCCTTTACTTCTGTGGCCAGATCTCCTCGACCCTCTTCTACAGACTCTTAGCTCCTCGGATCTGAACCTTCTAGGCCTACGACCTAGCCTCAGACACCTTCCCTTAGCTACGACCCTTCTTTTTCTGCCCCAACTGGCCTTCTGAAGGCCATGGTCCTATCTGTTTTGCAACCTGAGGCTTCACAACCTCCTTAAGCACTTAGATCTGAGGCTAATGCAAACATATCTACCCTTTCTAGGGTTGCGACCTCCTTAACTCAGAGCATAACCCTTCTTCCTTGTTGAGGGAGGTCTGTACACAAACCAACCCCTAGATCTACCAGATATGGGCCTCTCTCTTCAGCTGCGACTATCCCTCCTTGGATCATAGTTAGACCAACGACCTCTAATCTCCTAGATTAGCCTCTAATCTTGTCCTCTAACACAAATCCAACTGAAGCTCTGATCCGAGGTTCAAATCTGACCAAATCTAGGCCTCTAAACCCTTGGACTAGTCTCAACTTACCTTATCTGGTCCTCAACCCTTCTTTTGCTAGCTTGATTGACTTTTCAAGTGAACTCAGCCCTTCCTTAGGCCCTTGGATCTAGATTTGTTGCCGCAAAGCCTTTGCAACTTACCCTACTTTGGCTTTCTAGACTTTTGGCTGCTTGAAGCTCCTTGTAGCTAGTACCAAACTCCATCTAGCCCATAGACTAGTACTCAAACCATTCCTTTAGTGCTGCAACACTCTTCACTAGGCAGACTTCGGTCATCCTTGAACAAATCTACTCACCATGTTGGGAAATGTAACTAGTATCAGTCTTCATGATTGTACTTGAGTCATGATGTAATGTATTTGTCAAAAAGAAAGAAAATAAATATTATTATAAAAGAAAATTATTATTAAACATGGGTTTCATGCTTTGTTTATTTTGTTTCTAGGTCAAAGCACCCATTGAGTGCTTCTAGGGTTTATGTCTTGAGTCTTTGTCCATGTCATCTTGTACTAGACCTTTCTTGGGCTTATTGTGTCAAAGAAACAAAATTTAGTTTATGTATTATGGTCAAATATGGCTCCTCCACCAAGTCAGCCTGCCCTCCACTCAAGTTGTCCTTATAAAGGGATTCAACCACCTTGAAGAAGACTATAAATAGAAGTGCATTCAACCTATTGGGAGTAGATCATCATGGGATTTGATCTGTAAGTCTAGAAGTGAAGAAAAATTGCGAAATATGTAAGGAAGAGCCTATCCTATTGTGAGAAGTAAAGGAAGCCAAGCGAAGGAGACTAGAAGCCTAGCAAAGATCTGAAATTCATCATCTTATGCCACATGTGCGAGTTTACTGAAGTATTGCAGGGTCGAAAAAGTGCAGGATTGACTGAAAATTGCAGAGGTGGAAGAGAGGGATGAGACCCTAGCTGACTTGATTTGAGCTGCTTTTCTTGATTTGATTCTGGAAGTTTGATGTGTCTTCATGGTAGGTTGGCTTGGTGAATGGAGGAAAGTCTTTGCCTTGGTCTAAAAGTCTAGGTTGTCTCATTTGATCTGATTCTAAAGAAGAGAAGAAGAATTTTTGGGTTTTGCCCTAGGAGAGGGGTTTTGCCCTGGCTGAGTGCCTACATCTCGTGTTCTTGTCTTTGTGATCTTCATAGTTGTGGCAATTATTTTGAACTCAATAGTAAAAGAAGAAATAATAAGAAATCACAAGTAATTGTCATGTTAAAGAGAAATCAAATTAAAGAAACCCTAATAAGTTGCCCTTAGGATTTCTCAACACACCATGCTCACTCATGAATTCGCTCATGAAATGACCTCTCTTGTGATGTGTAGGCCTCTCCCTTGGCTTCTATTTATATTTCACTTTTAGGGTTTCTTAGGAAAACTCTAGATCCTTTTAGAGTTTTACCCACTTTCCCTTGTAATATTATGTTGAGTTCTTTTCCCACTCACTTGGGTTAAAACTCATGACTTGGGTACTTTAGTCACCTCCTCACAAATCAAGTACCCATGATTTGTGTTGAGCACTAGAGAAGATATGTAATTACCACTTATTTTGTCATCTTTTCCTTAAATTCATAACTTCTTTACATTATGAAATAAGTATATGGTGAAAGTTATGATAAAGTTTAGAAGATTTGTGTGCAACGTAAAATGACTAATAATTACCCTTTTCCTATGCAGAAAAAGAAGAAAATGGAAGATCGCCATTCCAAAGGAAAAGACAAGATGAAATCAACTGCTGTCCCTTTGATAGGGAACTGCATCCAAACGAGGCAATCCAAATTAGAGCGTATAAGGCAGGAAAAGGAAGAGGAGATACCAAATCGGCGCAAGAGAACGAGAAGATAACTAAGAGATAATAATATGGCAAATCCCTCAGGATCCTTTGATCCCGAGGGATCGCTACCTTAACGATTATCTGTATTGTTGATATCTCCGCTCGGCTACTATAAGAAGCGACAACATTGCTAGCCCAAGGGAGGAATTATTGTTGTTTTTATGAAATTCACTCTTGTAACGTAAACTTTGATCATCGACTCTATTTAAAAGAGCGATTGCTATAACTCTGTTTTGATGCTTAATATATAAACTTTGGTTGCTGTTCCGTCTTTGATTTTGGAGTAATCTTAAGCAGTGCGTCCCTGGAGGCTAAGGGCCTGGCCCTGGTGGATCACTTGCTTCCTGTACCATTATTTGCTGATTCTAAGTCGCGTGTGGTTTGATTTCTCTTATTCACTTTGTTCAGTAATTTGCTGTTCTTTATTATTTCATGTGTTAGCTCTGGGATATTTTGTCCCTATTTGAATAGTAATGTTTATTCTCTGCAACAGGAATGTTATGCTAGTCATTCTGAATTTATATCGCATTGCCGTTCCTTTACAGATTGATACTATTGTATAACATTGCTGTTGCTTCCAGATTGCCATTGCTGTTTGATTATAGAGTAACAGTGCTGTGTATTTATAAATCGATATTATTGTCTATTTATCTACGATTTACTTCCAAACGTGATTGCTGTTCGTTTGGGATTGCTGTTCCACGTGATCACAATTGCTGTTTCTTCATAACCGTGATTAATGACTGTTGTACCGAAACTCAGATTACTGTTTCTTTCAATGTAGAAGTGCTGTGTGTAATATTCGATTTGGTTCGCTGTGCATTTACATTTGATTTCAGGTTGTTGTTCAATATTTCATTTCCTTTAATTTGCTGTTCCATTTCTATTTTTAGTCATTTCTGAGATAAAGATTGTTGCTTAATTTCGGTAGATTGCAATTACTACTTCATTCATTTATGCAGATTAAAGATTTGCTGTTCAATCTTGTTAAATAGATTAGTCGCTGTTCCTTTTTCTGTTATTTGAATTATCATCGCTTTGGTGTGAACAGAACGATCTGAAACTGTAGTGAACATTGACTATTGTGTTTAGTTCCCAGGTTGATGATCTTTTCTTTGATTGCTTTTCAATTACATCAGTTTACAAAGGGAAGAGTTATTATTACTGAACCCTTGACTGATGAAGTGCTGTAGTTCCTTGGATGAATGATTTAGTTACAAGCACTTCCAGTTCTTGCAATTACATTTAGAAGTTTGTTTTCAGCATTTAATTACTTTTGCAGAAGCACTATACTACTAGCATTACTTTGACAAATGACCGCCTCAAACTGAGTACTCTTTAGGATAACAAATCGTACTTGGATTGATAATTAATTTAGGGTAAATAGAGGTGAAAAAGACCCTTTTTACTGCTTGACATTTTAGCGCCGTTGCCGGGGAAGAGTGTAGCCATTTGTTCCTTTTCAGAGTATTGTAAGTACTTGCTAGAAGAGAACTGGGTTTTATAAATGGAAGGTAAGAACCTGCGTATGGAGCATGTAACAACCCTACGCCCTTGCCCGCTTTCCTGCCGATTTGTTGTTGTTTTGGGTAGAAATCAACATTTGATTTGTGTGCATGACTAAGCAGAAAAAGCCTGAAAAGAATCCTGAACCAATACCCAAGCTTGATAAAGCTAAGGGGCCGGTTACCCTTGGCCGATCGACCTTTATAGACGAAATTCTTAAAAAAGCAGAATATCAGCCTTCAGTAGGACCTAGAAAAGTCCATTCTAAATAACTTATTAGTTCCCTTCAGGCCACAGGATCACCATCTGTAGCCTTTGCTGAGGTGCATAGCTAAACTGAAGAGCAAGAATTTCAAGAAATTGAGAATTCTAGTCCAAAATCATTGCAAGAAGGGAACCTTAGTAATCTCTGCGAAGGGGGGAGGAGAAACAGGGGAAACTGAAGAACCAAGATCTCCTTTGGATAAGGGAAGTGCTGCAAAAATCATTCATAACGAAGTTGAAGAACCTCAAGAGTTAAAATCCTCCCAGACATTAGGAACTCTCATCATCCCAGACAAAGGAAGTGTTGTTAAGGCCATCGCTGCTCCGTCTAACCAACCTAAGAATACCTTCCTAGAAATCCCGGAAGGTTATTGGCACATATTTGACCAAATGGCTCAGAACCAGCCAAACACTCAAACCTCCACACTGCAATATCCCATTGTAGACACTGTAGTCAATGCACCTATGAAGGCAATTCCTCTCCAGCATATTCCTACATTTCATGGCCTAACATCGGAAGACCCAGATGCATTTTTGTTTGAATTCGATGTGCTGTGCAGAGGATATGACTATACCACCGATCCCCAAAAACTAAAACTATTTCCCTCTACATTAAAAGGAGCTGCTTTACGATGGTTTATGGGGTTGGGTGGAGGTGTTATAAATGACTGGGATCAGATGAAAAGTGCTTTCCTGAAGAAATATCAAGATTATTGTAGATCCAGAGAGTTAAAAGATGAAATATTTCAGATGGTAGCTAGACCTAACGAAACACTAGAAGAATATGTTGAACTTTTTTAGTATAATCTTCAAAATCTCCATATGCATCATTACTCTTACCTGACAATGTATTAAAAACAACATTAATTAAAGGTATGAAGGAACAATGGATTGAAACATTGAATATTATGGGAAAATGGGACATCTACCAAGAAAATTTTGCTAACATCATTGATTTATGTATCAGGAGCTCACGAAGAAGCATAAGGCTAAGACTAGCGGAACATGATAAGTTTACAAGGGACAACAAGATCTCTGAAGGAGTAACTCGTGCGGAAATTGGAAATTTACTAGAAAATTTCAAAATTGATATATTGGGAACTCTGACAACGCAGCTCGATATTATGCAAGCCAAACAGAAACAAGCAAAGGCAGAGCAAAATCTGGCAATATTCTGTCCCAGATGCAGAAAGAAACACAGCCACAAAGAGTGCCCATTAGATGCGGTTCAAGTTTGCGCCATTTGTACAAAAGACCACTCTACAGAAAGTTGTCCCTCACTTCTTGGTTTGAAAGCAGTATACAAAGAAGCGGAAGAAGAACCAAAACCCGTTTACCTACTTAATCAACGCCGTCAATGGCAGCCGCGACAATCAGGTATGTTCCCCGTTATAGCTTCTTCTTTTCAGCCTCCACAATATCATGCTCAACAATATAATACAATGTGGTAAAATCAACTTTTCTTCTCAAATTGGTCACAACAACCATTTCCTTCATCATCACCGTGGCCAAATCAAACAAGCCAAGCTAATTGGCCAAATTTTCCCTATGATCCACCATATTGGCAAAACAATGCGTATCTAGCGCAATGGTCCCCTCCTACTTCGCAGAGCCAAGCCTGGAAAACAAACTAGCAAAGACCAATGAATCAGCTAGTGGGAACCATTCCGCTCCCTCAAACTACACTACTAGCACTGCAACAAAACCCCCAGTCCAACTTAAGACCGCAACTCCTAGCCCAACCCAATCCGAACCTGAATAATAAACCAGTTCAATCTATTCAAATAATTGAAACACCAGAGCTAGAAACCGATCTAAGGGAGTGCAATGACCTTCAATTAAGGTCTGGGCGCATTATAGAGACTGAGGGAGATAAAAATGTTCAAGTTGAAAATCAGTTACCTGTAGAACAATTAGTACAAGAAGAAGATGTGGCTAGAAAACAGACTCATAACCAAGCAACCACATCTTCTCCCCCATTCCCAGAACAATTAATTATACCACGACCTATAGAACATCCTGACTTTGATATTCTGGGAGAACTTAAGAATTTGTACATAAAAATCACCTCTCTTCCAAGCCATCCAAGACATCCCAATATATGCAAAGACTATCAAAGAGCCATGTGTAAAAAACCCAAGGAGGAGAATAACAAATAACCCAATAGTCCAAGTAGTTGGCACCTTATTTGACCTGTTATCAGGTAGAGAGGCACCCGTCAAATATGAAGACCCAGGAAATCCAATAGTGACAGTACAAATCAATGGAAAAACCTTTTCAAATGCCTTAGTTGATTTAGGGGCTGCAATTAATATCTTAACAACCACCACTTGTCAAAAACTGGGCATTACATTAGTAGAACCAACTTCCACTTTATTAGAACTGGCTGACTGATCGGTGGTTAGGCCGGAAGGCACACTACATGATGTCATGGTATCCGTTGATTCCTGGGAATATCCTGCCGACTTTCTGATAATAAACCCCAAAAACTGACTTGATGGACATTCGTTAATTTTAGGCAGACCTTGGCTTACAACCGCTAATGCTTACATTGGGTGCTGACAAGGCAGTATGGCCATAACCAGAGGGAGTAATATCAAGAATCTAGCCTTATACCCTCCAGCCCAGCCAAGTGTCACAATAATAAAAACTAACAAACAACCTGTATCATACCTTAC
This sequence comes from Pinus taeda, assembly GCA_000404065.3. Lineage (NCBI taxonomy): Eukaryota > Viridiplantae > Streptophyta > Pinopsida > Pinales > Pinaceae > Pinus > Pinus taeda. Next base: position 267,236 of record APFE031528270.1, read on the forward strand.
TGAAAATATTAGATCCCCATTAACTATAGAAGATGTCCTCGATTTCAAAGATCAAGCAGAGGATGCTGTTATTAACAACTTTATTAACCAAGCTGAACCCAAATCTAACATACAATGTCACATGATAGAGTCAACATTTGATAATGAATTAGAAGAAGATCCTCTTAAAGACATTCATGATCAGACAATACCTACTACCTCTGTTTCAAATAGCAAAATTGTAGAGATTGAGCCAGGAAAAACTTTAAACATTAATAGTAACCTGACTCTTAAACAAGAAGAGAAGCTGATCCAACTACTGAGAAAATACAAGGAAGCATTTGCATGGGATTATCCGGACATGAAGGGAATCGATTCTCAGTTATGTACACACCACATTTATACAAAAAAGGACGTAAGACCTGTTCGCCAACCCCAAAGAAGACTTAACCCTCATCTAAAAGACATTGTGAAAGCTGAACTACAAAAACTTTTAGATGTAAATTTTATTTATTGTATCTCCGATAGCAAATGGGTCTCTCCGCTTGTAGTGGTGCCAAAGAAGAATGGAAAGTGGAGGATTTGTGTAGATTACAGAGAATTAAATAAAGCAACCCGAAAGACCACTTTCCCCTTCCATTCATTGACTAGGTATTAGATACATTAGTAGGAAAGAAATTCTTTTCTTTCTTGGATGGCTTTAGTGGATACAATCAGATTTAATTGCCCTTGAAGACCAAGACAAAACTACTTTTACCTGTTCTTGGAGAACATTTGCCTACAAAGTTTTACCCTTTGGCCTATGGAATGCCCCTGCCACATTTCAAAGGGCTATCCTCAACATCTTTTCAGATTTAATAAATGAAGGGCTCGAAGTATACATGGATGATTTCCACACCATATGGAGATGATTTCGACCCAGCAATAGACACATTGGAAAAGGTGTTGCAACGATGTATCACTACTAGGCTCTGCCTGAGCCATGAAAAATGCTATATGATGATGACTGAAGGACTCATCCTAGGTCATTATATCACAGCAGCTGGAATACAGGTAGATCCGGCCAAAATTCAAATCATTTTGTTAATACCTACTCCTACCACATAGACAGAGGTACGCAGTTTTCTTGGATTTTCTGGTTATTATAGGAGATTTATAGAACATTTTTCTCACATTGCTGCACCTCTATATGCACTAACAGGGAATGTTGACTTTGTTTGGACAGATAAATGTGACCGTGCTTTTAAGGATTTGAAAAATCTTGTGTCAACAGCATCAATACTCAGAGGTCCAAATTGGGACCTGCCATTTCAAATTTCATCAGATGCTTCAAACATAGCTATTGGAGCAGTCCTTGGGCAGGAAGAAGACAAAAAACCATATGCAATTTATTATATTAGCAAGAATTTGTCTCTTGCTGAGTTGAACTATACTGTTACTGAAAAAGAATTTTTAGCTGTAATACATGCTGTAAATAAATTTAGGCATTACATCACTGGATATCCTGTTGTTTTATATACAGATCACTTTGCCATAAAATATTTAGCAAATAAACCAATCACAAACAGTAGAGTAACAAGATGGCTGATTTTATTGTAGGAATTCAACATCACAATAAAAGACCGACTTGGAAAAGAAAATTCTGTAGCTGACTTTCTCTCACAAATGCTAAAACCAATGGACGCAACAGCAGTCGAAGTTCAATTTCCAGATGAACATTCGTTCGTTGTTACTATCAAAACACCCTGGTATGCTGATGTTGTGAATTATTTAGCAAAAGGCAAATTACCAAAACATCTGACTCGCAATGAACGAAAACAGATTGTCCAACGTAGTATCCGATTTTCTTGGATTGGGGGCTACCTATTTCATATAGGAGCAGATATGCACATTAAAAGTTGCGTCCATGAAGATGAAATTTTTGACATTTTGAAAACCTATCACGATGGACCGTGTGGTGGACATTTCGCATGTAATATTTCTAATTAGCCATGGCTAATTGGAATATTCGATTTTGCTCAATTTTGCCTTCTATAGTTATTTGTAAATAAAAAGGTGAGGAAAAGGAGACATAACTCACTTTTAGAATAAAAGTCACTTCCTAGTAGCACAACGTTGTGACTTAAAGGGGAGCCAAGGGGGCCAAAGGACCACGCAAACACTTGGATGGACTGCGCAGATGGGAAAAGGCACATGTGGCAAGAGGAGATTATGTTGGAGGAGGTGAGCCTTGGGATTGAGAGAGGCCAATGCTATAAAGGAGAGAGGAGCCTCCTCATTTTGGCATTCAGTTATGAGCATTTGAGCTAGTCACTTTGACTTGGAGCACGCTGGCTGTTTAGCTTGTCTGCAGCACTATTTAGTGCATTGAGTGTCTTCGTTCGGAGATCTCACCCTTAGCCTCGGGGGACTTCAAGTGCCTACTCGAGCAAGGTAGTTTCAGCAGTCTTGTTGCAGTAGTTTCGATCTTTGGCATTGAGGTGGAGCTGAGCATTGGAGGACTGCATAGTCTTGAGAGAGAGGGACGCAGTTTTTCTGGGGGCAGTTCCGGATTAGGGGTTTGTGGAGGAGTTGAGTTGGGAGATTGAACAAGAGATCAACTCTTGCATATTGGAGGAGTTTGGTAGAGTTTCATGCAATATTTTGGAGGATTTTACTCAGTGGCAACGCAGAGCCTTGAGGCATTGTGTGATTCCTCAAGGGGGCGATTTTTGGGGGTCGACCATTTCAGAAAAGCTTTCTGGGTTTTGCTGGGTTTTATGAGTAGAGGCTGATTCCAAAGTTTCAGCATTTTTTGAGGAGGGGAACAACCCCAAATCCTCATTTGATTTCCAGTAGTAGCAACAACACGACAGTTTCCCAGCAGCATCCACGCAGTTCAGAGAGAGGCCATTCCTTTGCTATTCTGAGTGTATTTCTTCACTTGCCTCGTGCAAGTGGAGGTGCCATCTTTCTGATCACCTCCTGTACTCATTCCATTACTCAATATAATAAAATGGCTTAGCATTTCTCTCTGCATTTCTCGAGTCTCTGCTTATATTTCATGTTTACATTATTATATGTTGCACCACTATTATTTTTATCATTTTGAGCTTCCCGGTTATTATATCATTTGTGCGTATTTGGTTGGAATTTATTGGGGTTTTGGGGAATATCTCTGAAACGGGATATTACAGTGGTATCAGAGCATAGATCTGGCTTAGCCTGTGGAGCTAGCAATCTATGACACCGGGGGAAAAACCCTACATTTGTTATAGAGGTAGGAGATACAGAGACACTGGGCGTAGGTTGGAGAACATCTATGGAGAGGGAGACTGTGTTCTTGTGGTGGACGCAGAATAGGCAGAGCTTGTGGTGGACGCAGAATAGAAAGAGCCTAGGGTGGACGCAGAGCAGGAGGATCCGATGGCAGATGAGGACGGGAAGAGATTTGCAAACATGCTCCTCAAATCAGTGCAGGATCAATCGAGGCAGATCGAGGTGATGGGGCAGAGATTGACGGCAGTGGAGGCTAGACAACGTGAGAACCCATGGGTTTTCCACGTTGGTGAGGGATCGGGTACATCCCACCATTTTCCAGAGCAGGGTGCCGCTCAGCATGATATTACTTTGCAGATGGCCTCACATGCCCCTAAACACTCTACCATGCCCACTTTCTTAGGAGTAGACACGGGGGTCGGAGCCCAGCAAGAGGTAGAGCTCGGTCATATGGGCGATTATTTTGCGGAGTACCAGGCCTATGGGTAGGAGTTCAGGGATGCTCTCTCATTCAGAGACTTTGTTCAGCTCCAGCGGAATAGTAGACCCCGCGACCATCACAGAGGACATCGACATTATCACGATGGAGACACCCACCACACAGCTAGTAGGTTCCACTTGCCTACGTTTGATGGTTCATCAAACAGTTCGGCAAGGTCTTGGGTGGAGAAGCTGGACATCTATTTCCAGCTTAACCAGATGTCGGAGGCAGAGGCCATCAAAGTTGCAACATTACATTTGGATGGTGAGGCCTAGGATTGGTGGTTCCATGGGATGGTTACACTCGAACACTCCTCAGTGACAACATATGCCAAGTTCACCAGGAGATTGATGGAGAGGTTTGACCGGAGGGATCCGGAACAACACTTTGTTGCGCTGATGAGGCTCACACAGACGGGGAGCCCAGAGACCTACATTGCAGACTTTCTGAGGATTTTAGTGATGGTACTAGATCTATCCACGACACGGAGGATCTACATGTTTGTTGAGGGGTTAGCAGAGCCACTTTGGGGTCTAGTCAGATCCACTAGACTAGCCACACTCCAGGATGCTATCAGCAGGACCGGGGACTTACACGATGCCTTACCCAGGACCTTGACACCTTACCCTCAGAGACAGGGTTTCCAGCCTAAGGGGAAGGGCGTGAGGATTCCGCCTCCAAAGGGGAATCTAGGATGAGCATAGATTGATGACGATGCCAGGAGGGAGTTGAAGAAGAAGCAGTTGTGCTTTACCTGCCAGGAGCTGTGGGCACCAGGACATAGATGTGCTGCTAGCAAAGCACATTTTATTGAGGTCTTCTCCGAGAGCAGTGGGGAAGAGGATGACGTGGAGGCAGGAGATAGTCATGCTGTGCGGGGTCCCTTGCCGCCTCCACTAGCAGCAGCAGGTGGTGCAACGTTTGCACCTACCGGAGGAGCCCTTGCAACATTGTGAGGAGTTCCCAAGTATTTGACACTGCTCGTACGGGGGACAGTACGTGGCCAGTGAGTATCAGTTTTGGTTGATAGTGGGGCCACCCACAACTTCATCAATGCACAGATGGTTGAGCGGAGAGGTACACAAACAGAGAGCTTCGATGGATTCTCAGTTTTGGTCCCAAGCGATCAGACCATGGCGTGTGCTGTTATGTTCCATAGTTATCAGTAATGATGGGCACCTACACACTGAGTGACCACTTCGTCGTGGTCAATATCCCGGACACCAACATAGTACTGGGTGTTCAGTGGCTTATCACTCTAGGGAAGGTCACTACAGATTGGAAGGCCCTAGAGATGGAGTGGGATGATGAGAAGACAGGGAGGCATGAGAAAATACAGGGACAGCAAACATTTCGCCTCAGACTGTTTCGGCTCATCAGATGGAGGCAGTCTTTGGGAAGGGAGACATAGAGTGGGCAGTGGAGCTGTGTGCATCAGAGGCAGGGACTACAGGGCAGACAGTGCACCTGGAGATATAGTCCATCCTTGACGGTATGCCACAGTATTTGGGGAGATTTCGTCGGGACAGCCACTGGACCTGGGGTTTGAGCACACCATTAAGCTTGAGCAGGGCATACAGGCAGTGATTACTACCCCCTGTAGGCATCCCAAGGCCTATCAGGATGAGATTGAGCGGGTCATTCAGGAGTTGCTGGCTTTTGGGCACATTCGGCCTAGCACGAGTCCTTTTGCTTCTTCCGTGGTGTTGGTGAAGAAGAAGGACGACACATTGAGGATATGCATTGACTATAGGGCCATGAACAAGAAGACACTGAAGAACAGGTACCCCATACCCAGGATCTATGAGTTGATGGATGAGTTGAGAGGAGCATGGTTCTTCTCGAAGATTGATTTGAGATCTGGGTACCATCAGATTCACGTGAGGGAACAGGACATACCCAAGACCGCCTTCAGGTGTCACTATGGGCACTTTGAGTTTTTGGTGATGCCCTTCGCGCTGACCAACGCCCTAGCTACATTCCAATCTTGCATGAATCACATCTTCCGCAGTCACTTAGGGAAGTTTGTGTTGGTGTTTTTTGATGATATCCTCATTTATAGCAAGACTTGGGAGGAGCATCTCCAACACATTGAAACAGTATTCCGCATCTTGGAGGAGCGGCAGTTCTATGCCAAGATCTCCAAGTGTGAGTTTGGGTTGACGGAGATGTTATACTTGGGACACATCATAGGGGTGGATGGAGTGAGGGTCCACGAGGAGAAGATCAGGGCCATCAGAGATTGGCCGAAGCCGAGAAACGTGACAGAACTCCGAGGATTCATTGGCATTTGCACTTACTACCGAAAGTTCGTCAAGGGTTTCTCACAGCTTGCTGCACCCCTGACAGTTTTGACGAGGAAGGGGGCATTTAGTTGGTCGGATACGGTACAACGAGCTTTTGACAGGCTCAAGGAGGTTATGAGCAGCTGCCCAGTGCTTGCATTGCCGGATTTTATGCAGCCATTTGTTTTGGAGTGTGATGCGCCGGGAGAAGGGATCGATGCAGTGTTGATGCGGGAGGTCACCCTATAGCCTTTGAGAGCTGGAAGCTCCTTCCGCACAAGGTTGTATTCTATATACAACAAGGAGATGCTGGCCATCATGCATGCATTGGCTAAGTACCGACAATATTTGGTGGGTAACAGGTTCAGGGGGAGGACTGATCACAACAGCCTCAAGTTCTTTTTGGAGTAGAAGCAGCTACAGGAGAGGCAATAGAAGTGGATCAGTAAGATCCAAGCGTATGACTTTGACATTGAGTATGTCAAGGGTAAGAACAACGTGGTAGCGGATGCCCTTTCACGTAGACCAGCCACGTTGTCTCTTATGAGCTTGGACGCAGATTGGAGGGCTCGACTCCTAGTAGAGTACTCCAAGGATAGATTTGCATGTGAGGTTCTGGATGGGCAGGTGGCAGATGACAGGTACAGGGTGGTCGATGAGATCATCTGGTACAGGGACTGGATCTTCTTGACTGAGGGATCTCAACTCAAGAAGAAGATACTTCAGGCGTCATATGATTCACCATTGGCAGGTCATCAGGGGTTTACTAAGACCTACAGGGCCATTAGAGAGAGGTTCTCATGGAAGGGCCTCAAGGAGGACGTACTCCAGCGTCTCTGGAAGTGCGATGTTTGCCATAGGAACAAGGGGGAGATGAACCATCCAGCAGGACTATTGCAGCCTCTTCCCATTCCAGAGCGGAAATGGGAGTGTATTTCGATGGACTTCATCACAGGGTTGCCCATGGTACAGGGCAAGGACTGCATCTTTGTCGTCGTTGATTGACTGACAAAGTACTCACTTTTTCGCCATATCCGCACACTACACAGCAGCACAGGTAGTCGCGCTGTTCTTCAAAGAGATTTTCAGGTTACATGGTCTTTCCAAGACCATCACCAGTGACAGGGATAGCCGTTTCATGGGCGGATTTTGCTAGGAGCTTTTCTGGTTGGTGGGGACGGAGTTGACACCGAGTACCAATTATCACCCACAGACGGATGGGTAGACAAAGATAGTTAACAAGTGGCTGGAGGGCTACTTGCGTAACTATGTGAGTGGGTAGCAGTGAGCATGGCTGAAGTGGTTGCATTTGGGGGAGTACTGCTACAACACTACACATCACCTGTCCATTGGTATGTCACTATTTTATGCTTTGTATGGATATCATCCCTTATCTTTTGCTGATGTGATGTTTGGTGCTAGCAAGGCTCCAAGAGCCAAGATTTGGATCCAAGAGAGTTAGGATATTCTCCGAGCTCTCAAGGATAGTATGGCTACAACGCAGAACTAGTAAAAGCTGTATGTTGACAGGGGTCGGGTGGAGAGACAGTTTGAGGTAGGGGACTTGGTCTACCTACGATTACAGCATACCGACAATCGTCACTGAAGCAGAAGGGGGCTGAAAAACTCAAGCCCCGTTTTTATGGGCCATACAGGGTGATACGCAGGATTGGACAGGTTGCATATGAGTTGGAGCTGCCCTAAGGTAGCAAGATTCATAGCGTCTTCCATGTATCATCCCTGAAGAAGGCATTGGGGCAGCATGTGACAGTGACAGATGAGCTACGACTCACGGATGATGAGGGGCATTTGGTGTTACAGCCAGAGGCTATTATTGATACCAGGAAGAGGCAGCTACGGAACAGGACAATCCGGGAATTCTTGGTGAGGTGGAAGAATTTGCCGGATGAGGATGCCACTTGGG